>VSWD01000011.1:2373388-2973388 GCA_033119305.1 Pinctada imbricata
AGAAAATTGCAAACAGAAGGATTCCGACGGAGTCGGAATCCTATAAGAAAAGACATCAATAACAGAAAGGATTCCGACGGAATAGTCGGAATCCTTAAAAAGAATATAACAGAAAGGATTCCGACGAAGTCGGAATCCTTAATAAGAATAAGAAAAGACAATACAATAACAGAAAGGATTCCGACGGAAATCGGAATCCTTAATAAATGGAAGGATGGAGGTTCCTGTGGACATAGCAGACGGATTCCTCTCATTTTCATCTTGTTAAGAACAGAAATGAAAATTGAAAAAATGCGAAAATGACTGGCCGCAGCTGGACTCGAACCAGGTACCTTCACCAAGGTAGGCCCCATCGTATCTTGTACATGTAATGTCAGGTCACATGGTTGAATTGACCAATGAAATTTGTAACACATCCTGGGTCATGCATATTAATTATGTGAGGGATTTTCCAATGAATCATGACAGTATAGCAAGTGTTTTCAAACTGGTACATGTATTCGATATTTCTTGATTCTGTTAGAAAACATTTTGAACTAATACATACTCGTATAAATTTTGAAATGAAAACAATGTTGAAGCACTGTACTTTATGTTTGCTTACGAATGAAAAAAATTGAGGGGAAAAAATGGCCGAGGCCGGTATCGAACCCCGGACCCTCCGATTCGAAGTCTGACGCTCTACCGCTGAGCTATTGCAGAACTGACAAAGCTTTGCATCAAAAGTCTTTAGAAGGATGAAATCTTGCGACTATGATATGACTCAACATGTCGAGCATGTTCCGAATGATAAATCTTTATCGATCGATTCTATTTACAGGTTTTGTATTCAGGAGTAAACAACACAGAATTTCATAAAATGTATTTTTTTTAATTTGACTTTCATTGACCATGTATGTAGAGAATAAAATTATGAATCAATAAATCGTGTTTGCTTCTTTTGCAAGGGCGGATCTAAACAGGGTAGGTGAAAACAGGTATGTACACGTATGTAACATGTAAGTCGGAGGGGGGGGGGGGCAAAAACTTATCAACCTCCCCCTTTCGAAGGACTAGCCTATGTCATTGGATAAACAAACCGTCAAAGATCTTGTACAGTTATTTCAAAGATTGACGAATTCAAAAAGAAACAGACAAACAAACGAGAAAAAAAAATGCCCAAGGGGGCCACATTGCTCCGTCAAAGGTCTTGTACAGTTGTTTCAAATATTAAGGAATTTAATAAGAAAAAGACAAACAAACAAACAAACAAAACAAATGAAAAAAAAAAACAAGAGGCCCAAGGGAGCCATATTGCTCAGTCAAAAGTCTTGTACAGTTGTTTCAAAGATTGTCGAATCAAAAAAGAAAAAAACAAGCAAAAAAACAAACAGCAAAACAAATGAAAAGAAAAAAATAAAACAAACAAACAAACAAGAGGCCCAAGGGGGCCACATTGCTCCGTCAAAGGTCTTGTACAGTTGTTTCAAAGATTGACGAATTAAAAAAAAACAAGACATACAAACAAATAAAAAAAAAAACCAAGAAGCCCAAGGGGGCCACATTGCTCCGTCAAAGGTCTTGTACAGTTGTTTCAAAGATTGACGAATGAAAAAAAAGAGGCCTAAGGTGGCCATATATACACGTTGAAGTCAATGACATTGAAATAAATATGCGCAATATGAAATGTGTTTTTCTTCTGAATAAAAAGCTATGAATAGGACTGACTTGTTGCATGAACGATCGATAATTCTTGTAATGCTGAATCAGCCATTTGTATTTCTCCGTCTGTATATCAAAAATAAAAACCACTAACAGTCAGGAACTCCAATGGCTATGTGGATAGGGCGTTGGACTGCTGGCCCAAGGGTACCGGGTTCGATCCCCAGTCTGGACTTTTTTTTTTTTCGCCGATCGTCTGCGTTTCTGTCTAGTACTCTTTCTATCTGTTCGTATGTCTGTTCGTTCTTCTATCGTTGTCAGTCTATCTAACACTGTCTATCTTACACTGTCAGTCTGTCTGTCTGGTCCATGCTGCAAATTTACCAGTTAATTTAAATGATGCTATTCAATTTTAAGACATTTTAAAACATTTAATTAGAAAATGACAACAGCATGAAAGTACAGACAAGTCATGGTACGAAGAGAAATAGAAATAAAAGATTTATCTTTCTTAGATCATGTAAAGTTCATATAAGAAGGACCTCGTTTGTGAAGTAGAAGTAGTGTAGGACAAACACTGTGTATTTAACAAGTAAATGTTGTTATGACATTGAGAATAAAATTTTCACCTTGAACCAAGGTCAAGGAAAAAAGATGAGTATAGAATATCATTTTCTTCAAAATATATATGAAATTGAATAAAGCTCAATATTTGATCAACAAAAGACTGTTATGACCTTGAAATCGAACGAATGACCTTTGGTCAAGGTCAATGTGACAGGACTTACTGCAAGGAATATTTGTACCCAGTTTGCACTCTCAAGGTCAAACAGTCCTTTGTTTTATAGGCAAAATGCTGTTGTGACCTTGAGAATGAGAATTTGACCTTGGATCAAGGTCAAGGTGAAAGAGCTTGGCTTAACAATTATATGTATGAAGTTTGAACTCTGAAGGTCAAATAGTCTTTGTTCTATAAGCAAAAGTTTCATGTGACCTTGAGAATAAAAATTTGACCTTGAAAAGAGGGTCAACATTAAATGACTATCTATAAGTGACCTAACATCCAAGTTTCAACTCAAAGTCTCAAAAATTGTAGAAATTGGCACCTTGCCAATTTAAGGTTCCATTTTCAACTTGAAATAGCTTGAAAACTGTAAATATTTTATGGAGCATGTAAGCGTATAAAAGTTTGCAAATTTCTCAAAGAACAATATAAAACAAATTTTGTTCAAATCGTACGGTTAGTAAAGGAGTTATAAGAGTTTAAAGATTTGACCGCTGATGACCTCAAGCGGGGGCATATGTGAACTTTTCGACAAGAAAAAAATATTAAATTAAGATCTTTATTTGCTCTTTTACATGATACTTTCCATTTTATCATATGATGCGGTACTTTGATGTAACGTCACTGGATTGGCTTGGGGGTAAGAATAATAATAATAATATATAATAATAATAATAAGAATAATAAGATAAAGAAAAGACATACAATAACAGAAAGGATTCCGACGGAAATCGGAATCCTTAATAAGAATAATAAGAATAAAGAAAAGACAATACAATAACAGAAAGGATTCCGACGGAAATCGGAATCCTTAACTAGATGGCTACTGTTGCAAGCAACAGACGGATTCCTCCTCTCTTAGACCTTCGTCGGACCTGAAGTGTTAAAATCCGAATAAAGGAGATGGAAAGATGAATAGTTGCTTAAATACCTTATTCACTTCAGCAAATGGGTCAAAAGAGCTTATGTCTTATTTGGGACTCTTATTTATTATTCAACAAAATAGAAGAAAAAATATTAAGTACCTTTCATCTTTACGGAAGCTTTAAACTCCATGCTCTATGGATATCAAATTCTTTACAATTACTTTCTCAAAACAGAATTGCACAATGATTTTGCAATGAGATAATTTCTATTCATAGAAAATGACAACAACATGAAAGTACAGATATGTAATGCTACTAAGAAAAAAAAAAGAAACAGAAAACAAGAATAAAAGAGTTATCTTTCTTATACTATGTTAAGTTCAAATAAGAAGGACTACTTGTGTGAGGAATAAATAGTATAGGATAAAAGTGTAAATTATACAAGAGTAAATAATTGTTAAGACCTTGAGAAGGATTATTTGGCCTTTAACCAATGTCATGGATGAAAGCTAAGTATTGTGATTATTCTCATCACGATTGATCTTAATCTGAGCAAAGCTCAAAATCTAATCAACCAAAGTCAGTTGTGACCTTGAAATCAAACAAATTACCTTGGATCAAGGTCATAATGAAAGAGTTTGATGCAAGGAATATTTGTGTAAAGTTTGAACTCTCAAGGTCAAACTGTCTTTGTTTTATAGACTAAAGTTTGTTGTGACCTTGAAAATCAGAATTTGACCTTGGGTCAAGGTCAAGGTGAAAGAGCTTGGCCCAAGCATGATATGTATAAATTATGAACTCTGAAGGTCAAATAGTCTTTGTTTTGTAGGAAAAAGTTGCTGTGACCTTGAGAATGAGAATTTGACCTTGGGTCAAGGTCAGTGTGAAAGAGCATGACTGAACAATAATTTGTATGAAGTTTAAACTCTTAAGGTCAAATAGTCTTTGTTCTATAGGCAAAAGTTTGTTGTGACCTTGAGAATCAAAATTTGACCTTGGGTCAATGTCAAGGTGAATGAGCTTGGTTTAATGATATTATGTATAAAGTTTGAACTTTGAATGTCTATTAGCCTTTGTTCTATAGGCAAAAGTTTGTTGTGACCTTGAGAATCAAAATTTGACCTTGGGTCAAGGTCAAGGTGAAAGAGCTTGGTTTAATGATATTATGTATGAAGTTTGAACTCTGAAGGTCTAATAGTCTTTGTTCTATAGGCAAAAGTTTGTTGTGACCTTGAGAATTAAAATTTGACCTTGGGTAAAGGTCCATGTGAAAGAGCTTGGTTTAACGATATTATGTATGAAGTTTGAACTCTGAAGGTCAAATAGTCTTTGTTCTACAGGCAAAAGTTTGTTGTGACCTTGAGAATGAAAATTTGACCTTGAAAGTAGGTCAACGTTAAATGACTACCTATAAGTAACCTAGTATCCAAGTTTCAACTCAAAATCTCAAAAACTGTAGAAATTGGCACTCTGCCAATTTAAAGTTCCATTTTCAACTCGGAATAGCTCGAAAACCGTAAATATTTTATCGAGCATGTAAGCGTATAAAAGTTTGCCAATTTCCCAAAGAACATTTTAAAACAAATTTCGTTCAAATCCGACGGTTAGTTTAGGAGTTATAAGTGTTTAAAGATTTGACCTTTGATGACCTCTAGCGGGGGCATATGTGAACTTTTTGACAAGAAAAAAAAATATCATTCAAGATTTTAATATGCTTTTTCAAATGGTACTTTCCGTTTTTTCATGCGATGCTATACTTTTATTTAAAGTGTCCGGAACGGTTTGGGGGTAAGAATAATAATAATAATAAGAACTAGATGGCTACTGTTGCAAGCAACAGACGGATTCCTCCTTTATTAGACCTTCCTCGGAACTGAAGTGTTAAAATCCGAATAAAGAAGATGAAAAAAAGAATAGTTGCTTTAGTACCTTATTCACTTCAGCAAATGAGTCAAAAGAGATTATGTCTAACTTGGGCCTCTTATCTATTTATCGACAAAAAAAAAGAAGAAAAAGACGATAAATACCTTTCAAGTTTAGGAAGGCTTTAAACTCCTTGATCTATTCTATCCATTTTGAATCCTTTTAAATTACTATCCCAAAAAGAATTGCACAATGAATTAGCAATGAGAAAATTTCTATAAATAGAGAATGACAGCAGCATGAAAGTACAGACAAGTAATGCTACTAAGATAAAAAAGGAAACAGAGAACAAGAATAAAAGAGTTATCTATCTTACTATGTAAAGTTCAAATAAGAGAGTACTACTTGTGTGAAGAATAAATATTTAAGAACAAAATCCTATCAATCCTACAAGAGTAAATGTTTGTTATGACCTGGAAAAAGTTTATTTGACCTTGAACCAAGGTCATGGTTGAAATATAAGCATTTTAGTTTATTCTCATCAAGATTTCTTTTCATCTATTCAAAGCTCAATATTTTATCAACAAAAGTCTGTTGTGACCTTGAAATCGAACAAATGACCTTGGGTCAAGGTCAAGGTGAAATGACTTGATGCAAGGAATATTTGCGTCAAGTTTTAACTCTCAATGTCAAATGGTCTTTGTTCTATAGGAAAAATTTTGTTGTGACCTTGAGAATGAGAATTTGACCTTGGGTCAAGGTCAAGGTGAAAGGGCTTCGATCAATGATTGTATTTATGAAGTTTGAAGTGTCAAGGTCAAATAGTCTTTGTTCTATAGGCAAAAGTTTGTTGTGACCTTGAGAATCATAATTTGACCTTGAAACTAGGTCATCACCAATGACTACCTATAAGTAACCTACCATCCAAGTTTCAACTCAAAATCTCAAAAACTGTAGAAATTGGCACTGTGCCAATTTAAAGTTCCATTTTCAACTCAAAATAGCACGAAAACCGTAAATATTTTATCGAGCATGTAAGCGTATAAAAGTTTGCAAATTTCCCAATGAACAATATAAAACAAATTTCGTTAAAATCGCACGGTTAGTTTAGGAGTTATAAGGTTTTAAAGATTTTTCCTTTGATGACCTCTAGCAGGGGCATATGTTAACTTTTCGCCAAGGAAAAAAATTTAAATTTAGATCTTCATATGCTCTTTCACATGGTACTTTCCGTTTTTTCATATGATGCTGTACTTTTTCGTAAATTGACCGGAACGGTTTGGGGGTAAGAATAATAATAATAATAAGAATAATAAGAATAAAGAAAAGACAATACAATAACAGAAAGGATTCCGACGGAAGTCGGAATCCTTAATAATAACTAGATGGCTACTGTTGCAAGCAACAGACGGATTCCTCCTTTATTAGACCTTCTTCGGAACTGAAGTGTTAAAATCCGAATAAAGAAGATGGAAAAAATAGTAGCTTTAGTGCCTTATTCATTTCAGCAAATGAGTCAAAAGAGCTTATGTCTAATTTGGGACTCTTATTTATTTATCAACAAAATAGAAGAAAAAAAAATCAATACCTTTCATGTTTACGAAACTTTAAACTCCATGCTCTATCAATATCAAATCCTTTACAATTACTTTCTCAAAACAGAATTGCACAATGATTTTGCAATGAGATAATTTCTATTCATAGAAAATGACAGCAACATGAAAGTACAGATATGTTATGCTACTAAGAAAAAAAAAAGAACAAGAATAAAAGAGTTATCTTTCTTATACTATGTTAAGTTCAAATGTGTGAAGAATAAATAGTATAGGACAAAAAGGTGAATTTTACAAGACTAAATGCTTGTTATGACCTTGAGAATGATTATTTAATCTTGAACGAATGTCATGGATGAAAGATAAGTATTGTGATTATTCTCATCACGATTGATTTTAATCTGAGCAAAGCTCAATGTCTAATTAATCAAAATCTGTTGTGACCTTGAAATCGAACAAATGACCTTGGGTCAAGGTCATGGTGAAAGGGATTGATGCAAGAAATATTTGTGTAAAGTTTGAACTCTCAAGGTCAAACAGTCTTTGTTTTACAGAATAAAGTTTGTCGTGACCTTGATAATGAGAATTTGACCTTGGGTGAAGGTCAAGGTGAAAGGGCTGGGCTTAACGATAATATGTATGAAGTTTGAACTCTGCAGGTCTAATAGCCTTTGTTCTATGGGCAAAAGTTTATTGTGACCTTGAGAATCAAAATTTGACCTTGGGTCAAGGTCAAGGTGAAAGAGCTTGGCTTAGCGATAATATGTATGAAGTTTGAACTCTGAAGGTCAAATAGTCTTTGTTCTATAGGCAAAAATTTGTTGTGACCTTGAGAATCAAAATTTGACCTTGAAAGTAGGTCAACATTAAATGACTACCTATAAGTAACCTACCATCCAAGTTTCAACTCAAAATCTCAAAAACTGTAGAAATTGGCACTGTGCCAATTTAAAGTTCCATTTTTAACTCGATATAGCACGAAAACAGTAAATATTTTGTTGAGCATGTAAGTGTAAAAAAGTTTGCAAATTTCCCAAACAACATTTTAAAACAAATTTCGTTCAAATCGTACGGTTAGTTTAGGAGTTACAAGAGTTTAAACATGTGACCTTTGGTGACCTCTAGCGGGGGCATATGTGAACTTTTCGACAACAAAAAAAATTTCAATTGAGATCTTTGTATGTTCTTTCACATGGTACTATTCATTTGATCACATGATGCGGAACTTGTTTGTAAAGTGACCGGAACGATGAGGAGGTAAGAATAATAATAAGAATAATAATAAGAAAAGACAATACAATAACAGAAAGGATTCCGACGGAATAGTCGGAATCCTTAATAAGAACTAGATGGCTACTGTTGCAAGCAACAGACGGATTCCTCCTTTATTAGACCTTCCTCGGAACTGAAGTGTTAAAATCCGAACAAAGAAGATGGAAAAAAGAATAGTTGCTTTTGTACCTAATTCACTTCTGCAAATGAGGCAAAGGAGCTTATGTCTAATTTGGGACTCTTATTTATTTATCGACAAAATAGAAGAAAAAGATGATAAATACCTTTCAAGTTTAGGAAGGCTTTAAACTCCTAGATCTATTCTATCCATTTTGATTCCTTTGAAATTACTATCCCAAAAAGAATTGCACAATGAATTAGCAATGAGAAAATTTCTATAAATAGAGAATCACAACAGCATGAAAGTACAGACAAGTAATGCTACTAAGATAAAAAAGGAAACATAGAACAAGAATAAAAGAGTTATCTATCTTACTATGTAAAGCTCAAATAAGAAGTACTACTTGTGTGAAGAATAAATATTTAAGAACAAAATTCTCTCAATCCTACAAGAGTAAATGTTTGTTATGACCTTGAAAAAGTTTATTTGACCTTGAACCAAGGTCATGGATGAAAGATAAGCATTTTAGTTTATTATCATCAAAATTCCTTTTCATCTATTCAAAGCTCAATATTTTATCAACAAAAGTCTGTTTTGACCTTGAAATCGAACAAATGACCTTGGGTCAAGGTCAAGGTGAAAGGACTTGATGTAAGGAACATTTGCGCAAAGTTTGAACGCTCAAGGTCAAATGGTCTTTGTTCTATGGGAAAATTTTTGTTTCTGACCTTGAGAATGAGAATTTGACCTTGGGTCAAGGTCAAGGTGATGGGGCTTGGATCAATGATTGTATTTATGAAGTTTGAACTGTCAAGATCAAATAGTCTTTGTTCTATAGGCAAAAGTTTGTTGTGACCTTGAGAATCAAAATTTGACCTTGAAACTAGGTAATCATCAATGACTACCTATAAGTAACCTACCATCCAAGTTTCAACTCAAAATCTCAAAAACTGTAGAAATTGGCACTGTGCCAATTTAAAGTTCCAATTTCAACTCAAAATAGCGCGAAAACCGTAAATATTTTATCGAGCATGTAAGAGTATAAAAGTTTGCAAATTTTCCAAAGAACAATATAAAACAAATTTCATTCAAATCGCACGGTTAGTTTAGGAGTTATAAGGTTTTAAAGATTTTACCTTTGATGACCTCTAGCGGGGGCATATGTAAACTTTTTGACAAGAAAAAAAATATATATGAAGATCTTTATTTGCTCTTTCACATGGTACTTTCCATTTTATCATATGATGCGGTACTTTGTTGTAAAGTCTCTGGATTGGCTTGGGGTAAGAATAATAATAATAATAAGAAGAAGAACTAGATGGCTACTGTTGCAAGCAACAGACGGATTCCTCCTTTATAAGACCTTCCTCGGAACTGAAATGTTAAAATCCGAAAAAAAAAAAGATGGAAAAAAAATAGTTGCTTTAGTACCTTATTCACTTCAGCAAATGAGTCGAAAGAGCTTATGTCTAATTTGGGACTATATTTATCAACAAAATAGAAGAAAACAATAATAAATACCTTAAATTCCATGCTCTATCAATATCAGATCCTTTACAATTACTTTCTCAAAACAGAATTGCACAATGATTTTGCAATGAGATAATTTCTATTAATAGAAAATGACAACAACATGAAAGAACAGATATGTAATGCTACTTAGAAAAAAAAAAAGAAACAGAGAACAAGAAGAAAAGAGTTATCTTTCTTTCACTATGTTAAGTTCAAATAAGAAGGACTACTTGTGTAAAGAATAAATAGTACAGGACAAAAAGTGTTAATTCTACAAGAGTAAATGATTGTTATGACATTGAGAATGATTATTTGACCTTGAACCGATGTCTTGGATGAAAAAAAAGTATTGTGATTATTCTCATCACGTTTGATTTTAATCTGAGCAAAGCTCAATATCTAATCAAACAAAGTCTGTTATGACCTTGAAATGAAACAAATGACCTTGGGTCAAGGTCATGGTGAAGGGGTTTGATGCAAGGAATATTTGTGTAAAGTTTGAACTCCACAGGTCAAACAGTCTTTGTTTTATAGACTTAAGTTTGTAGTGACCTTGAGAATGAGAATTTGACCTTGGGTCAAGATCAAGGTGAAAGAGCTGGGCCCAAGCATTATATGTGTAAAGTATGTACTATGAAGGTCTTATAGTCTTTGTTCTATAGGCAAAAGTTTGCTCTGACCTTGAGAATTAGAATTTGACCTTGGGTCAAGGTCAAGGTGCAAGAGCTTTGTTTAACGATAATATGAATGAAGTTTGAACTCTGAAGGTCAAATAGTTTTTGTTCTATAGGCAAGAGTTTGTTTTGACCTTGAGAATGAAAATTTGACCTTGAAAGTAGGTCAACATTAAATGACTACCTATAAGTAAGCTACTATCAAAGTTTCAACTCAAAATCTCAAAAACTGTAGAAATTGGCACTGTGCCAATTTAAAGTTCCATTTTCAACTCGGAATAGCGCGAAAACCGTAAATATTTTATCGAGCATGTAAGCGTATAAAAGTTTACAATTTTCCCAAAGAACGTTTTAAAACAAATTTCGTTCAAATCGTACGGTTAGTTTAGGAGTTATAAGTGTTTAAAGATTTGACCTTTGAATACCTCTAGCGGGGGCATTGGGGAGCTTATCGACAAACAAAAAATAGTTAAAGAAGATCTTGGTATGCTCTTTCTGATGGCACCATCCCTTTTGCTCTGTGTTAAAAGACCTTTGAATAAAGTCTCTGGAAATGATGAGGGGGTAAGAATAAAAATAATAATAATAAGAAGAAGAATAATAAGAATAAAGAAAAGACATTGCAATAACAGAAAGGATTCCGACGGAATAGTCGGAATCCTTAATAATAAGAATAAAGAAAAGACAATACAATAACAGAAAGGATTCCGACGGAAGTCGGAATCCTTAATAAAGAAAAGACAATACAATAACAGAAAGGATTCCGACGGAAGTCGGAATCCTTAATAATAAGAATAAAGAAAAGACATTGCAATAACAGAAAGGATTCCGACGGAATAGTCGGAATCCTTAATTAAAGGATTAACAAGTAAGAGTAACTAATGTCACTAGCACTGCCTCGGGTATTTATCATAATTGATCTCAAAGTGGAAAGAAGGAAGGATTACCAATCAAAAGAGCCGAATTATAAAGATTAACATATATAATTTAAGAGTGTCAGTTTAGAAAATGTCCTAAAGAAATTGATGCATAATTAGCACGGTCATAATACATATAGATTCTATAAGTCTTAACCCTATGGGGTAAGATTTCATTTTCACGTGCCTTTTAACTGTAATGTCAATTCAGACATTTGTGATGTCATTCATGAATGCTGCGTTGGCTGATCAACATATGAAAATGAATACCGGTACATAAAATTTTATTTTAAGCGCTTTTAGACAATGTAATGTGAGAAAAATAAGCATGTACTTGTACATGTAAGACACACTTTAAAAGTTATGACTTAGATTTATGCTGGTAGGGGACTAATATCGCTTAGAGATTAAGAAAAAACAAACTTTTTATGCACCCCGGAATCAAAGATTCGGGGGTACCTGTATATAGTTTTTGGCCTGTCCGTCTGCTTGTCCAAAAAACTTTGAATGGTAAATTATATGGCTTTTATATTTCACATATGCATTCCTTGTCACACAATTTTTCCATAGATACCAACATTTTTATGCCCAGTGACCCTGACCTTGACCTTTCACATACTTAACAGAAAAATGGTGTTTATACTCCGCCGGGAGCATTCGTATTTCACAAACAAAGGCTTTATTCAATATTAGACTTTGCATACTCGCAGGACTTTCAGTCCTTTGATTGTTTGTATGCTTTGGTTCCTGTTTTATCCTGATTTTGTATGCCTTCGGTTTCTGATTTTCTGAATTATCGATTTTGTGCTGTATACAGGGATATGGGCATTATCCATATTTGTAATCTACATTGTGCATCTACTCTTTCTTTCATTTGTTCTTTCTTTCTTTCTTTCTTTCAGGAATTGAAAATCTATATTATATTTCATAAGAATATGAACATCTGCTCTTTCTTTTTTTTTTATCTTATTCTTCCTTCTTTCTTTCAGCAACGGTGTGGATGTGGATGTCTCAGATAAATATGAATAGTAGAAACAGTTTGTCATAAGCAATACAACTTTGAGATCTATGTATTGTATATAATTGTTGGATATCTCTACTGTTTGATTCATACCAAAGTCGATTCAGATAAAAGTGAATAAAAAAAGAAAAAAAAAGAAAAATGAAAATCATGAATAAAAAGAGAAAAAAAAAAATAAGAAAAAAAAGAAAAAAAAATAAAGAAAAAAAAAATGAAAAAAAAGAAGAAAAAACAAAACAAAAACAAACAAATCATATGGCTCTTATGAGGATAGCCTCCACGTGGCAAGAGCTGGAAGCGATCTTTTATATGTTTAGCAATTGGCTAAAAGTTATCAAAGGGAGAATATAAGCTGTCACGACCGGAGGTAGGTGTTAACTTAAATCAATTTAAATGTTTATCGAAATTCCAAAGTAACGTGGAATATCTAAGTTAAATTAGTCCCGTGGCTTTTAATTTGTATTTTTCCTGAAAAACAAACAAGTGATGTATTCGTATATAAATGTGACAAGTCATGGATTAACTGTTCTCCTCCAGTTTTGTTCGTACCCTGTGAGACAGCCTGTGTCACTGGCGTTAAACCGATGATAGTAACTTTAGTTACTATTATCCAAAGATGGCGGACGAAAAAAGAGGTAGAATCCAAATATTGTCTTTTATGCGATGAATAACAAAAAGTTGAAGCGGCCAATTTGAAGAGTATTGATATAAAATTCCAATTATACCATAAGAGTTTACTGTTTCAACGTTATATTCGAGAAAATGCCAGATCAAAAAATCATCGATGATGATAGTAACGCAAAAATGCCTAACAACGCATGATGATAGTAACTGGAAATGAGAATGATAGTAACTCGATGAGCAGCAATGTTGAAAATCGCCTTTTGTGATAGAATTAATTGATTTATTTGGTTCAAAAGCCTGAATTTAGCTACGTGGCATCTACATGTAAATCGTAAAACACTTTATTTTAAAATTCTGATCTATTATGTCGTTATTAAGGCCTTGAAGTTTCAGTTATATATGAATTATACAATTTTACATACTTTTCGAACATCGCCTTTCAACGAAGAAATTGTTGAAATTGAATTCATGCATGCGACGTTACGAGAGTTGTTGACGTCATGCAGCAAACCTGATGTTTATACGTCGCAAGTGATATACATGTATACAGTCATACATTGTGTAAGAGAAGAACACAAATAACTAATAACTTAATCATTTTGAGGGATTCTAAACAGAAAACGGCAGTAGACAAAAAAAAATTCATGAAAAAACTTGTAATTTTAGCAGAATTTTGTGTAAAAGTAACACGTGACTGCAGAAATTTAGATGATGGCTATTGTTGGGGAGCCAGTGGGGCCCCCATGCACCCCCTTGAGTACTTTTTTTCCAAAATGTTCCTTAGGGTCTACAAAATCGGTTTTCAGGATGAACTAAAAATAAACTCATTTAGGCTATGTGTTTTTCGACCGTTTCCATGGCAACCACCTGCTAAAGTCAAGAAAGCACTAAATATTGGTTAAGTGAAATAGCCATATCTTGGCCAAATGATGAGCTAAACATCTGTAACTGGTATCAATATAACGAGGAAAGGTTGTTCTATTAATAAAGAGATCATATGCAAAATGAATAATTTGCATATTGATGAATATTCATGAATTGAAATAAAAATGCTTGAAAAATACATAAAAACCTACAGTTTCCATTTTGTTTTTGCTCCTAAAATCTATAGTTTTATCTATGATCGTTAATAGGTTATATAAGAAATACTACAAATTCTTCACTCTCCAAAGACATAACATTTGGAATCATTAATATTTTATTTCAATGGCTTCTAAATTGATTTTTTTTTACAGAAAAATGGCTATCTTAAGTAAGATAAGCTGATTTTTGTATACTCGTTATAAGATATTTACTACATTGTACTTATAAAATCGAATATCTGAACTTGTTTTCTGGTGTATTTTCATGTTTTTTCTCATGTAATAAAATGTTTACAAAGCATGATGTACATATTTTTGGTAATTTTGGGGCAAAAACCGTATTTTTCAGTAAAAACAATAGATATCTGGATATTATCTATAAAAGGCAAACAGTTCCTGTAATCTAAAAATGAAACGTATATACTGATGACTTTTTTTTTGTAATTTCATGGTTCTAAGATCGATTTTTGTATTAGAAGCAAAAATATACTACTTTTTCTGCTATTTTGGGTAAAAATGTCGGTTTTTCATACTAAAATTACAGATTTCTGAGAAATAATTCAAATATAATTTATATTTGTTGTAATAGAGGATATGAAAGTAAATTAATTTGTACATCTCATCAGAGTATCAAATTAGAAAAATAAAAAAAAGTAATAAATATAGAAATTCATACCAAAACCACAGAATAACGTTGCAAAAACACTCAATGAATCGTGAAGAACACGGTATGACCACCCAATAACGTAACAGAGCAACTCAATAATAAAGTATAACCAACCAGTAACATAGCAAAGCCACTCAAATTATAGTCTTTTGTTGTATGAATGGAAAATATGTCCATCGCTGATTGGCTGAGAACATGTCTAGAGCTTCGGAATATATCGCTATAACCACCTACAGAGAGCTAAATTTAGAACAACTCTCATATTTTCCCCTGTATCTTTCTAAAATTAGTATTGTAGTTATGACGTTATAATAGTAGCGGCGTATTCGTAGTCGGAATTTCCAACGTTAAAATCGGAATTTCCAACTTTAATCTTGGAATTTTGAACTTTGATATTGGAATTTCCAACTTTAATCTTGGAATTTCCAACTTTAATCTTGGAATTACCAACTTTGATTTTGGAATTTCTAACTTTAAAGTCGGAATTTCCAACTTTAAAGTCGGAATTTCCTACTTTAATCTTGGAATTTCCAACTTTAACCTTGGAATTTCCAACTTTGATCTTGGAATTTCCAACTTTAAAGTCGGAATTTCCAACTTTGAAATTGGAATTTCGAACTTTAATCTTGGAATTTCCAACTTTAAAGTCGGAATTTCCAACTTTAATCTTGGAATTTCCAACTTTAAAGTCGGAATTTCTAACTTTAATCTTTGTAATTCCAACTTCTTTTTCAATACAATTCCCTTGATTGTTATAGTTAACTTTATATACTTTTAATGCACCTGGTCTTTAGACCAAGGGGGCTATTGCGTTGGATTCGTCCTTTTGTCATTCCGTCCGTCCGTCAGTCTTTCTCCCTTTCAATGAAAGGGCATAGAATTTTAAAAAGAGATGATATGGCTTCAATATTTTGCATGTGTAAGCATCTTGAGAGGACCCATCTTTCTGTACTATTTTTGGAGCTTTTGACCTTGTTCTTGACCTTTGACATACTTTTCCTCTTTTTGTAAAGATATTTAAAAAATCATTGAAAAAATTATTTCTCCGTGATTTGCCTTCAAATTTTTTGCAGCTCAAGTGATGCATATGTTACACATGTATGTTGTATATATAACGGGTTTTTAAACGTTTTGTCATGCTTTTGAGATATCTCAACGAAAGGAAAAGGGATGCAAACTAATAAGTTTAAAAGTTGGCTAAATCTCTTGTACCATTAGTGGTAGAGCTGACATATTTCACATGTAGATAACTTATGACAAGATCATTCATCTTAGACCATGACCTTTGACAGTGTGACATTAGACCTTGAAATTTGATCTTCTTTTCTCAATTTTTAAACTTGGTATAACTTTGGAATAGTAAATGATAGAGCCTTTGTATTTCATATAAGCATTCATTTTGGAATAGCATTGCTATAACTATCAAAAGTTTGACCTTGTGACTTTGACTTATGATTTTGACCTTCTGTTTGGATAACAGGTTAAATATTCAAATGT
The DNA here is from genome assembly GCA_033119305.1 of Pinctada imbricata. Classification (NCBI taxonomy): domain Eukaryota; kingdom Metazoa; phylum Mollusca; class Bivalvia; order Pterioida; family Pteriidae; genus Pinctada; species Pinctada imbricata. Next base: position 2,389,483 of record VSWD01000011.1, read on the forward strand.
ATTCTCAAAGCTGCCGCCAGGGACATTTATATGTTTCACAATTAAACACAGCTTGTATTTGTATTTATAGATTTCAACCGTCTAGACTACGTTGGATTGTCAAGCCAATAAACTAAATTGGGGGGGGGGGGGGGTATTGTGGAATGTCGTATTAAACTTAATAAAACTTGTGTAATATGTTAACAATATACTTAATTTAACTAACACATGTATGCATAGGACGATCTCTCTCTCTCTCTCTCTCTTGTAGATGTTCGAGACATATATACTATTTTGTATCTTGAAAAAAAATCAGCAGTACATCTTGCTACGTTAAATATAATACAAGACAACATTTCAAGGGACTTGGTATTTTTGGAGACTTCAAATTTATATTCAGAAGAGAGAATGATTGCATACAACGCATATGGTTTTAGATGTACTTTACTGTTGAAATGTTCATATGTTAGCTGGAGAGCACACATGTAACGAGCCGGACAGTTTTAAAATCATGGAAGTTTTATTCTACGGCCCGGCGAGCAGAGTGGAGTTACTTTGAATTCCTTCTCTCAAGACCCCCCCTCCCCCAAAAAAGAAGACATTAAAATCCATAAAACGATCGATTGATGACACCACATGGACGGACAGAAGAGGATTTCTTTCTTTCTCGAGATCACATTCTCTTGAGACCTCTTGGGGTTTCGCTGTTCAATTTTTGGTCCTACATAGAAGAGGGGGGATCTCCTATACACCTGATGATATTTGAAATGCATTGATGAGTAGTACATGTTATAGGCAATGATGATTATTATATAAGCCCTTGTATTAACAAAAGATTTTATTCTTAAATTTTGGAGATGGATCGCCGAATGCACCCCTCCCTTTAACAACTTATATAACAATTTATCATAATGTCTCTGAATCCATGATTTCCATTGCATAACATTCATTATTCTGGTCGCATTATGGGAGCATTGGAACACCCGCGACGCCCCTCTAAGGGATCCATTCGAATACAATAGCAAAAAAAAAAAAAAAAAGAAAAACCAAAGCAAAAAAAAAAAAAAAAAAAAACACACACACACACAAAAAATAAAAAGTCAAAACAAAAACACCCCAAAAAAAAAAAAAAAAAAAAGAACAACAACAAACAAACACACACAACACAACAGCACAGAAAGCTGAATGCCAAGGGTGCATTTTCATTAATCAATTAGCCCATTCATTAATTGTGTGTTAAACACACTATTAATGAATGGACTAATTAATTTATAATTTTTCACCCTTTGGCTGAATGTAAAGTGAGCTATAAAATCAAACATGAAATGTTTTCCTCAAAAGTTTAATGCTTAAAACACACACACACACACCCTCTCTCACACACACACACACCCTCACACACACACACACAAAGAATAATGTTGAGTCAACTTTAGGTGGAAAGGGGGGCGACCTCCTCTGAATCCCTCACTGATAAATCAGACTCATATTTATTTCAAGGATTAATTATATGAATAATTCACGATCATTTAGTTAACCATTGAAAATGTTTTCTGACAGACTTGAGAATCGGGATCGAACGTTCCTCTGGAAATTCAGGTTACAGAATACAGTTTTTTTCATGACGTCCACCATTGACGCGCACTTTAAACCCAGCGTCTTATAATACTCTCATAAAATATATACCTAACAAAGTATATACGTGGTGAAAAGAATTAGTCTTACACTTTATCATGCTTACACAAGATTATACCTATAACTTAGAACAAGATTTCGAAATGTGCTCGACAAAGGGGAAAATAGAAGAAATTTGGCAAATTCTATAGCGGAAACGACATCGTTTCATAAATGCTTGGGGAATAAAAATGTGAAATAAAGAGTGTATCTATATCAATAAAATATAAAAGTGAATTAGATAGACTCCCTTAATGAGCGCCAGCTCATTGCCAATGCAAATTTCTTACATATTTTTATACCTTGTATTTATTCAAATTTTTAAACTTGCATATCAATATTGCATGCTATAAATACAAAGCCCATTCAATTGTAATTCATGAAAAAATATAAAGTTATTCGCCAAAGGCAGTACTAAAAAGGCACAATACATTATTTTACAAAGTTCAATCGAAAAAGTACAAAAAAAGCATACTCCAACAAAAGTATGCCTCAAGAGGTACTATTTAAGCACTAAAAAAGTATTCTTGTGACACAATAATATTTTCAATAGAAAAAAAGTTTTTTGCCAAAAGCAGTACAAAATAGGCACAATTTAACTTACATTTTTTGTAAACTGCAGAAAGACTAAGATAGGTATGCTTCTCGAGGTACACTTTAAGCACTAAAAAGGCACATTTTACTTAGTTAAGAAAAGTATGCTTCTGGAGCTACAAAAAAGGCACTCTTGTTGAAAATACTTCTTTCAGAAAAAAATGTAAAGTTTTTTGCCAAAAGCAGTACGAAATAAGCACAATTTAACTTACATTTGTTTGTAAACTAAAGGAGCACTAAAAAAGTACAATTTGAATTGTAAAAGATAAGTATACTTCTTGAGGTACACTTTAAGCACTAAAAAGGCACATTTTACTTAGTTAAGAAAAGTATGCTTCTGGAGGTACAAAAAAGGCACTAAAATGGTACTCTTGTTGAAAATACTTCTTTCAGAAAAAAATGTAAGTTTTTTTGTCAAAAGCAGTACAAAATAAGCACAATTTAACTTACATTTTTTTTTTGTAAACTGCAGGAGCACTAAAAAGTACAATTTGAATAGTCTAAGATAAGTATGCTTCTTGAGGTACACTTTAAGCACTAAAAAGGCACATTTTACTTAGTTAAGATAAGTATGCTTCTGGAGGTACACTTTAAGCACTAAAAAGGCACATTTTACTTAGTTAAGATAAGTATGCTTCTTGAGGTACACTTTAAGCACTAAAAAGGCACATTTTAATTAGTTAAGAAAAGTATGCTTCTGGAGGTATATAAAAAGCACTTAAAAGGTACTTTTACTGAAAATACTTCTTTCAGAAAAAAATGTAAATTTTTTGCCAAAAGCAGTACAAAATAAGCACAATTTAACTTACATTTATTGTAAACTAAAGGAGCACGAAAAAAGTACAATTTGAATAGTCTAAGATAAGTATGCTTCTTAAGGCACACTTTAAGCACTAAAAAGGCACATTTTACTATGTCTAAGATACCTATATGCTTCTGGAGGTACAAAAAAGTACTTTAAAAGCATACTCCTGGAGGCATGTAAAAGGTACTAAAAAAGCATACTTCTAGAAGCACAGAAAAAGTACTGAAAAAGCATACTTAAAGTACTTTTGGAAGCATGGACATGGGGAATCTATATGTGAAAAATATCAAAACCCTACCTCTTATACTTCAAAAGTAGGTCAAAGATCAATGTCAAGGTCACTAGGTCAAAAGTCATGATATCAAATGAAAGTTCTGGGCATGAGGAATCTAAATGTGAAATATCAAAACCCTACCTCTTATAGTTTAAAAGTAGGTCAAAGGTCAATGTCAATGCGTCAAAACTCATGATATCAAATGAAAGGACTGGTCATAAAGATTCTGCATGTCATGATGTGAAATTTCAAAGCCATAGCCTCTATAGTTTATGAGATATAGCCCAGATTATTTATTTTTAAAAGTAGGTCAATCTCCAAGGTCAAGGTCAAAAGGTCAAAACTTTTAGTATCAATGGAAAGGTCTTGCCACAATGAATAAACATGTGAAATATCAAAGCCCTATCCCTTACTATTCAAAAGTTATGGCTAAGGTTAAAGTTTTTGCGAATCTTCGATTACGGGGGCATGAAAAAACGAACCTGCCTTTCGGGTCACTTGGGAAAAATAGACCTGGGGGAGGGGAAACAAATAATTTTTTAATTGTGGCCTAATAATCCAAACACAACATTGTATATTTTCCCATTGTCAACGTACCCTGGGAACCCAAAAATTTTTAAATAGGACTCAAAAACTTCATGACATTTTCAAATTTTGTAAAATCTATCACAATCATTAATCAAGAGTAAATAAGTACCTTTACAAAGAATCTTCATGAAAAATAAATTACTTACATACATGTACAAGTACATAAAAGTATAATTATACAAGTTATGTTTATATACATCAGTTTACTGATACAGGTTATGGACTGCCAATATTTATAATGAGTTTGATAAAATCTATATATTTTCCTAATGGTTGTCATTTATTGACATAATATATGTTCTTCGGCAAAGTAATATTTTTTAAGGCAGCACGTATTTTGCTCAAAGTATCTTCACATCTTTGTAGGTTCCATTCTTTATCATCTAGCATATATGCCACTTCTCTTCCTTGGGTTTCAAAATACCAAATCTTGAGAAACTTCTTACTCCGACCTCTGTAATATACATAATAATTTATGTATTCATTTTAAAAATACCTAGAGAAGTATTTGTTTTGATTTAGTGTCAAAAGACATCATTTGTGAATGACTTGCTTTCTGTGGATGATAACTAATCAACTTGATATGGTAGGGTCCCTCTATCTGCTTGTTTCTTAGTGTTCCAACAATCTGATTTATGTGTATACAACTACTACATCTCTGTTACAACTTCAGGGACTCTTATACAATGTACATGTATATACACATGAATCAGATGTGAAGCAATTTAATCTTTTGTGATTGTCAAATGAACAGTTCACACTCCATGCACAATGATCAGATGATAATGTTGACTTTAAAAAAATGTGAAAATCAAATCAATTAATACAGGTAAAAGCAAGAATGAATTAATTCATGATAACATGAAATAAGGTTACCATAAACATGATTAATGCTAGTAAGTAATTTTCACACTTGGTATCTTTTGACATTTTTTTTTCAAATCTCTTAGAATGAAATAAATCAATAGAACACATGATAGAAATAAGGACATCAGTTATGTTTCAGTGTTTGCTTACATTATTGTGAGTATGTTATCAGCTAACAGATTTGGTTGATGTTGGACTTGCATGATCTGTCTTGTGCTCCAGGCCTAGCACATTTCTTCTCCGAGCCCTTGTACCTTAAATAACATTAAAAATTTGAATTAAATTGAACAGCTGACTGATATTTATAATCTGAAAAGCTCAATATATTCATTCACATTATAGTAAATTACCTGAAATCATCACGACCATTAGAAGGATTTTAATACAAAATGTATTATGTATCGGTACCAATGCATCTATTTCATGTTCATAGAATAAATGTCTCAATAATTACAATTTCAAGAATTTGTGTTATGTTACAGGTATGAACACGCAGCAATTGTGTTTATCATGTTTATCGTACATGCAATAAGGGTCAGTCCTTGATTTTATAAAATTTAATTCAAAAAAAATATTTTATTCACCAGTAGCAATATATGTGTACACATTTATAGTATTATACCATACCTTTCATTTATAATTGTCATATTACAGGGTACATGACACCATTCTTTGTGACTCAAAAATAAGAGCTGGAGTCTGTACTACGTAACTGTAAAGTGTTACATGTTCATCTCTATACATGTACGTTTGGAATGGACATATCATCATCATCATCATCATCATCATCATCATCATCATCACGAAAAGTGTAGGCAATGGCCTGCTAAAAAGAAAAGAAAAATAAATTCATCAAACTGCATTATTAAACACATGAGTATACTGCTAACAACTTACAAGGCTAAGGCATGAAAGTTATGTTTAGATCATATTTTATTACAATAAACATGGTGCATGTACTACAATGAACATACCCGGTAGAATAATGATCATTGTTAAGTTGAATTACAATGTAACTTATAATCAATCATTACATTTACAGGTACATAAGTTGCTTACCAAACTTTAAAGTGTACGAATACATGTATCATACATATAATAACTAGAAGTAAGTATACATGCAGTGGCGGATCCAGCGCCCCCTTTGCACCCCCCTGAATCCGCCACTGACATGAAACATCTTTAACAATTTGCGATGTCACGCTAAAATTATCAGAAACCTCCCTATCTAAAACAATTTTCTGTCACCGTGAGCATTAAGTATTTCAAGTCTATTGGTTGTATGTACATATAACTTACACCGTAATTGACCCTTCCGAACGTGGGAAAATTTTTAGAAATTCCATGACGTCACAATGCAATTTCGATGTTTGACGGAGGTGCGAAGCATGTTTGTCCGAGGTAAAAGCATGGTGACGTCACGAAATTTTGAAATTTTTTCCCGCATCGGAAGGGTCAATTAGATATAAGCGTTTGAGATTTATCCCCCGATATGAATTTTAATCAGAACATTTGCTGACAAAGAAGAGAAATGTTCAATTTTCGAATTTCTGAAGTGAGCTGCTCGGTCAGGATCTGGGGGAGGGTTGGGGTGTATTAAATCTCAGACCTTGCCCGCATGTTACTCTTTTTTTTAAATTATTGACCCCTTTGACTTAGAATGACTGACTGAAGTTACTGAACCATTCCTCAGATAAACCACAGCTACCCAGACCTCAGCATCAGTGGCGGATCCAGCGCCCCCTTTGCTGAGGGTCAAGGGGCGAATTTTGACTATTTTTACTGAAAATGGGCCAAACTATAGGGGGTTTTTTTTGGGGGGGGGGAAATTTTGGGTCAGTGTCGGGGCCGCATACCCCCTGAATCCGCCACTGAGCATGTAGCAACTCGGCCTAACCCGGCCCCGCTTACAATTATACAAACTGAGAAGATCTGCGCCTGATATATTGTGGTAGCCTGAATTTAAGCCAATTTTAGGCTCGATTGTAAATGACGTTCAACAAGGCCATACTGTACATGCAGTACTGTACAGTACAGCTGTAGCCTATATGCACGAGTGACGAGTCGTTCGGCGTCACTCGCTCTTCACGATCATACATTATAAACTCACCTAAATATCATTAAAACCATACTTACCTATTTTAAACTGAATATGCCTTTCTGTTGTTGTTCTTTAATGGTCAAATACAGGCTAATTACCGGCAAAATTGTCGAACTTCTTCCTCGTGTTTATTTTGAAAAAGAAAGCGTGCATCGTTCGGAAAGAATCGGTATTTTCCTTTCACTAACACTAGTAAGGTGCGAGACATTCCGAGTGTTCTTGGTTGTGATTGGCTGATATTTTTTCTATTTTGAATTCGAAATTTTACACTTCTCCCGCTCAGTTTTTTTTACCTTAATTTGTTTTTGAAATAATATTCGATCCTCTCGATATTTACACAATTTTGACGAATTGATATTTTAACATGTTTATTCCCAAATCAGCAGTTCGATCTGAACCCCCCCCCCCCAGCAGTTAGAAGAAAAAATAAATATTTTCATATGATACGGGGGGGAAATGATACGGCTAAGTGAAAAAATAACGGAAGCATACTTTCAGCACTTTTCATCTTCATTTTTAAAATTTGGAAAAAAAGGTCACGAAGTATACTTTAAGTACTTTTCATTATTTCCAGCTAGATCATGGTCTCACGAAGCACACTTTAAGCATAATTTTACTTGGTGCTAAAATACCACGTGTCGTGTAGAAGCACACTTTAAGCATTTTTCATCTTAATTAAACTAGGAAAAGTCTACTTTAAGTACTTTTTGAGATTGATTTTTTAAGAAAAAGTACACTTTAAGCATATTTCATCTTTGGTCATCATTTCGAAAAGCTCACTTTAAGCACTTTCAGAAACATTAAAAAATCAACTTATTCTGAGAAGCATAAAAAGAGCACACTTTAAGTATAGAAAAAGTACAATGAAAAAAATCTAAGTTTTTAAGAAGTACACTTTAAGTACATTTTATTTTTTTGAAAGTTTGAAAAGTACACTTGAAGCACAAAAAAAGTATGCTTAAAGCATACTTCGTGCATGGATGATTTCTGTAAGGGAAGCCCCCGTCACACTTCCATGGATCGAGCCTCGACTCCGCTTTGACTCCACAAAAGATATATCTGTGGCGAGTCGGGACGCAAAATGTTCGATGAACCATGGACCCACAACTCCAGTACGGAATGCTACGGGTTGATACATGTACAAATCGAGAAAGGATTCCTAATATTGCCACGACATACGTACGAATAAATACGGATTGCTACGACACGCGTACGGATAGATACGGATAGGTACGGATTGTTACGGATTACCACGACTCGAGTACGGATAGCCACGATTCGCACAAGGATAGCTACGGTTCAGTACGGATTGGTAGGACATGGGCGGATCCAGGATTTTTTTATCAGGGGGATCCTAAATCAAGAATTTCTTGAAGAGCAAAAAAAAAAATGAATAAATAAAAATAAGAAGTAGATAAAAGAAAAAACATAAATAAATAAAGTCCTTGATTAACTTACGTCAGTTCTGTTTCTTATTATGAATAAAACAGATAACAGTAATGGCGAACAATAGCGAACATAAAGCTTAAAATCTTGAATTTTCACATTAATTTTTTTTCAGAATTGGAATGAAATCCTCTTTTTGTGTCTTTTTCAGTTACCATTGATTATTGAGCAAGGTGAATGCTGATTTGACGGTTACAAACTGAGTTTTTCTAGCGCAGCCAGTAAAACGGATGTTGCACCGTAAAAAAATGTATAATATATTTTTTTTTTAACTATGCTTCGAAAATTCCAACGGAGGGGGGTGTCCGGATCCCTAACCCCTCCGGATCCGCGCTTGTAGGACTGGCTTGAATTCCTGTGTACTTTTAAACAATAATTATTTACTAAAACACCCAATGTTTTCAATTTGATACAGTGTCAATTGTTTAATAGAAGTGTTGAGGTTTTATATCATTACCTAAAATTGAATGGTTGAAGTATTAACTCGTATATTGACCGAAAAACGCATAGAGTACTGATAGATTTGAAGTTAATATAAGACACAATCCGTGGCTATCCGTATAGTAATCCGTAGGTCAGTCGTATCAATCCGTAGGGGAGTCGTAGCAATCCATAGGAGAGTCGTATGGCTATTTTTATCGCAAAAATGGTACCGGATTGCTACGGATGCGCTACGGGTTGCTACGACTCCCCTACGGATAGCTACGACACCATTATGGGTTGCTAAGACACCCTACGACAAAATTATCCGTAGCATAGCCACGGAAAATTTGTAACATGTTAAAAAATTCTGTCTCATCCCGGATAGCTACGGATTGCCAAGGATAGCTACGACTTGCCACGACGATCGAGCTACGGATTCCTTTGGATAGATACGGATGTAAATTTTTTCTCGACCCGTAGCTATCAGTGGACCGATCCGTGAAAGTGTGAAGTGGGCTTAAGGCTCCGGTCTTACCATTTAAGGGCTTGTCACACCTTCACTTTTTGGCCAACGCACGAGTAAACGAATTGACCGGGCTAAATGAGGTTAGAGATTATGCGAAACTGTTTATTGAAACCAGAATTTCGATTCCCTCGAATTAACCCCGATAAACCACGACTAACTCCGACTTCAAATAAGACTTTGCCCAACTTGTCCGGTCAACGCCCACTATCGTTGCCATGCGTAAGGGCGTGTGTGGGTGTGGGTGCGTGTGTCCGAATTTTCTTGTGAACAGCATATAAGACAAAGTAAACATCAGAGAAATATCAAGCTTTTCATAGATGTTTCCAATGGAAAAGGGATAAACCCTGTTGATTTTGAAGGTCAGGGGTAAAAGTTCAAGGTCACAGTGGACTTCGCGTGGACCTTGTGAACAGCATAGACGCCAAAGAAATTATCAAAGAAACATCAAAGCATTCACAAATGTTCTCCATGAGGAGATAAGAAACCTATTTATTTTCAAGATCAAGGGTCAAAGGTCAAAGGCTTAAGCTTAAGATATTTGTGAACAGAATAGAAGGCATAGCAAATATCAAAATATCACTATACCTTTCACAAATGGTCCTTCAGGGATGAACCCTTATAGTTTTTAAGGTCAAGGGTCAAAGGTCAAGGTGGCAGTAAACTTTATTTTAGAATCTAGACAATCATACTTTCATTGTGCATAAGAGATGCTCATGGATAGCAGATGATGCTTTTACGAGATATTGAAAAGAAAAAAAATATATCAAAAACAAAACTATCGAAGATAATGTTTTTACACATCTGTTCTTATTACTTTTGTGCGTTCATCCAATTTCATGAGTGATTACTCGAAATTATTTTTTTTCAGTTAGCACTGTTTATCAAATAGGTAGAAGAAAATGGAATGGAGACTTAATGCTATTACAAATATTCTATTTCAGGGGTTGTCCCCTTCCTGAAAAAAGTGCTAATTTCTGCACAGCAAATCACAAAGTCTTTAGTACTATCGCTTGATTACCTACGGTCCCGCATAGAATTAGTAATCACTGTGTCTGTCCGGCCGTCCGTCAAAAATTGCCCTAAAGGAATAACTATTTGTCTGTCTGTCTGTCGGTCGGTCGGTCTGGCTGGCTCGCTGACTGGTTGACTGTCTATCCCTGTTTTCCTGTCCGTCAAAAAACTAGAATTGGCATTAACTTTTTCACCATAAGATATAGGACTCATTTTTGACACTTGTACTGTTCGGGTGGCGTCAATTTTTTTACCATTTGACATTGACCATAACCTTTTGACCTACATATGAGAAACTTTAACTTTGACTATGACTACTTCACCATAAGAGATAGGGCTCTCATATTTGGTATGGGTGTTCTCTTGGTACTATTTTATTTTTAACTTTCGATCCTGACCATTGACCTACATTTAAAAAAAACTTTAGCGAAGACCATTCGCAGTTTTTGCAAGTGTATTCCTTGTAAAGCCATAGTAAAACTTGTTTTACGTCGGGCGGGTACCTTTTGCTCAGACAAAAAAAAAAAAAAAAAAAAAAAAGAAAGAAAAGAAAAAAAAAACCACACACACACACCCTCAGAAACATGCATTTTTTGGGTGAAAAAATGAGTAAATGATATTTAATCAATATATGAAATGCCTATTCCATCTTTAATTTTAGGAGATAATAGTGAGTTTTATAAAAAAAAATTAACGGTATCTTAATTATAGAAAAAGTTCGGGACTTAAAACAGAATATTAAATTACTATGGCCTAACAAGCTTTTCTGTTCTTATCGCATGACCTTGACATTGACCTTGGACTATATTAAAAAATGTTAACATTGTTCATTTGTAGTGAACCGATTGAGGTATGATGATCATTTTCGGCATGTATTTTCCTTGTGACTAGATCTTTCTCGTTCATATAGTATCAAAATTTTAATAATGTTGCCTTGATTGTGACCTTCCCGAAATTAGCTATTGGCCATTACTGCTGTGACATAAGAAACGTGACTCCTACGCGTAACGTAAATGGATATGTCGGGAGATTGGCAGCTTACGCTAGAGTTGCACTTGTTGATACTTTTTTCCCAATAGATCCTTTAATATCTATCTTTTATAATTGGATAAATTTAAATGTCAAAGCATGTACATTTGACGATTTGGGCTGGCTTATATTGTATTCAGATAAAATTTTGAGCGGTCGTTATCTACCTGTAAGATCTGAAGTGTCAATACACAAACACGTTGAATGGTTGTAATGGACAATAAATGCGGACTAATCATATAATGTATTTCACCGCCAAAATAAACATTTAAGAACGTTCAAATCCTATTCAATTGTACATCCAATAGAAAACTCTGTAATTATCAATCAGTTGCGATAACAAAATGGCATCGTACGCTTAGTATAAAAGCATTGACCACATAGTAAAACCTCTGAAAAAAGTTTGAAATTCCAAGATTAAAGTTGGAAATTCCGACTTTAAAGTTGGAAATTCCAAGATTAAAGTTGGTGTTTCCAAGATTAAAGTTGGAGATTCCGACTTTAAAGTTGGAAATTCCAAGATTAAAGTTAAAAATTCCGACTTTAAAGTTGAAAATTCCGACTTTGAAGTTGGAAATTCCGACTTTAAAGTTGGAAATTCAAAGATAGAAATTGGAAATTCCGACTTTAAAGTTGGAAATTCCAAGATTACAGTTGGAAATTCCAAGATTAAAGTTGGAAATTCCTACTTTAAAGTTGGAAATTCCAAGATTAAAGTTGGAAATTCCAAGATTAAAGTTGGAAATTCCAAGATTAAAAGTCGGAAAATAAAAAAATAAAACAAATAATTTGGCACTTATACGCTTCCGTATTTATTACACAAGAAGCACTTAATTATACAGTGTAAACACTCAATGACATAGCAAAACCCCTCAATAAAGTGGTTGTTAGACCCTTTACTATATTAATATCAAAATCACTTAATAATACAGCATAACCAACCAATAACGTGATGGTTTGAACATTTGCTATAACAAAAATTTAAAATAACACCGCATAGCTACCCAATAACTTAGCATTACTGCTATTAAAGAACACATAACTAGATATTGTGAAACGGTTCTAAACAGGAACGATGTAAATTTATTTTGGTCTATTAAGAATTCAGGGGATGTGATTGAAAAAATGAAATCTGGAAATTTCCAAGCCAATACGATTTCTTCATACGACTTCTCTAATATGTACATCACACTTCCTCATGACAAAATTAATGATCGATTATCTAATCTCATTAAATGGTGTTTTGATCGAGAGCGAAAAACTTACATTTGTACATCTGAATCGAAGGGTTTCTTTTCCTCGACAGACTACAAATCATACAAATCATGGACATGTAGTGACCTGTGTATTGCCTTGTCCTTCCTCTTGGACAATATTTATGTTAGATTTGGTGAGGATCTATACAAGCAGGTTGTAGGAATTCCTATGGGTACTAACTGTGCGCCTCTTGTTGCAGATTTATTTTTATACACTTATGAAAAAGAATTTATCCAAAATCTTCAAAAGCAAAGAAAATTTGATGAGCTGAAATGTTTCAATAGTACTTCTAGGTATCTGGATGATATTCTAACCATTGACAATCCTGCTTTTGAATTATATAAGAATGAAATTTATCCACAAGAATTAACCCTTAACAAGGCAAACCTTTCAAATACAGAAACACCCTTTTTGGACCTAAATATCAAAATTGTAAACGGAAAGATTCATACAAGTGTATATGACAAAAGGGATGATTTTGGATTCAACATAGTAAATTTCCCTTGGCTTGACGGTGATGTTCCAAGATTACCGTCATATGGCATTTACCATGTTTACATATCACAGCTCATCCGGTACGCTAGAGCATGTACTGATATTTTGGATTTTCACAGTAGAAATTTACAAATTACCAAAAAACTTTTAGGTCAAGGTTTCCGCTTTCATAAACTAGTTAAGACTTTCTGGAAATTGTACAAGAATTACAGTCAACTTCTTTTAAAATTCGGATCTATACATGCAACGGAGTACATTACTATGGGTATTACACAACCTGTCTTTTATGGTGATATGATAAACAAAATAAAAAGGATCAAAGGTAGGCAGCATAACCATCGAAAATGCGTCAGAATCATCAAACGCCTTTTATATCGTGGATATGATCCTAATGTCACCAGACGGACACTAGGCTTGGTACTTGACCAATCTACAGTCTTGTACAAGCGCATCCTTGAGACTTGCACTCTGACTGACTGTGACGACGGGACTCCATGACGGGCCCTGTCCAAACCTCTTTAGAGAAGACAGGGCCCCGACCACCTGTCCTCTCTGAATGTCAGTCGGACTCCTCGGGTGATTACATACATGAGCTCGCTACAGCCGGCAGAGCACGGACTGTATTACGCATGTCCTCTTTTTATATCCATTTACATATTCATCTGTGTCTCTGGGGCCTCTGCGTTTCGCGGTCTTGCTTGTGTGATGTCATCTTACAGTAAGGAGGTTGTTTTACACCACAAATGTACGTTCTTCGAGACCTCTGGGTAATTGGAGAAGTGAGAGGGTTTAGCGAGTAGTATTAGTGTCACTCCAATCGCACGAAAGAAATGCACTTGAGTGCATTTCTATTGTATTTAGAGTATATTCTTTTGTTAAATTTGACAGCTCAATTGATGGATGGAGTGTAGGTGTCCTTGGGTTTAAAAGAGTGCGACGCTCGTATTTTTGTTGAGTATAATAGGACATAGAGATCAAAGGAACGGCTGGCTCATTAATTTGAATGGTGTCAATGTTGTATATGCCATGACTATGATGCAAGTATTTTAGAGCGAATGTGAAACCGAGGGTAAAGAGTCGACAAAGTGCGTGCCCCCCCCCTCCTTCATAACTGGGGAAGGGGTAAGGGTTAAATGTATAATTCACATGTGATATTGATACTGTTGAACAAGATACCGAATTGACGTATATTTCCTACTTGTTTATATGTTAATTGATCGCAGGTCTTTAAACCACTCAAATTACATGAGTGCTCATTTACCGCGAAAAACCTTTTGAGCTGCATTTATAAAGATTTTAAAGGGACGAACAATTGGATAAGATCGAGAAGATATTTGGACGGGGTATCTTAATTATCGTGTTTCAACAGGTAGTAATAGTATAAACTGCACACAGCAATTTATAGGTGTGACAATACGATTGTATGCATTCCGTATTTGATAGTGTCAAATAAGATACATGTCATTAAAAGATAACAAAACAGGTATATGAAATAATTGGTATTTTATTGTCTTCATACATTTTCAATGAAAAGACATCTGAGAACTTCCCATGGAAACACAACACCTTATTCAAGTCCCAGTGAGCCAAAATCGAATGATGCGTATCCACCACCACCACCACCACCACCACCTCTGAGAACTTCCCATGGAAACACAACACTGTATTCAAGTCCCAGTGAGCCAAAATCCAATGATGCGTATCCACCACCACCACCACCACCACCAAATCCACCACCACCAGCAGTAAAACTTGAGCATTTTTACTCAATAACGTGATGATTTGACACTTTATTATTACAAAAGCACTTAATATCACACCATTACCACCAAATAACTTAATAAGTTATTGGGTGATTATGCGGTGTTATTTAGTGGTTTTGTTACAATAAAGTGTCAAAACATCACGTTTTTGAGTGGTAATGCTATGTTATTGGGTGCTTATGCTGTGTAATTGAGTGGTTTTGATATAATTAAGGGTCAACCGACCACCTTATTAAGTAATTATGCTAAGTTATTGGGCGGTTTTGTTATAATAAAGTGTCAAATCATCACGCTATTGATTAGTAATGGTATGTTTAGGGTAGTTATTCTGTGTTATTAAGTGGCTTTGTTATAATAAAGGATCAAATCATCATGTTATTATCTAGTAATGCTAAGTAATAAGGCGGATATGCTGTGTTATTACAAATGTAAGTGGTTTTGTTATAACAAAAGGTCAAACCATCACGTTATTGGGTGTTTTGTTTTTTGTTATTTGTTGGTTAAGCAGTATTATTTAGTGATTTTCATATAGTTAAGGGTCTAGCAGCCTCTTTATTGACTGGTTTTGTCATGTCATTGGGTGTTTACACTGTATTGAGATGTGTTTTTTTATGTTATAAAGGATCAAATTACTAAGTTAATGAATGGTTTTGCTATGTTATTGTGTGGTTATACTGAATTATTTAGTTGTAAGGGTTGAAAGACCATGTTATTGAGTGGCTTTGCTATATTATTGGTTGGTTATACTGTATTATTGAATTGTAAATCATATTTAGAATATTTCTCAGAAATCTGTAAATTAAGTATGAAAAACCGACATTTTAACCAAAAATAGCAGAAAAAAGTAACATTTTTTAATTCTTACACAAAAACCGATCTTAGAATCATGAAATTACATCATTATTTACTTTTCATTTTTAGATTACAGGAACTGTTTTCCTTTTATAGATAATATCAAGGTATCTATTATTTTTTACTGGAAAATACGGTTTTTGCCCCAAAATTACCAAAAATACGCGTATCATGTTTTGTAAACATTTATTACATGAGAAAAACATGAAAATACACCAGAAAACAAGTTCAGATATTTAATTTTATAAATAGTAAATACCTTATAATTTGTATACAAAAATAAGCTTATCTTACTTAAAATAGCCATTTTTCTGAATAAACATTAGAAGCCATTGAACTAAAATATTGAGCCAAATGTTATGTCGCTGGAGAGAGAAGACTTTGTTGGTATTTCTTATATAATCTGATAACGATCATAGATAAAACTATAGAGTTTAGGAGCAAACAGAAAATGAAAAGTGTCGATTTTTATATATTTTTCAAGCATTTTTATTTCGATTCATGAATATTCATCAATATGCAAATTAGTTATTTTGCATATGATCACTTGATTAATAGAACAATCTTTCCTCGTTATATTGATACCAGTTACAGATGTTTAGCTCAACATTTGGCCAATATATGGCTATTTTACTTAACCAATAGTGCTTTCGTGACTTTAGCAGGGGGTTGCCATGGAAACGGTCAAAAAAATATAGCCTAAATGAGTTTATTTTTGAGTACATCCTGAAAACCGATTCTGTAGACCCTAAGGAACATTTTGGTACCCGTGAAAAAAGTACTCAAGGGGTGCATTGGGGCCCCACTGGCTTTCTGCTTAATCGAACCAAGTATTGTGTCGAGAAGGAAAAAAAGAATGAGAGAATTAATTCTTACAAGTCATACATTAAGACACCCAAATATGGAATCTATTGCATTCAAAAATTAATTCCTGGATACTGTATGAAAATCAAATAAGACTTGTCAGACGACAACATTGCTCGCCGCGCAGGTCTTCCGTGGTAAAATTGCAATTTCATAAGAAATAAAGGTGAAGGTCACTAAGTCAAAAGTCATTATATCAAATGAAAGAGTTCTGATAAAGTATAAAAGTAGGTCAAAGGTCAAAGTCACTAGGTCAAATGGTATGGTATCAAATGAAAGCTCTGGTCATGAGGAATCTACGTGAAATAACGTAGGTAAAAGGTCAAGGTAATTAGGTCGAAAGTTATGAAATCAAAAGATCTGGTCATAAGGAATTTACCTGTCAAATATCAAAGCCCTATCACTTATAGGACATGAGATTTTGCCCAGGTTATTGTTTTTTAAGTAGGTAAAACTCAATGAAATAGATCGAAGGTCAAAGTCTCAAAAGTCTCAGAAAAATCCCGTCATCCTCATGGCCACTAGATCAAAATTCAAGGTACAAAATGAAAGGCCTGCTGATGAGGTATCCATATGTGAAATATCAAAGTCTTTCCTCATTCAGTACATGATATATATCAAAGGTTAAAGTCTTTCAAAGTAGTTCAAACTTCAAGGTCAAGGTCACTAGGTAAAAAGTCAAGATAACAAATGAGAGGTCTCATAATGAGGTTTCCACATGTGAAATATCAAAGTCCTATCCCTTATAGTACATGAGTTCGAATATTGTTCCCTGACATGGTCGCCATGGCACTTTCTATATAGACTTACCTCAGACAGTTCATGTATTTCAGATATTGTTTTAATTTTCTTGCCTGAACATCGACGGCGGGTGCGGCTAGCCAACAGGGGATGCTTACTCCTCCCGGGCACCTGGACCCACCTCAAGCTTGCTAGGGGTCCGTCGATGCTTAATTGTTTGCTCTGTTGTGAGTGCTGTTGAGATTATCGTCAGGATCTTCTTTAACTCATGAGATATAGTCAAGGTTAATGTTTTAACAGTAAGTCAAACTTCAAGGTCAAGGTCACTATGTCAAAAGTCAAGGTACCAATTGAAAGGTATGGTGATGAGGAATCTACATGTGAACTATCAAAGCCGTACCCCCTATGGTACATGAGATATAGCCAAGGTTAAAGTTTTTCAAAGGTAAGTCAAGCTTCAAGATCAAGGTCACTAGATCAAAAGTCAAAGTTTAAATGAAAGACCTTGTGATAAGATATCTATCAAAGCCCTACTCCTTATAGTACATGGGCATTAGCCCAGGTTTTTTAAAAGTAGGTCAAACTTCAAGGTCAAGGTCACTAGGGCAAAAGTCAAGGTACCAAATGAAAGGCCTGGTTATGAGGTATCCTCATTTGAAATATCAAAGCCAAGCTACCCCTCTCATATTCATGAGATATCGTTCAGGTTAAAGTTTAATCCACGCAACCGAAGACGCCGACGACGCAGACAACGCTGACACTCATGCCATGACATTAGCTCCATGGACATTCATCACGGTTCTCGAAAAATTTGATAACAGATTTTTTTTATTAAAATTTGTACATTCAATATGGTAAATTTCCCCTAGCTTGACGTTGATTACCGTCATATGCTATCTACATATCGCAACTTACCGGTATGCAAGAGCATGCACTGATGTTTTTGATTTTTATAGTAGAAACCTACAAATTATCAAGAAACTTTAAGGTCAAAGTTTCGCTTTCACAAACTTGTAAAGACTTTCACGAAATTTTACAAAAATTATTGTCAACTTCTTTTGAAATTCGGAACCATACAAGCAACAAAGTATATTACTTTGGGTATTTCGCAACCTGCGTTTTATGGTGACATGATCTACAAAATAAGAAGGATCAAAGGTAGGCAGAATTGCCATACAAAAAGCGTCAGAATCATCAAACACCTTTTATACTGTGGATATGATCCTTATGTAACCAAACGGACACTAGGCTTGTTACTTGACCAATCTAGGGTCTTGTACCAGCGCATTCTCAAAACTGGCATTCTGACTGACTGTGACGTCGGAACTCCTTGACGGGCCCTGTCCAAACCTCTTTAGAGAATACAGAACCCCGGCCACCTGTCCCCTATGAATGTCAGTCTGACTCCTCGGGTGATAACATACATGAGCTCGCTTCGGCAGAGCACGGATTGTATTACGTAGGCCCTCTTTTTATACCCACTAGAAAAAGACCCTCGCAATTCAAGGGCGTATATTCCTTATAGTCTAAAAGATTCAAGCCTACATACACATATTCCGGATTTTTTTTAGATAGATCATAAACCTAAAAACTGTCTATTAATAGCATTCGTAGATGTAAAAGAGGCGTATCTGACACCCTCCTGTCCCATCTCAAGTTTCAAAAGGTTGATAATTTTCCCCTCATCTCCTTCTGGGGCTTCGTCCTTGGAACCCCATAAAATAGTCAAGATTATAAGACAATTGTCAGTTTTTTTACAGGGTATACATTTTGTATTACTTGAAATATTCGTAACACTTCTTACACTTTTAAGAAATCCAGGATGGAATAAATTAAATATCAATTTAAGTAGGTCTTCTTAATCATAAAGCACCATTAATGTTTCGGGAAAAGTGTATTATTTAGATTTATATGCAACTTTTTACGTCAATCTTCATAGCAAATAAGATTGTTAGATATAACTAAAAATGCAGGATTTTAATTCTAGGGGAGGGGCTACTCATTTTAAGTATACAAAAATGAAAAAAAATATATATATGAGAAGTTGTCCACATCCAAGTCTGACACTTAGTCATTCGAAAAAGTCATGGGAAATATAGCATGTGATAGGTCACTGAGAATGCATTGAGTATTAAGTAAATAGCGCCAGAAAACAGATTGGAGCAAGAAGATATATCGCATAACGTCCGCTAACCAAGACTCTTCAAATTGGATGTCCGCCGCTTTACCATCTGAGCTACATGTATATCTTTTTCTCGAACGGTCGTAAATTTCAGAAAACGAATTTGGAGATTTGAATTAAATCAGCCTTCTACTTACATCAAAAATGCCTGGCTAGAATCACCTCACTAAATCTATGATACTTAGAATGTCGGTTATTTGAAAGAGAAATCAGAGGAAAATATGAAGTTTATGGTTAGTGTCCGTCGCCGGTTTTGAATTTTAGATTTCTCAGATTTGACTTAGGAAAACGGTGAGACATAATTAATGATAACACGTTGATTAGAAATAATTTCTTCTAAAAATATCGATTACACATTATCATATCATATGCTATATCTTCATATCACACCATTTATCTCTGTCCTCTTTGTTTTGACGGAGAATCGGATAATTCGTTCCTTAAGTAGTATAGATGTTAAACGTCTTCAAATTCAATAGCATCATTTAAGACCTTATAAATTGACAGCATGGACCAGACAACCCTCGTTAGTGATCCTCAGTCTAAACAATGTAAAATGGCAAAAAAGAATGAAAATTACTATGTCCAAAAATGTACAAAAATACATAGCAGAATGGCTGGGGTATGATATTACAGGACCCACGATTTAGAAATTTCAAGAAATTTTGCAACAGAAAATTTCGAATGCGTTAAAGAGACAGACGATCAACCGATTGGAAGTTGATCGAACTTGGCTACATGTGCCCTCGGGGACTCTTGGTCCACCAGCAGTGATACTCGCCAAGTAGTTCAAATGTTAAACGTCTTCAAATTCAATAGCATCATTTAAGACCTGATAAATTTACAGCATGGACCAGACATACACGTTTCGGGTACTAAACCCTCGTCAGTGATCCTTAGTCTAAACAATGTAAAATGGCCAAAAAGTATGAAAATTATTATGTCCAAAATGCACCAAAACACGTAGCAGAATGAATGGGATATGATGCTATAGGACCTACGTTTCAGAAATTTCAAGAAATTTTGAAACAGAAAATTTCAAATGCGTTATAGAGACAGACAATCAACCGAAGTTGATCGAATTTGGGTACATGTGCCTTCGGGGAATCTTGGTCCACCAGCAGTGACACTCACCAAGTAGTTCAAATGTTAAACGTCTTCAAATTCAATAGCATCATTTAAGACCTGATAAATTTACAACATGGACCAGACATGCACGTATTGGGTACTAAACCCGCGTCAGTGATCCTCAGTCTAAACAATGTAAAATGGCCAAAACATATGAAAATTATTATGTCCAAAAATGTAGCTAAAGACGTAGCAGAATGGGTGGGGTATTACATATTCATCTATGTTGCTTGGGCCCCTGCGTTTTGCGGTCTTGTTTGTGTGTGGTCATCTGACAGTGATGAGGTTGTTTACACCACAATTGTACGTTCTTCGAGACCTCTGGGAAATCGGAAATGTGGGAGGGTTATTTGCACGTAATCCAGGATAGCAACACCGTCTGCTATTGACATGGCAGATGACCGTCTTAAGTCGGCATCGATTACCCATTGGTCTTGTTGGTTTATGTGTTAAAGAAGATCATGACGATAATATAACATTGATGGACCTCTAGCAAGCCAGAGGTGGGACCAGGTGCCCGGGACGAGTAAGCATCTCCTGTTGGCTAGCCGTACCCGCCGTCGATGTTTACACACGAAATTGAAAACAATATATAAAATACATGCGCTGTCTGAGGTTATATCTATATAGAAAGTGCTATGGCGACAATGTCAGTTAAAAATTCAAAACACTCAAACCACTCGCGGGGAACTATTTTACGAGCTCCACATGCAAAGGGCATAAGTGTGACACAGAAGTGTAGTGATATGTGTTTGATGTTTCTCTGTACTTTGACGTTCCTTGTACCATTACGTCTCTTTCTGTGCGTGTCTTCTTTGTGTTTTACAGTGGGTGTTTTTGGGGTTTTGCTATTGCTGCTGCAACTAGGTGTTGTTGGAGATCCCCTCCTTTCTCTCTGTTGTTTCATTGGTCTGTAGTTCATGAGGATAAATTTCATGTAGATGATCCTTAAAGCAAGGGTTATTGATGGAGAGCACGTCATCTATGTATCCGAAGGTAAATTGAACTGAGATGCGAAATACTTTCGCCCAGTCAAGAGTAAGGTTTGGATGAAGTCAGCTTCGTATGAATATGAAAATAAGTCCGAAAGCAGTGGGGCGCAATTGGTACCCATGGGGATGCCGACTATCTGTTGGAATATATACTTGTCAAAATTCCTAACTTACCATTCTTCAGGTATGAATTTTTGTTATTGTGTTATACAAATTATTTTTTAATGATGATTGGATTTTAGATACCACATTTCACTCTTTACTTTTAAATCAAGAAAAACAAAATATGTGTGAACGGAAACAGACCGTGCAGAAATTTTAATTTTGAGCACTTTTGATGAAATTCGCGTATTTTATCGGTAAAATATCATCACACACCACTTCATGAATTATTCTTTCCATGTTTAGTCAGAAAAACATAAATTGAATGGAATACATTTGTTACAAAGGTGATAATAAGCAAATAAAACTAAACGAATTTGAAGTTAAATGGCTGCGTTCGCATAATTCTTGTGTATGGTGCGTAAAATGAGCTTCCGTAAACCCAAGATACTTTATTAGGCTTTCTTTTCATAAATAGTGGCATAACTGAGGAAAAATATTAAACCGCATTCGCAGGAAATGTTTCAAAACAAAAACCTTTACGCGGTATATCAATGATACCGAAGTGTTATCGACACGTAACGATTGCGGAAATGTGTAAGCATATCACAACGAAACAACATTATCAACTACCGTTATTTCAAAATTCAAAAAACGAATCATACGATAACCATCAGAACTTTTCTATTGTAGCCTTTTTCAGTCAAGAGACACAGCTATCCGGAAGCGGATGGTTCTTTGATATAATGCTGTGAAATTTGAAGATACACATTACAGGATGATCACCTTTTCATATAGACTTGAAAAAATTCGCTGTTTTAATAAATGTAGATATTAAATAATTGATTTCCATCAATCGTGATATTCAAGTAATTTTAAAATCGAAAGTTAAGAATTTTGACTAGTATAGTTCCTCCAAACACTACAAAAAATGTTGTCAATCAAAAACTCAAGCATCCGGATGATATCGTCTTGGGTATACTTCGTCGATGCTCAATGTTGTGCTCTATTGTGAGTGCTGTTGAAATTATCGTCAGTGTCTTCTTTAACTCATTTTTTTTAAATCAGAGTGTTCCTTCACAAAATAAGTGTTGCGAATAATATTTGCAAGTCTCTTTTTTATCTTTTGATGTGGGATGGTAATGTAGAGCGTAGAGAAGTCGAAAGACTTTCTGCTGTTAATATGACTGAAATTTGTGGCTTTTAAATTTTCCAAAAGTTCCTTTAGTTAGAATTCTTAAGGATCCACATCTGAATGATTCCATTTCTGGAATAAGTTGTCTCGCAGAATGTTTTGAAGACCTTGCTGGATGCGAGTTAATATTATCGTAAGCAAAATGAATAGAGGTTTTGTGGAGCACCTGGACGAACCGGCGAAGAAGCGGTGTTTGTAAGGATTTTTGTGCATTTTGGGAATCCAGTAGATATAAGGCAGTTCAAGATCAGAGTAATCGGTGTGAATACAGAATGGCTCAAGAACAGATTTGTGATTGTCAAGTATTGCAGATACCGATAAATTCGTAAGTGTGTATGATAGAATGTAACCCAGGCTCTCTCAGGCATTTGAAATAGTACGGCTTACAAACGAAAGTAAAATTGTTCTCCGCATTGTCTGTTGTTAACTGAATGCCGAAGACGCCCTATTTTTCTTTTTAAGTAATTCTCCGATGGATTTAATCTATTCGGAGAGTGTGTCTAGTTCTACGTCCTCCTTTTTTGCCCACCGTCTGGCGTACTCCTTACATGCATCCATAATTATTCCAAAAGAAAGGAGGGGATCTCCAACAACACCTAGTTGCAGCATCAACAGCAACCTCCCAAAACACCCACTGTAAAACACAAAAATGACACGCACAGAAAGAGACGCAGTAGTGCAATGAACGTCAAATCACAGAAAAACATAAAACACAAATGACTACACATAAACCAACGAGACCAATGGGTAAACGGTGCCGACTTAGGACGGCCATCTGCCTCGTGAGTAGCAGACGTGTGGTTATCCTGGATTACGTGCGCACAACCCTCCCACAATTCCGATTACCCAGAGGTCTCGAAGAACGTACAATTGTGGTGTAAAACAACCTCCTCACTGTCAGATGACCACACACAAAGAAGACCGCAAAACGCAGGGGCCCAAGCAACACAGATGAATATGTAAATTGATATAAAAAGAGGGCATGCGTAATACGACCTGTGCTCTGCCGGCTGTAGCGAGCTAATGTATGTTATCACCCGAGGAGTCCGACTGACATTCAGAGAAGACAGGTGGTCGGGGCCCTGTCTTCTCTAAAGAGGTTTGGACAGGGCCTGTCATGGAGTCCCGTCGTAACAGCCAGTCAGCGTGCAAGTATTAAGGATGCGCTGGTACAAGACTGTAGATTGGTCAAGTACCAAGCCTAGTGTCCGTCTGGTGGCATTAAGATCATATCCACGGTATAAGAGGCGTTTGATGATTCTGACGCATTTTCGATAGTAATTCTGTCTACCTTTGATCCTTCTAATTTTGTTGATCATGTCACCATAAAATGCAGGTTGCGAAATACCCAAAGTAATATACTCTGTTGCTTGTATGGGTCCGAATTTCAAAAGTAGTTGACAATAATTTTTGTAAAATTTCCAGAATGTCTTGACAAGTTTGTGAAAGCGAAAACCTTGACCTAAAATTTTCTTTGTTATTTGTAAATTTCTATCATGAAAATCCAAAACATCAGTACATGCTCTAGCATACCGGATGAGCTGCGAAATGTAGATACCATAAGACGGTAATCTAGGAACATCACCGTCAAGCCAGGGAAAATTTACTATATTGAATCCAAAGTCATCTCTTTTATCATACACCCTTGTATGAATCTCTCCATTAATAATTTTGATATTCAGGTCCAAAAATGGTGTTTCTGTGTTTGTGACGTTCGCCTTGTTTAGAGTCAGTTCCTGTGGATAGATGACATTTTTATACTTTTCAAAAACAGGATTGTCGATAGTAAGGATATCATCCAGGTACCTAGAAGTACCATTGAAACATTTCACATCATCATGTTTTCTTTGTTTTTGAAGATTTTGGATAAATTCTTTTTCATACGTGAATAAAAATAAATCTGCAACAAGAGGCGCACAATTAGTACCCATAGGGATCCCTACAACCTGCTTGTAGAGATTCTCACCAAATCTTACATAAATGTTGTCCAAAAGAAAGGACAAGGCAATACAAAGGTCACTACATGTCCATGATTTATATGATTTGTATTCTGTATTGGAAAAGAAACCCTTTGATTCAGATGTACAAATATAAGTTTTACCCTCTCGGTTAAAGCACCATTTAATGAGTTTGGACAATTGATCATTAATCTTATCGTGAGGAAGCGTGGTGTACATATTTGAAAAGTCGTACGAAGAAATCGAATTGGCTTGAAAATTTCTCGATTTCATTTTGTCAATCACATCCCCTGAATTTTTAATAGACCAAAATAAGTTTACATCATTCCTGTTTAGAACAGTTTCACAATATTTTGCAACGTGTTCCTTTATCACCGTGAGTGCTGACGTCAGATTTCTAGACAAAATTGCAGTTGAGCAGTTGCTAGAATTAGCAATGTATCGAAATTTGTAAGGAGACTTGTGCAATTTTGGTATGCAGTATAGTGTAGGAAGATCCAGTTTAGAAATAGGGATCTTGAATGAAGAAATTTCACTGTTGTGTTTGTTCAAAATGTTAGGAACACTTTCATTGCTTTTGATATAAGTGTTTGTAGACGAAAGTTCCGAAACCAAAGTTGATATGTAGTAACGTTTTCAAATGATTATGGTGTTGCCGGCTGCTTTGTCTGCAGGAGCGAAGACATATTTTTCGTGTAAATTGCGTAAATTTGGAAATAAAATATCTTTCAGATTTAGAACTTGGATTTTCGAAAAGATGAGGATTTTTGTGGAAGTTATCTATTCGAATATCGGTAATATCCAATATGAGGTTCTTCCAGTCATTCAGAGAATGTGATTCGACCCCTTCCGATTTACACCATCTTTTTGTATAGTTATCTAAGGCTTCCTTTAGTTCTTCGCGACATTTGATAAAATCTATCTTGGATGGAATTCTGTACTTAGGTCCTTTCTTGAGAAGATTGCGGAGCTGCCTGTCCTGGATAATTGAAAAGTCTCCTGTTACAATATGGCCAGCTGGTTTATAAAGGTATTCAGAAGTTGCACATTCTCAAGAAGTAGGACTTGATTCAAGAATTTTAGGATCTGATGTTACTTTATTGTAGTTAAATACGAAATTTCGAATAGGTTTTTTATACTTGTAACAAATAAGAGGAGGTTCAAAATTCTCAAAATATTGAGGAATAGCACTTTGGACGCGATGATCCCGAAAAATATTAGAGATGTTAAGAAGATCGAAACCTTTATTAATAAAT
This sequence comes from Pinctada imbricata, assembly GCA_033119305.1. Lineage (NCBI taxonomy): Eukaryota > Metazoa > Mollusca > Bivalvia > Pterioida > Pteriidae > Pinctada > Pinctada imbricata. Next base: position 2,415,585 of record VSWD01000011.1, read on the forward strand.
GGAATTTTTATGAATCGTCTTCTAAGGGGAATGTTTTTAATGACAGGAAAAAGTTTATTCTGTGCGAATGCAACAATGATATTAAGTTTGAATCAATCAGTATTTCTTAAGAATGCAACCTCTGCTTCATCCAAGATAGATTTCAATTGAACTGCTGGTATTGATGAGAGAGCATGAAGCAGTTCATGTCTGCCGCCGTGTCGTGCAATTATAAGTAGATCTCTGAGGGTACGATGTATTCTAGCTCTGTTTCTAAGGTTTCTGTTTCGCCTTTTTCCGTGTGACCTAAACTTTCGTTTAGCGTCAGGGCGGATTGAAAAGACATTGATCTTTGTCGAGGTCGAGGAAATATTTCCTTGTCCGTAAATTTGATCGTTTAAACCAAGGGGGTACGCAGTTTGTAATTTAGTGATCCAGGCAAGTTCAGCTTGTAGTCGGCGTTTTTTATTTTCAGTTTTACTTAGATTTTTGAGTTTTGGGAAAGACTGAACTGGAGTAATACTTAAATCCGAAATTGAATGTTTATATTTAAAGAAGTGATGGTACAGGAAATTTCTGTGCTTTTTGTGACGCGAGTTTCTTATCTGATATGAATGATTTCGAAAACGAGATTTTAAGGACTGGCCTGTTTCCCCTACATATTGGGCGCCATATCCCCTGGCGTTTCATGTAATAACATAAATGACATCTTGATACGATCAATCAACGTCGCTATCAATCTCGATCTTAAACGTATGCCCATTAACACTAGATGTAATCGTGGAATTGCAATTGATGAGCGGACAAATGGAACATCTCTTTCCATTGCACTGGCGAATGGTTGAGAACCCTCTGTGTTTGTTGTTAAATGTACAGCCTGCAGATGGAGTAGTAGGTGTAATATGTCTACGGGGTATAAATTTAAGAGGTGATAGATGTACTCTGGGTGAGGTAAAAAGTTGATTACTGTTAAATGTCGATGATGGTAACGTGACTGTAGTGACAGAGGGGTAATCTCAAAGGTTTTGATTTTATACGAGGTGACCTTAGAAATGCCATAATGAAATAATCGAGGATAGAAAGGTGAATTAAGATCCTGCGTAGAAGATACTACAACACAGTCAAGTTAGAGAACGATTTGGAAATAAAACACTTCAAACATCGGGTCGCGGGGAATTGTATTACCAACTCCACACTGCAACACGAAATAAGTGTAGATATAAAAGAAAGGAGGGGATCTCCAACAACACCTTGTTGCAGCATCAACAGCAACCTCCCAAAACACCCACTGTAAAACACAAAAATGACACGCACAGAAAGAGACGCAGTAGTACAATGAACGTCAAATCACAGAAAAACATAAAACACAAATGACTACACATAAACCAACGAGACCAATGGGTAAACGGTGCCGACTTAGGACGGCCATCTGCCTCGTGAGTAGCAGACGGTGTGGTTATCCTGGATTACGTGCGCACAACCCTCCCACTATTCCGATTACCCAGAGGTCTCGAAGAACGTACAATTGTGGTGTAAAACAACCTCCTCACTGTCAGATGACCACACACAAACAAGACCGCAAAACGCAGGGGCCCAAGCAACACAGATGAATATGTAAATTGATATAAAAAGAGGGCATGCGTAATACGACCTGTGCTCTGCCGGCTGTAGCGAGCTAATGTATGTTATCACCCGAGGAGTCCGACTGACATTCAGAGAAGACAGGTGGTCGGGGCCCTGTCTTCTCTAAAGAGGTTTGGACAGGGCCCGTCATGGAGTCCCGTCGTCACAGCCAGTCAGCGTGCAAGTATTAAGGATGCGCTGGTACAAGACTGTAGATTGGTCAAGTACCAAGCCTAGTGTCCGTCTGGTGGCATTAAGATCATATCCACGGTATAAGAGGCGTTTGATGATTCTGACGCATTTTCGATAGTAATTCTGTCTACCTTTGATCCTTCTAATTTTGTTGATCATGTCACCATAAAATGCAGGTTGCGAAATACCCAAAGTAATATACTCTGTTGCTTGTATGGGTCCGAATTTCAAAAGTAGTTGACAATGATTTTTGTAAAATTTCCAGAATGTCTTGACAAGTTTGTGAAAGCGAAAACCTTGACCTAAAAGTTTCTTTGTTATTTGTAAATTTCTATCATGAAAATCCAAAACATCAGTACATGCTCTAGCATACCGGATGAGCTGCGAAATGTAGATACCATAAGACGGTAATCTAGGAACATCACCGTCAAGCCAGGGAAAATTTACTATATTGAATCCAAAGTCATCTCTTTTATCATACACCCTTGTATGAATCTCTCCATGAATAATTTTGATATTCAGGTCCAAAAATGGTGTTTCTGTGTTTGTGACGTTCGCCTTGTTTAGAGTCAGTTCCTGTGGATAGATGACATTTTTATACTTTTCAAAAACAGGATTGTCGATAGTAAGGATATCATCCAGGTACCTAGAAGTACCATTGAAACATTTCACATCATCATGTTTTCTTTGTTTTTGAAGATTTTGGATAAATTCTTTTTCATACGTGAATAAAAATAAATCTGCAACAAGAGGCGCACAATTAGTACCTATAGGGATCCCTACAACCTGCTTGTAGAGATTCTCACCAAATCTTACATAAATGTTGTCCAAAAGAAAGGACAAGGCAATACAAAGGTCACTACATGTCCATGATTTATATGATTTGTATTCTGTATTGGAAAAGAAATCCTTTGATTCAGATGTACAAATATAAGTTTTACCCTCTCGGTTAAAGCACCATTTAATGAGTTTGGACAAGGTTCATCAATAAGATGGTCCTATATATTAGCTGTTGATCAGTTGAAACTTTCTAGAATTTGATGTTACAAGTCTGCCAATGGGCAAGTATGACAATTAGTTATGTTGGGATTGTCGTCAGTATCTTCTTAATTTATCTTACATAACACATTTCTGCATGATGATTGTGCTGTGGAAATTGATACATTATCGTGAGGAAGCATGGTGTACATATTTGAAAAGTCGTACGAAGAAATCGAATTGGCTTGAAAATTTCTCGATTTCATTTTGTCAATCACATCCCCTGAATTTTTAATAGACCAAAATAAGTTTACATCATTCCTGTTTAGAACAGTTTCACAATATTTTGCAACAATATTTTGCAAAGTGTTCCATCCATGTAAAGGAACGGGGTTCCTTGTACTTTGGAACTTTACCGTAAAGGTTCCTAAGTTTATTGTTAGCGTCGATACTAGGTCACCAGTAACCACATGGTCACTCGGTTGGTAGATGAAATTAGAGGACTAAAGTCATTTTCCATATTTTAAAGGAGTCATTAGATTATAAATCAAAGTTTCTCATGTTTTTATGATACATATACATGTCGTACACAAAAAAGGATTTACATTATATTCTTTATAAAACATTACTGAAAAGACAACCACACAACAAAGGAAAAAGCATATGGTGCATCTATTGTTTTCAATTACATGTGTGCACATTAAACATTTTGCACAATAAATCATACCTATTCTCCTACAAACAAATCATTTAACATTCTATTTTATGCCAAACAATAAATCCTATAACTACTCACCTCTCCGTATAAATCAATCGCCTTATTTATGTGACATAATTGTTTAAGTGAGAGTTATCCCTCAAGGTTAGAAACTTAATATGTAGAAATTTTAATAGATGCGCATGCATTAATTTGATTTGATTTTTTACTGAGAAACAAAATAAACTTGTAAATAAAGGCATTTAAAAAAATGTTTTCCGAATCATCTGCAATATATAAAGCAATTAATAGGCTATATATATCAAAATTCAAATTTTGATCACCAAACATGTTTGTTTTTAAGGATTAATATTACTATTAATTATCATTTAGTGATAATACTTAATATTAATATAATTTATTGAGCCATTAGATAGTCTATAGAAAAATGCCTTTACCTCATTTTTCCTATATCTTTATGTTGACTAAATGTTGAAGTGGTGTTGCAAATAAAAAAAGGATGAAATTGTTACCAAATAAAAATAATATTGATCGAAGTATCAATGATACCCCTGCCCGACATATTTCACATAATTATTAGCAATGAAGGAATTGAAAGCATATCTATGTATAATGTTAAGTGTTTGAAAGTTCCAAAGACATATTGAATGACAAGACCCATAGCTATATCAAAGAAATAAATTGGAATAGTTTTCCTTTAAATGTCATGACCGATTTTCGAGCTTGACCTGTATTTCTTAATATAAGAGCTATATGTAAGAAATTAAGATATTCCCTGTGACTGTTTTCATTCCAATGTTTAGAAATCACACATTATTTCAAAAATCTTCGGCACAAAACTGAGCGACATGACCTTTGTTCGAACTTATATTTCTTGTTGTAATTATAGCTATATTCAAGAAATGAATAAGATTTCTTTGAAAAGGTTTCCATTAAATGTCAAGAAACTACAACATATTCAATTTTACTAAGACTAAAGGTGCGTAACTGTGCACATATTTAAACCACTTCAGTCAAATACAAGCTTGACCTGTTTTTTTTTTTCAATGTAAAAGCTATATCCAAGAGATGTAATGATAGTCTGCCTCAATTTTCCCTTCAATATTGAATGTTTGACCCAAATGCAATCTTGGTGTAATATCTAAGAAATGAACCTGCAATGGTTTTCTTTTAATGTCCAGAAAACACAATATATTGATTGTTTTCTGAGTTTCAACTGGCACCAAATTGAGCACCGACGGACCCCAAGCAAGCTAGAGGTGGGACAAGGTGCCCGGGAGGAGTAAGCATTCCCTGTTGCCTAGCCGCACACGCCGTCGATGTTCATGCAGAAAAATTCAAGCAATATATAAAATACATGAAATGCATTTAGTACTTAATTTTTTAAATTAATTTTTAAAAGTACTTATTTTCTAACTTTTAAAATAATTAATTTTTGAAATAAAGTACTTATTCTTTCAAGTTACAAGGAACATAAATCCGCACAAAATTGAGCGACATGACTAATTTAAAAGAAATTTAAATTTAAATGACTCAACATAATTGAGCAACATGACCTATATTCGAACTTGACCTGTATTTCTTTGCGTGAAGGTACATTTTTGCAAATCCAAGAAATGCATTTATTCTCCGTAACAATTTAAAAAAAAACAACTGATTCTCTGTAACTTTTTCCCTTTAGATGTCATATATAGGAGGCTACATCGACGCACGGACGGACATGTGTATCACTATATACCACGCCATTCATCCGGGGATATCACAAGAACGTTATCCACCGGATGTATCCATGATTTTATATCAGCTTCGTTCCTACAATAGCACAATTATTATAATCAATATCGAAATCTCGACAACGGTGCTCCATGATAAATACTGTCCAATTCTGGTCAAGCGAGAATAATTCTTTCTTAAAAAATAGCAATCCAAGGATTGCTTGTGTCGTCTGCGAAGCGGCTTATTCTAGGAGGTGAATCACATGGTTCAAAATCACTGGTATCACTATTAAATTCTTGTCTAATGAAATTCATATGTGAAATATCAGACTTCTTTCTTACCAATTGAAAGATATGGTCAATCTCAAATTTTCAGAATATAGTGTGAATCAACTAGGTCAAGGTCACTACGTAAATATTTTGGTAACAAAACAAAGGTCACATAATAAGAAATATATATGTGAAGTATTAAAGCCTCATCACTTAAAAGATATACGCAATCCTTAGAAAAAAGGTCAAATATCTAGGTCAAGGTCACTAGGTCAAAAATTATGGTATGTTTAGAAAGGTATTGTCACAAAGAATACACATGTGAAATATCAAAGACCTATTACTAACCTATCAAAAGATATAGGAATCCCAACTTTTTTAAAAAAGTAGGTCAAATATCTATGTCAATGTCACAAGGTAAAAAATTATGGTATGTGCAGAAAGGTCTTGTTACAAGGAATACACAAGTGAAATTTAAAAGCCTTATCCCTTACCAATCAAAAGATATAAACAATCTTAATTTTTTTAAACTAGGTCAAATATGTAGGTCAAGGTCACTAGGTCAAAAATTATGGTATGTGTAAAAAGGTCTTGTTACAACCAATAAACGTGTGAAATAGTAATGCCCTATCACTAACCATTCAAAAGATATAGCAAATTTTAACTTTTTTTTGAAAAATAGGTCAAATATCTAGGTCAAGGTCACAAGGTAAAAAATTATGTTATGTGGACAAAGGTCTAGTCATAAGGAATACATGTGTGAAATATCAAAGCCCTATCCCTTACCAATGAAAAGATATAAGCAATCTTAATTTTTTTAAAGTAGGTCAAATACGCAGGTCAAGGTCACTAGGTCAAAAAATTATGGTATATGTAGAAATGTCTTGTCACAAGGAATACACATGTGAAATATTAAAGCCCTATCACTTACCATTCAAAAGTTATGGACTGTGACACCGAATGTGTGACAGACAGACAAACCGACTGACTGACGGACGGACGGACAGACGGACAATGGACAAAGTGATCCCTAAGTGTCACTATGCTTCGCAGGCGACACAAAAACTGTACATATTATTAGGAGATAAACAAATTTAAAAAAAAAGGGGATAAACAAAGGTATTCTGGTTAAGTACACGATTTGCTAATGATATTATAGATGCACAGGTTGTTTCTTGTAGAAACTGGTCTCTTTACTTCTTAACCTATCATCCCTCACGATTTATTTGTGCCTTTGCTTTATTTCTTTGTTTCCTGTTTTTTCCCTTATAGATGTATGTGCGTTTGTGGTATTGCAATTGACAAAATCCTTTGAATTGCAACACAACAAAACACGCGCGACCGAACACTAGACCGAATCACCCGGGAAGATCTCCCTTCTTGTATTGCGATTGCGTGCGAGTTGCTCTGTGTTGCAATTCATTGTTGAAGATCTGTGCCAATGGGACTAAAATGGAGTTTAGAATATGATTCTAATAAACTTTCTTTCACATCTATCGTGTCAAGTAGACAATATTTATTATGTTCAAACATATTTCAATATTGATATTTCAGGCATAGTATTGTTTATCAAAATAATCAATATTAAATCGTAATACAAGGTAGAAAGATTAACATGTACCTCTACAGAGAACATTTAAGTAAAATATATATATTCACTAGGAAAAAATCAACTATACATATTTCGTATTATGCTAAGGATGAAAACAATTTACAAACTACTACTTAGTACAAGCATCTCATTTGTTGCTTGTTAGTGAGAAATTATTATACATGTTAAATACATGCAATTTGGATGATAAATCATAAACGGGCGAAACATGTATATATACGAATTCAGAAGTTCTGTATGTCCGTTAAGTACTGCAACATTTTCCTTGATAATGCTATTCACAAATACTCTCAGGGCTACATATCAGCTGGTAATAAAACTGGTGTGATGTCAAATAGGTAATTTCAACCTCAAATAGCAATCTCAAAATAACTCTGACAAAAAACTCTGGCTTTCAAAGTGATTATCGCTCTAGTATAATACATAACATTTAACAAATGTTCTTTACTTCTTTGTAAAATCGTTTTTATTACGAGTGCATGGTAGGTGATTTTTCACTGTGGTTTTAAATGCTGCTCGTGGAACTGATCTGAACTTGTCTGGCTCTGCGTAGGAATAATATTCCTTAAGCTCAGGATAATGATTTACCATCTTTCGGACAAAAACATTGCCTCTCTTATCATCCATGGTGGTCTTGTCAATTTTGTAATAATTCATAGTGTCTTCTTCGTGAAACCGAAGTTTGTCTTTAAAAATCTTATACAGTTCAAACTCCTCAAATTCATTTTCATTTCTTTTTTGACGTTTGACCAATTCAGAACCAAATTCACAGAGTGTTTCCCAATCAACATCTACTTCTACTTCAAAATGTCTGGACGAACGAGTAGACGTTGGTCGTAGAAACTGCAAGATAAATGGTAAATAACAGTACGATGTAAATGTTCGAATGTCCCGTGACGCAAACGAATGAATAACTGCAAATAGTAACAGGTCGTTATGGAAGGAGTATGAAGTTCCTTTTTTATCCAATGCACCAACTTCTGCTAGTTCATTGGCACATGCAAGAAATCGATCCAGAGTGAGGTCTGACAAAAGTTTTTTGTGTAAAAAATTTGAATCTACTGTTGATCCATTTAACATGATGTAAACCAATGTTTTGTACTTTTGTCTGTCAAATCCATTATCTGACTCTGCAAGATTGTTAACATATATCTCAAAAATTCTTTTAACATCTAAAGCCTCAGATGATGATGCGTTCCATTCGATTCCACAAGGAAGATAACATACTATTGGTAGTCCGAATTCTGAAACGTTGGACTTCTTCCATGCTTCTTCTGCTTCCTGTTTCAATTTGCTTTGCTTTTCTACATTTTCTTCTTCATGATCATCTGTAATTTCTATCCTTACTTTTGATTGATCTGTCTCTCGATCCTCCCCACTCTCTTGAATGGGAGGACAGTAAATTTCAGGGTCTCTCGAAGATGTCCTATCTTCCTCGATTCCATTGCATGTTTCTTCTGTAGAATTTTGATTAAGGTCCACCAAATTGTTTCTTTCATTCCTCACAGCGGACTCTTCTGATTGCTGTGGATTGATGCTCAATAGAGGAGGACCACCATTTGAAATCGTTAATGTAACTGAATCTGACAATTTTTGGCCTTCATTAATTGGGTTTTCCATTTCATCATTATCTTTTTCCAATGCGGAGCTGGTTTCATCATCTTCTCGATTTGAGGCATCATTCGCTCTGTCAGAAGAATTGTCCTTATTGCCAACTTGATTTGACTTTGACATTTCTTTGGACTTGTCTTCTCCTTCATTCACAATGTTACACTTAGGTTCAGTGTACTTTTCATACAAGTCTCTCAAATCACTCGTGTCATATGACATGTTCAGTTCGTAGCATCCTTTCAAAATTGGAAAATTTGTTTGCGAATGAATTGATGAGCTTGAAGACGTGATAAGGACTCTGAATTCCTTGAATTCACGTGTTGATGTGTACAACCTGTTCATCATATTTTCGATGTTTGTATCATAACGAGAGTACAAAGGAAAATCCCCAAATGTGACATCTACCAACACGATTGTTCTTTCATCTACTTTTTCAATTGGCTCTAAGGGAAAATGAATTGTTTTCCATTCCTTTCTATCTCTGTAATACTCTAACACTCCTATTGATGTTGCGGATTTCCCTATTCCTGTATTACCCACTACTAGGACGACGTTATTTTTTTCTAGTAGCCTGATGATTTCTTTGTAATTCCTTGTCTCTATGAAGTTAGGATTCGACCTGTTTACCTCTTTTTCTGTAGGAAAGATGAAGAAAAATGTTAAACGAATTTGAGTTTCGTTCAGCGTAAGACGTTGTTAATTTTTTCTTCAACTTTCTTAATGTGATCAATATACAAACATCGACAATAAGAACATTGGCAGATATGAAACCTTCTATGATGAACAGGAGATCTCAGACACAGATCTTCACTGTGACCAAATTTAACAATACATATTATAGTGTTTCGCTTTGATAACTACAACACTGCTATAAAGATATATAAACTTTGATCAACTAATCTCTTACCAGCTTGCAATAATGGCTTCTTTTCGATGTCTGAATTATCACCATCTGCATTATTAGCATTTGTATTATCAGCATCTAATTCAAAGAAAAATCCTACAGCATTATAGATTAAAAAAAATTAATTCACAACAACATATAACATTAAGCCTCCATTAATTAATGTAGCAACGCCTTTGCATCTTATTATTATAAAACGTATAAAAGTTGCTGGATAAAAACATGCTTTAAAAATTAAATAGCATATGGTAAAATGCAATAATTTCCATAGTTCTAAGATATATTTAGGTAATGATTGTAAATACCTTGGGATTCTTCGACAGGTTTGTGACCTAAATGAATAAAAGAAACAGAAAGGAAGAAACGATAACAATGTACATAAAAAATGAATGTAAATGGTTTATTCATCGTGAACCAATCGTTTTGCGCTATTTGTCTTCTTACACACATTTTCGACAAACCAGGCGCGTAGCCGGGTGTACGCAGATACACGTATGCAGGTGCTACCACAACGTTATGTAAAAAGTGAACCAATGTTTCTGATGCAGAAAAATACCATGGAAAGATGGGATCTGCATATGTTTCTGTGGATTTCATCCCTGAACCCCATCCAAGTATTTGCCCTGGACCCATTTAAGGAGGCCGAGTTCGGTTTCATATCTCAAATACTATAATAGAAAAATTGATTATTTTTACACGAATTATTGCTTTTTTAATTATTCACATTTTGGCAGATTTCTAGAAAAATCGACCGATTGGTATAGTTGTAGGGGCCCTCTTAAAATAACGCCTATTTATGGGAATTAATCGATTTTTCCTATAAAATGCCCAGGATACTATAATAGAGATTTGATTGAAATTGCAATATACTATTACTTTATGAATGATTAACACAATATATCGACAAGAAAAAAATTGACCGATTGTGAGAAAAAAGGTTACCAACTCTGATTCTAGAGAGCAGCCCTCTTGACGAAAATGTCTAAACTTATTACACTAGATATGCATGTATCGGAATATGAATGTATATCAGAAGACTTCTAGAAAAAAAAGCTTTCACAAAGTTGAATTAAACTTGTATTACCCTTGCAATACAAACTGTTGATTCCACGTTCAGTAATCATTCATTTCAAATAAATGTGGACGTTTCAAAAAATCAAAGTTATAAAATCTTTTTTTGTTATTTAGGATTATCTCATGCTTGTATAAATATTCAAAACTCTTAATTATTTTAACATGGCAATAGAATAAGGAACGTACAAATTTTGATGGTTCCTCCAGTAAAAGGATTATGAATCTGACAGTTGTAGTTTTTACGTAGGTAAAACCACCATACAGCGATGCTGATACCTATGATGAGGATCAGTAGAAGGACACTCACTATAGCAGCTACCGAACTGTTGCTACTTCCATTGGTAGTGGTTGTTGTGAATATTGTAGTGGTTGGACGGTTTTCTGTTCTGCAAATAATTAAGAATATAAAAAAAAAAACAATTACAAAAATTCCATCCTTAAGAAAAACGTACTCTGGAGCAAAAAAAGAGAAAGTGGTTGAAAAGAGAGCATGGGATGGTGAATATTGACAAAATACACCTTCACTCCATTAATAGCTAGTGCGGCAAAAATAAATATCATATTCTATTCGAAAACTAAAAACTAAAAACTATTAAGTTGCTTTTAATCGAATGAAAGGGATAATATTTGTTAATTTTTTCAAAAAAAAAAAAAATAGATAGGGCCTCGGCCATATCATTCCTGAATATTTTCGAATGCATTCATTATCTTGGTCAAGCTGGGAGAAAACTGACTCTTTAAAGTACATCCAAAGTATTTGATACAGTTTTAAAATCTAACAGCATCATTTACGAAAAGATTCATTTGCAGCATGGACCAGACATCCACATTTCGATAGATTAACCCTATTCATTGTTGTATCGCCCCTACGTTTTGTTGTCTTGTTTGTGTGAATATTTTACATTGCAAAGACCTTCATACACAACAATTGAAAATTATTTGAAACAACTGGCCAAGTTGAACAGTTATGCGAACGGATAACCACACCTTTTGCTTCTTGTGTGACAGACTGTCTTCCTAAAGCGGTACATATATTTTATCTAATGTCAAACACGATTATACTTCTATTGCATTGCCGATGCCCTGAATACCAAACGTTGTGCATAAAATAACAGATACATTTTCTCAATATTTCATAAAATAATATGATATATATATATAAGCGAAAACACATATACAGTTTTGATAAGGGCCAAGTCATGGCTTGAACGATAACCTACCACTGATATGTTTCGACATACTACTTCTATAACTTCAAAAACAAGCTTCTAACGGTTAGAAATTTTATTTTCTAAAATTTCTTTTTATAGACCAAAACGTATAAAAAAAGACCAAACATAAGGATTACAAATTATTACTAATGAAAAATTATGGGGGTATTACATTAAGGCATCCCAAATAAACTCGAAAAATATTTGATATAAACAAAACATATTGATCAATAGTGAATTATTATTGTAATTATGAAATAATGTTTATTTTATTGTACACGACCATTATACAGTCTTATACTAGCGCATTCTTAAACTGTCAATCCATGGCGGGCCCTACCAAAAGCTCTTTAGAGAAAACAGGACTAAGACTAACTGTCCTCTCTGGATGTCGGTTCATTACATGCGTGAGCTCGCTACAGTCACAGAGCACGGATTGCATTTGTCAACCCCCCCTTTTTATCCATTTAGATATTTTCCTGTGTTGTTTTGCCCCTGTGTATTGTTGTCTTGTTTGTCTGGTGGTGCGGCTAGCCAAACAAACAGGGGATAATTACTATATTTTGTCTGAAGGTTCAACAAATCATATATTGCCCTCATTCCCAGTCAATAATTGTTTTGTTATACCTTACATAAATTTTGCATCAACAAACCGATTAGCTCGGCATGTTTACGTTCATTTTCATCTCTAAGAGAAAGTGCGCGTAAAAATAGGTAGAGCTTATAGCGTCATGAATGACGTGACGTCACAAACGATGTACCGTTTATCGGTCAATATTTTTTGAAATATTGCCCCAGGGCCAATATTGATGTAAATATTGACCGCTCGGTCAAATATTCGAATTTATAGACATTTTTCCTATGGGGATTTTATATAGAGAAACTGGCAAGGGTGTAACAAAGCACGATAATTTCCTTTACTTTGAATATCATTATTGGTATAAACAATTATCTAATGTTTAAATCTATGAAAAACGAATGTTTTTTAAGTGTTGGGAAAACAGTTACAAATTATCCGCTTCCGGTTTTAAAGAAATCATTGTCTCTATACTGAAAATAGCGACGATCGAAAAGTTCTTACGGCTATCTCGCGATTCGTTTTTTCGAATTTGAAATATTGGTATTCGATAATCGTGTTACACCTTATTAGTTTATCAGGTTTCTGATGCGTAACGGGTCTGTTTAAATTTCCGGTATCATTGATATACCGGGTTAGGATTTTTAAGTTGAAAATTTTCTTGCAAATGCGTTGTGAGATTTATTCTTCCTGCGCTATGCCACTTTTCATGAAAAGTAAGCAAGAACTGTTCGTATATACCAGTTTCATTTCAAACGAAAAACAGATTAGTTTGCTTATTTTGATGCAGTTGTAACGCATGTATGTCCTTTTATATAACAAAACACCATGTTTGCAGAATGGTTAGTTAGGTATTCTGGCTGGTATAGATATATATATTTTTTCAGAATTTATGAACAAGTTAAGGATATATATACTTATCGCAATAAAGACCAGTTGGATCAAGAAATGTATAATTCTTATCAGTTTAGTTGACTTCATTTAGGATATTTTATAAGACATACAATGTAAGATTTCAAGCTTTTCTCTTCTGTTAATTCAATTGAGAGAACCTTCATTTTTTTATTACCAAAGAATCCTTTGTCGTGACGAAACGACCAAGAGACAAAGTATAGGTCCTTCTTAACTGAATATGTAGGGTATTTTTCATTTTTATTTGTCAAATGATTTTTGTGAAACTTATGTGAAAACCATGCAATTTAGCTACAATTGACTGTTCTATAATTTTAGATGTGATCATTGAAGCTCGATTAAAACTTGTGCATTTATTTTACTGATTGTTTGATATTTTGTTCGACGTTTCTATTAATCCTTTACTGAAATAGGAATAATTAGTTCGTAGAAAATAATCAATATAAACTTACCTTGATGACACTGTAGGATATCTCATGCAGGCCTTATCTGTCAATGAAAAGAAATAGAAAACTTAAGATTCACTGTTTCATTACAAGAAAACAAGAAAATAAAAAAAAAAAGCTCACTCTACATATGAATTCTAGTCATTTCAATTCGATTAAAACGTTTGATTTTTTTTACACTTTACGCAAGAATCCCTTATTCAAAATTGAAAGACATATTTGCAAAATTTATAAGCAATGCCACATGCAGAAATGAAAATATGAATGTTTTGTTGGGAACTATGACATAACCTAGGTCTTATTCTAAAAATATGTACACAGAAACAGATATCATTCAGATGTTAAATGCCCTAATTGAAAACAGTTTGTGCTGTTTAGCGGCAAGGTTTTCCGTTAAATACTCGGCATCTCAATTGGAACCAATTGTACCCCACTCTTTGTCGACATTTTCTCTTATTTTTTTCGCACGAAGCTATTTCATCCAATCTCTGTTCTCTGAGGGGGGAACAACCACTTAGCTCTTACTTTTAACTTCACTTACAGATACATTGATGCTGCTCTGTCCATAAATAATCCAAAACCAAAAAAAAAAAAAAATAGCAGATTACCTCAGTAGAATCTATACTTCGGAGCTTAAAATCAAAGAAACCCCAGAGACAAAATGTTTTAGCGTACGATCTAGGCGTAATGCTGTCCTACGGCACTGGTGGTTTCATGAACACCTCACTATATGACAAACGCAACGACTACAGTTTTAACTGATAACTTTCTCTTTCTCAGTAGCAACATTCCTTCATCGTTTGCATATGGCGCGTTTTTAACTCGGAGATGCGTTATGCCAGAGCAAGTACTTAATAAATAAATTTTGCTCTGATGGATAGGCGTTTCTCGGATATTCATCTAACTCAGGGATACGTTTGTGACCAACTAACATCGTCACTGAGGAAGTTCTACGATCAATGCGGGGAAATCGTCATACACTATGATGTCCCATTGTCCAGAATGGTAAATGATATTCTGGCTCTGACCACTGGAACAATCCAACCACAGAACATACTTGTATCTTCCTTAGTGAAAGTAATCGGATGTAACATATCTGCGGATTGAAGCGATGGGTGTTGCATGCAAGCAGGGGATGTTGACTTCTCCTGGGCACCTGGTCTCACTCCCTTATTGGAAGTTCGCTTCTTTTCGCGTGGTGGAATTT
Source organism: Pinctada imbricata (assembly GCA_033119305.1). NCBI lineage: Eukaryota > Metazoa > Mollusca > Bivalvia > Pterioida > Pteriidae > Pinctada > Pinctada imbricata. The sequence goes on from VSWD01000011.1 coordinate 2,430,614, forward strand.
CTTGTTTGTGTGCTTTGGTGCCTTTTTTCTATGCTTTTATGTGTTTTCCAGTTAATATTTGTTTTTAAATGAGACAACAAACACCTATTTGAATGTTTGTATTTTATTAGTCATCATCCCTTCCTTCTGGAAGAAATATTTCAATCTACTGCAGTTTTTTTTATTTTCCATTTGTTCTCTACATTGAAAATACGGTTCTGAACCATATTTGCCATCAATTTTTCCTTGTCCATATTTGCCATCAACCTCCTTGAACAACACATGAAACCAATTTTAATGCACAAGAGTTTTCTTTACAAGGAATATTTATGTACGATTTTTCCACCTCGTAGTCTTCTCAAACAACCATTCAAATACACGTGCTTCGGATTGCAAATCTAGAAGACAGATGTTCAGACAGTCAAATCAATTTTAGCAGCCTTCTCTTGTTTGATGTCGCATCACCTGAATAATGACAGAAGCATTAAAACTGATGGACGTTCCCAAAACACAATAATTTTGATAAAAAAATTCTATTTTCTGAGTGTCTTTAATCTTTCAGAAATGGTGATAAATGACCCTGACCTTTAACCCTACTTGTTATATGACCTTGAAAACTTTAGCTTGAAAGTCTACGTCATGAAAAACAATTTGTGAAGTCTACACAAATCAACCCCATGAACTTGTGTATGACATCTGCAGATGGGTAGGAAAAGATGTGCCCAGAGCGGGGTTCGAACCCGGGACCTCTATTCCTTCAGGAAAGCACTCTAAACACTGATCTGAGTTATCCGGACCGAAACACCCGGCTCCGCCACACTCCTCCACCGATCAAATTTTGAGGTTTCCTCAGCCTCACAACAACCCCTGTTCTACCTCTTCACGGCACCAAATGTTGTAAGGTAGGAAAATATGTGCACAGATCGGGATTCGAACCCGGGACCTGCAAGTAAGCACTCTTACCACTGAACTATCCGGGCCGATATACCCGGCTCTGCCATATACCCATCCTTTTAGGTGCACAATTTCTAGTCAATGAAGAAAAAAAATTCACACAGCAATGCAAATTACCTTGATATTTATGAATTTCCTCAAGGGACCTTTGTCTTGAAGGATCTATCCAATATCCAATACATTCTCAAAAACAGCCTATACAATCACTCTGTATTCACATTCACCTTAAGTTATTTGTAACCATATCCCCCCTCCCCCTTTGGCACACAATTTTTCATCAATGCAATGTAAAATCTGAAAACCCGTAACTGATTTTAAAGATTATATACTTTTCCAACCAAATTTGAAATATTAGACAGTTTTGACAAAACACCGATTTTTGATGTATTTTAAAACGCTCATTTTTGATGAATTTCAATTTTTTATTGCAATTAAAGCTTATTTTAGCTTGGAAATGACCTTTGACGATTGACATTGGTCCTGAAGGGGATACCCTATTAAGCAATTGAGGGATCTATGGTGACATCATCATAAGCATTCCATATAAATATATTTCACCTGGAGGTACAAAAAATGTATGTGTACCCCGCTCCTTTGCCATCAACATAATGAAAAACTTAAGTAGAACAGATTTTAGATAAGTTGACGAAATCAATTTGGCATCGATTAGGCGATTTACACTCACATGTCATCGTAATTAAGAATACGGATATTTACCAACTCTATACCTCCTTGAAGAAAATTTCAAACCAATTTTCCAGCACCAGACACGTGTTTCGAATATGGTTTACGTATTTCATGTAGGAATAATAACAATATCGTGGAACAGCTAGATTTTTTTGAAATTTATATCTCACATTCTTTTAGATATTTGATATTCTTTTAAAGTTTCATTCAACTCGCCATGAAATTGTGTGGTCCCGTTCATATACAAAAACGTACGTAGGTGTGCGTCTTCAGCCGACTTCGTGGTATAGTAGAGCGACCAAATTGAAAAAGGGGCTTAGTTTTCGAGTTTAATCAACACCCCTAACACAGGCCTGAATTTGGTCTTAACTTTTAGCTGAATACACCTGCTTTCAAGAACAGTTGTCGTAAAGAATATATCATGGTCAGATTTGGTTTAAATTGGGTTAAAATGATAAAACCATGAAAAATAAAAACGAAATATTTATCGGTTACACCCTCTGTATTCCTATATTTGGCTCTGTTTTGTACAGAGAGTCATTGTAATCCTTGCGTTAGATATGTAAATATAATATAGAATTGTTTTGGAGGTAGAATATTTTTTCTTCTCTCGTAAAATGGCAGTTTTATGCAAATTTCTGTGAAATATGAAGAATCCGTGTTAACATCTTATCTAGAGCCTCGAGACTGAATTTTTGTCTCGAAACATATCGACAAATATATGTTCATTATTTCTGAGGCCTTTTTATCGATAATTTTTCTAGAGGCATATAAATAAATATAAAAAACTAATGCGTATACACTTTTAAGTTAACCTTCATTTCCCAAGGAAGATTCCGTAGATTAAGATTCGGTTGACCACGTGTTACAGTTTCTATCAAATTGTACCTTATTATCGGTATATATACGTATATTTGATAAAAGTAACTGCCGAAAGTGGAATTATGTCATCCTGTTGACAAATTCATGAAAAATACCTCATTTTGATATGTCGTTTGAAGTTCACGTATGGCGACCCGCTTGTGACAACTTGTAATGAAAATTCGTTAATTGAAAAAATGCGCATGAAGTTTCTATAAAATAATAAAAAGTATCTTACGACTTTTATTTTAGTACTACAGTGATGTAAATATATATATGCCAAGTACATTGGTCAGTGTTTGGACTCTTCGTTTTCTTTGTTTTAAACATTGAGATATGCCTTTTGTTAACATTGTGCAATTTTTTTATTTTATCCTCCGTACTTACCCTCCGTTCAGATTCGTAGCTGTTACAAATTAAGTAAATGCTTTTCATGATGCATTGGGTTAGAGAACCCCCTTAAGGGGGTCCAGGGGATCTAATGGAAAGTCTTCAAGTGTCACAGAATGGGGGGGGGGGGTTGTGATGCTGTACATAGCACAAACATCACATAGTCATACGTAATATTGGTAACGTAATTGAGCAATCCTACAGTAATTAGGACTATATACATACTTCTACAATAAAAGAAATAAACAAATAGATATCTCGGAGAGATAAAGCAGAAAAGTGTGTGTTGTGGTCTGTTGACAATTTAACGGAACGTTTGATCGACAGGAGCCTGGAATTTTGGTGCGTCGATGGCCGTTTTTCCCGAAGCGCTCCGAATAAAGTATAAAGTATGAAAAAAGTTATGAAAAGTATGACTAAAGTCAGTGCAATGTATCCAAGTTCCGTTTTTTAACTACGGATATTGAAGAGTCCAAGATACGATACAACAATATTAGAATCAAACTTTTATGACGACGAGACTGATGTTGTCAGCTCAGTGTCAGTACCAAAAAGAAGATCGACAAGAAAGTTTCAGTGAATAAACATGGTTAAGAAGGAAAGTAATTGATAAAATGAATAGCCGATTAAAAATTATATCAAAAGTCCGAATTTCCTATGTTACATGTATAGCTACAACACTTCGATTGCATCATGAGACAAGTGTAATATAAATCCGCAATTTTAGGTGCCTATTGAGTAATGTCCAACTGTAATACATGGAACTGAGAAAAAAGCTATTTTGTATCTGGTTACACTCATTCATTATTTTAAAGTGTTTTTCTTTCTTTTTTTTGGGGGGGGGGGGGGGGGGTGTTCGAGCAATTCCATTTTTCAAATCAGAAATAATAGTCGGGCGTTATATTCGAAGATGTGAGAGGAAGTATTTAGGATAAGAACACCATTTACTATGTTCATAGTAGGTGACCTTCTATAGAGTTGAGCATCCTTTAATGTATGGTCATTTCTATTTCAATATCGCCTAAGATTTGCTTCTCGGTTGGTTTTTTCATGTGTGTGTCTTTGATTGTTTTAGGTTTGATCGTTTGATTTTCATTATTTGTTTGTATTATTTCTGTTTCATTTATAGATAAACATGTTGCAAGGACAAATAAAGAATATGTCCATCAGACTAGGATGAAGCATGGAAAATGATGAACAGACAGTCAAAACTCTAAAAAAATGCATACAAAGTCATATTTTTCGTAAGCGGTCAATATCGTATAATGTCCAACAACGATCAGCCAATCAGAAAAAAAAAAGAGATCCAGAACTAGAGTTTATCTCCATTATCATCTACATGCAGTACAATTGCCTTCAAATTATGTTTTAGCGACAAGTGTTGTCACACCGTCAAACGGAGGAAGAAAATGCAATGATTGCCTTGAATGTGATGGGGTCGTATAGGCAGCTACGCTGTTTATCTAACTTGAAGCTTGTGGAAGTAAAATACAATGCGCATTTCCTTGTTTTGTTGATCGCAAAATCGTTGTTTTACTAAATTATTTCTATAATTGGGCGGACAAAAGGCGTCCATATCACAATGTTTGAAATCATCAGAATAGAGATAGTTCAGAGAGAAAAAAGTATTATTTTCAAAATTATTGATGTAAATTTGTCGTCTTCTTTAAAATAAAACAATACTTTTATTCATATTCATATGTTAAAATTAAACTTTCCTGTAATTATCCTGTAACCCCGTAACAGTATCGAGGAAACATCTAGTTTATTTTGTGGTAAATTGTTATCAACAAAGTTATGGGGAGGAGCAGTTTAATCGCCTGTAACTCTAAAGTTTTTTAATCGATCTCTGTCAAACTTTCCAAAAAAACACATTCACATATCAAGATATTGTTTCGTTTTGGTAATTTTTATGTTTGAATCAAAATTCTCAAAATTCAAGTGAAAGAATTGAATTTTCCCACTTTACCTATTTATCTTTGATTGTGTGCTCATTCATCCATGAAGTTGAAATTTGAAAAATCAATTTAATCCAAAAAGTTTCTTTTGACTTCAATAAGCATAATGACATTTATTTCGGTCACCTGGACTATCCATTTGTAAAAAGAATTAAGTTTTTGTTCAAAAATCTATAATTTTGAATTTTACTAATTTTCCTCTTTTCTGTAAATTTACAGAAATTCTGACCATACGAATTTGTTTACGACATCTAAAACTGATGGCCCACGCTATGTTCTTTCGTTTGATCTGAAATTTAGCCCTGTGTTAGGGGTGTTGATTAAAATTTCAAATTTAGCGACTTGGTTGCTCTACTAGTACATGTATTTAAATTTACTGTTGTCAATACACCCGGACGTATAGTATTATACTCTCTACGCCTTAGAACGCTGTACAATAATTGTTCGGCTGATGTAAGAGCTATATGAAACCTAACACTGTTTTGCCTACAGCTGTGATCGCGGAGAATTAGAAAATTAAACGAGAATTACATGTACCTGCAAGTTGAAGTTTGATTGGGAGTCTGTTACGTCATCTTTACACCAAGGGGATTACTTGTCAAACATTTGCCCAGAGTCCCTACACGATGTATCAGATCCGTGTTTACGATTTGGACTCCCTCCGCTAGTACTACAACTCGGCTCTGGACCTGAATTTCGCTTATTAGCGCTAGAAACGTTGCTAGTAATTGTAGCTGTCCGTATTCTAACAAATACGTTGTCATTAGTCATGTTGGCTAGCGGGATTTGCACTGGCAAATTAATTGTTTCAGAGTCAGACTGACTTCTGTCCACGGCCACGTGCTTCAATATAGCGGACACCATCTTTCTGTGCCAATATTGCACGTACTTTTGTGACGTCGCGTTTTATGGACTATTTTCTCTGTCTGTGTCAGAATTCCACAATATTTTTTCAAATTTTATTCAATTTAATATTTGTCTGCGACAACTGTGAATGAAATCAAGCTATACATTTAACCTCCACGAGGTTTGTACGCGCCGTTTACAACGAGGTATTCAGATTGAAATTCATGCGCCCTTCTACTTCAAGCAGATTCAACGCACTGACCCTTCTGCGCAGATGCAATGCTATCTCACGTGATTCCCTTCACGTGAATTCTGATGACGTAACAGAATTATCGGTTGCCGCTAGCCTTTTGTGAAAGAGACATTTTTCATGTTCGTGACATTCGCACTTCGGACATCGCACTTTGAAGGGAATATGTCAGAAACGTTAATTGTTGATGTTATCCCAATGAACCTGGAGTACTTTGTGTCTGAGTTTAGACTTGATACTGCTAGAGGAATTTATTCTTGAGCGTTTTGAAATTGGTAAGTTTTTAATCTGCACTGTTTTGGGGTTTTCCCCCTGAAATTCTATGTTTCATACCGATTGAAGATAATGGATTTGAATCTGTTGTTTTCTTTGAGTGGTATTCAGATCAACTTACATTTATAACTTTCGTTCGAATGGTAAGTGTGTCCAGCGCATCCTTCTTTAGACATACATGGAGTATATCCGATCCTTTTGGTCGCGGTATTATACATTGGACATTGTCCTGTAAAGAAAATTAAAAAAAAAACCATTGTTTTAAAGATAGTAAAATCCTTTTATATGATTATACATGTATTCTTAACAACAAACAGATAGTGTAAGTGAATGTTATTCTTATATTAGAAAAATATTCATTAATACCTTCTGTATTTACATTCTTGAGAGTAAGTGTTTTGAATAATTTTCCCTGACATGGTCGCCATAACACTTTCATTACAGACATAACCTTAGGATGCTTAGACAGTGCATATTTCTATATATTGTTTTCATTTTTGGGCATGAACATCGAAGGCGGGTGCGGCTAGCCAACAGGGGATGCTTACTCCTCCCAGGCACCTGGTCCCATCCTTAGCTTGCTAAGGGTCCGTTGATTCTGAATTCCGTGTTCTATTGTGAATGCTGTTGAGATTATCGTCAGGATCTTTTTTTAACTCATCATTTGATAGGAATGCATTGTATACATTCAAGGAAGGATGGAATTATGAACAGTAATAAAAGTGTTAGAACACTTGAACATTTCAAACCAATTTCTATGCACCTTGTTTCTTGTGGTAAATTCTCATCAGTGAGTCGCCATCTCATCTGTGATTTTCAGACACAGCCTAAATGAATTTTAGTAATAGCCTTTAGTTTTATCTTTCCTCCGGTTTCAGCACCTTGAACTTTTTATTTTCTTCTATTTCGATGTTTCTTAAGACAAACGGCTGTCGTGTAATATATCTTCTTTGTTGCAAGATCTTCATTAAACATAGGGACCCAAATATCACACAGATTAAGTGATTTTCAGACACATCAAAATGAATTTTAGTGGCGCTCTCTAGGTTTATTTTTCAGAATTTTGATTAGTGAGTGCTTTACATTCCTTGCAGGATTGATTAGGCGACAAAAACAAAATCTATGAATAAAACAAGATTGGAGGGATGATGCTATGGCAATTATCTCCTTTAAGTTCGATAACATGTATAAACGTGATTACAAATTATTCGATATAGCAAAATTTATGATATTAAGTAGAAAAAAAGGTCAAAACCAAGCTTCTTTCAGGCAACATATCTATGTTGCATATATATTTTTGATTTTAAGATGTTGGGGGTAATCTTTTGTACAAATAAACATAAAGATAATTGTGTTTCTATTTCATGAATTTATCTATCCGTATATTATATATTAAAATATATGTTCTATTGTAATAAAATATGAATTCAAAGAGAGAACATATGATGGGCGGAAGTTTAAACAATACCGAAGAAAAGTTTAAAATTCCAGGTGCTAAGTGTGTACCGGATAGATGACATGTGGATTACGACTGAATAAGGAATCCCCTACCGAATTGTCAAATTGGTCTCTTTTGAAAACCAGAAATCAATGCAGAGAATGAACTAGGGTAGAATGTAAACGTCTTCAAATTGAATAGCATCATTTAAGAACAGATAAATTGGCAGCATGGACCAGACATGCACGTTTCGGGTACTCAACCCTCGTCAGTGATCCTCAAATCTAAACAATGTAATATGCCAAAAATGTATGAAAGTTACTTTGTCGAAAAAGCGTACCGAAAGACGTAGCAGGATGGGTGGGATATGATGCTACAGGACCCACGTTTTAGAAATTTCATAAAAGTTGATAACAGAAATTTAAGAATGCATTGAAGAAACGATCAACCGAAATTGATCGAACTTGGCTACATGTGCCCTCGGGGAATCCTGGTCCACCAGCAGTGACACTCACCAAGTGGTATAAATGTAAACGTCTTCAAATTGAATAGAATTTGATAATTAGTTTGCCTATTGCTTCGGAATTGTCATGATAAGGCTTGTATTTCTTCATTCTTGTAAAAACAATTGCTTGACAAAATTATATTATCAGCTACCATAGGTGAATGGAAAAAGTATCATTATGATTAACAGACTTTTTCACCGTGACGAACTTCGCACTTCGAACTTCGCATTTTAATTTCATAAGTGTGTTGCCTAAAGAAGCGCGTCAGTTGTACAGGAAGTCCAATATACCATTCCATTGAGTTTACTAATCAAAATGTAGATGACTCTGCTTTTGAGTTTATACGCGAACGGCAACTACGCAACTTATTCTTCAATGTTCGAAGTGCGAAGTACGAAGTTCGAAGTGCAAAGTTCGTCACGATGAAAAATGTCTAATTTGATTTAATATTTGTATTTAAGATATTTATTGTATTAATCTCATTGCATCATTATTATGATTATGGAAGTGTTCCAAATCTTAACCCTCTTTCGGCTTGAAAATACTCATATGTACATCTAAAGGAGTAATGTCTCATCACAAACTGTATGCCAAAGAAACAAGCTTAGATTAGTCATATTTTTATTTGGGCGATAAAAAAACCCTTACTTTTAGAATTAATGATTGAACCAAATATCAGAATTCAGTAGACAATCATGAATTATCATTCATATTTGATTCCGTTTTAATATATCTTATATCTGACGACAATGGTCACTTAAATACTCTAACTACATGTACAAAATTACAAAGGAGATGGTGCATCGGCATATAAATTATTGCTTCTGAATAATGAATAAGTTTAATCCATATCTGATAGTTATTGTTTACTTTCAAAGCACTAAGGAAAATTGATAATTATCGCATTACATATACTTTCAGTTTCGATTTACATACATTTGTTATAAACACATGAGATACAAATATATGGTATTTTATAAAATATAAATAATACCATGAAACAATACCCACCCACTACAATCGGTTTTGGATTCAGACATACTTCTCCAAATTCCCCGTACTGGTTTATAAGACAGTGATAGCTAGTTTGGTCTGTACAGCTCCTAGCATCTGATTGTTTTTTCCATTCACCTTCAGTCGATGGACATTGAGTATGTTCATTGAGAATATCGAACTTTTGACCATCAGTAAAACTAATTATCAATAAAATTATTTCCGAATAAAAGACATTCATATTGATTCCGATTGTAGCGTCATAAATAGTTTATCAGTGGTCACGCCGCCATGTTTGTTTACAGTATGTACACAGAATCTAGGTCAAACTACAACCTAGATCTATTTATAGCATCAGTCCAAAAGTCCTGTATTATAAACATTCCGGACGTGAAAAAACTTACTCTCAGTGAAGTACTGATGATATCAAAGCTGTGTATAGCTTTTATGGATAATCACTACGATAATTTCACTGTTAAAATTTGCAAAAATTTCAGCCAAAATCACGTCATGCTTCTTCTTCAGATATTCTATCTAGAGTGATGGTATCACATTACTGAATTTTGATTGGTTGTTATTTTGGTTAGCTCTTTACTGATTGGTCGATATACAACTTACATAAATAACTCAGGGGAATTACAAAACAAGGCTTCCTTGTAAACAGAGAGGAGAGAAAGATTCTAAAGATAACTCAGAACATCTGGTAATACAGTGAAGGCATTGTACAAGCAGGTTTACGTACATAAACGATCAACAGGAAATTCATCAGACATAAATAGAATTATTTAACAATAATGTTGTTATCAGTGGTCACGCGTAACATTTATCTCTACTGATATGGAAATACCTTTGTTGAGGTGTTTAAATATATTTTAGTCACACGTCTAAATTATCTTCATGCAATGACGCCTATAAAGAGGAATAACTCTATACTCTAATACTGTAAATTGCTTTATTTTCGTCAGTACATGTACCAATTTTCGTCAAATCGTTCAAAACGTCGATACGTAATTTCTTCAAGTGAGGCACTGACGAAAATGACAAAAATTGGTACCCAACAAATAAAAACTAATTAATAGTAACACAAATCCTTTAATGGGAATTGAAAAAGGCAATAAAATGGCTTACAAATTCTTACAACAATATAACACAGAACGTTATCACGAGAAAAGAAAATCAGACAAAAAAGACAAAAACATAGCAATTTGGAAAGTAAATCAAATGAACTGTGTCAAGATTCCAGAGCAAGTAAGAAATTTATGGAAATGATGCTGTTAAATAAAACACTGTGCATGTTTAATGGATCATTATGCATAATACATGTATATGTTAGTGGCAATAAGCAAAATAAGGCATTTAACATATTACCTAGGAATAAGCTTAATGACTGGTCACTTAATAAATGCTTAGAAAAATAAGGCATTAAGCCTAATCCTTGACATTGCCTAGGCGGTGTCAAAACCTTACAGAAACTGCATTATCTTATATTGCGGTAGTTTATCTACATAAATCATTTATTTAATTCGAGGGGAAGCTTTCTACTAATATCACACAATGCCTTTTTATTTGAAGTACATTTCCGTACAATAAAATCATCTGGGTTGTATGGTTTATCAAGACCATTTAACACAATTTTGCATATTGAAGACTTTGATATCCAAACGAGTTTCAGAAGTGGCTTTCCGTCTTATTGACATATTCAGATGTATCGGTGCCCCACATATATTGCAAAGTTATTATGGTAGGGAGTTTGCTGTTGGTGTAGTGGAGGAACTAAAACTTATATGGCCAAAGCTAGTTATTGTTCACAGTAAACCATGCCATCCTCAGTCGCAGGGCAGTGCTGAACGATCAAATGGCGATACACATGATATACTTTCTGTCTGACTATTTGCCTGGATGCTGGACAATGACAGCCAAAAATGTCTCGTGGGTCTTAAATTCGTACAGCTGCAAAAGAATTCTTCCTTGAACAAAGGTATCGGACGTTCGCAATACGAAGCCTTGTTTGTTATTCAATCAGCAGATTTTCTAGTTAGATCAGAATTAATAAAGGTTGACGCAAAATGGCAAAGCAAAATTGAAATGTGGGTTTCTTATTTTTGTCTGATGTCATTTTGTGGGTTTGTTTCGCTGGGTGAGTGCGGGTTGTTATGGTGGAGATCCTTCCCTTTTCTCTAAAAGGAAAATACGGTGCCAACGAGTTTAGCGTCTGCAAATCTTCTTTGCTAACGGATACTGGTGTCAGAACAGTTTCCGGACAGTAACAGTTTCCGGACAGTCGTCATTTTCAACTACTTTAAAGAATTTTTTTTTTCATAATTTTCAGACATTTTTGTGTACCTTTAAATTTAGAATTCCAATCATATGAATCATCATAACAAAATGTTGAATCTTAGTTGTTTTATCATCCCATCTTTTCACTCCTTTCTACTTTATTTAACATCGTTCCCAAGGGGGTAGTCGCTGAGAACCATCCTGTTCAAATCTACATGATTTGATAAGTTTTGGTACTTCCAAGATTATTTTTTTTACATAGTCATTTGAAGAAAAGATTGAAGAAAACGATGTCCAGAATTCATTTAGTTTTATCGAGACTGACAGCTTTAAAATCATGTGATTTGCGAAAAATGTCCGAAATATAGGATAATAAAATCGGTATAGAAACCATATTTCTTGATAAAAATTTGTGTATTTATCATTTCTTTCAACATGAGTATCTTTTGGTAGGGCAAAGCATTATTTGTGAGAATTTTATCAAAATCGCCCGGAAGCTGTTCCGACACCAGAAATGACGTGAAATGTTATTTATCCACAAGAATTGATTCTAAGCAAGGCAAACGCTACAAACACAAAAACGCCATTTTGGACCTTAATATCAAAATTGTTAATGAAGAGATTCATACAAGTGTGTATGACAAAAGATATGATTTTGAATTCAACATAGTAAATTTCCCCTGGCTTGACGGTAATGTTCCTAGATTACCGTCCTATGGTGCATTTGTATCTACATTTCACTTCTCATCCGGTATGCTAGAGCATGTACTGATGTTTTAGATTTTCATAGTAGAACTTTACAAATTATTAAGAAACTTTTAGGACAAGGTTTTCACTTTCACAAACTAGTACAATCGTTTTGGAAATTATACAAAAATTATTGTCAACTTCTTTTGAAATTCGGATCAATACAGGCAGCAGGGTACATTACTTAGCATGTGGAGAAATGATGCCGCTTCTCTCCGTCACGTGACGTAGTTCGGCGAAACTCCTTTTAAAATCAGTTAGTAGCTTTTCTCCGTTAAATCTTCGTTCTATTTAATTTGTTTTATTCATATTATTTTCAATTTGTTATGTAACGATGATTCATGACCTATTTTCAATTCTAAAAGAAAACATAATGGTATCTGATACCTTTTTGTTTTTGCTGATCAGTTAACAAAAATGGCCGACAAGCGCTCTGATTGGCTGACGCATGTTCATCATCTCCTTCACAACCGCTGCACATAATTTCATGAAATTTTATAGAAAACACTCTCTCGAGGTCCACTACCAAGTGTGTGTATGTGGGTTTTTGATACGATTGGTGAAAAAATGGCCAGCAAACAAAGGATATTATTCGTTGACATTCAACATTTCCTATACTGTCCCTGCACAAAATTTCACGAGACGTATTGGGCAGCAAGTTATCTAGGTTATCAATAAAGTAATACTATGTGTTTTACGTTCCGATCGGTCAACAAATATTGTATTCCAATTTCTCCTTTCAAACGGCTACATATAACTTCAGAATGAAAGAACCGAAGGTCGATTTCCAAATTTACAATTTCAGCCCTTTGTCTGCCCATGAAGCTCTTGATAATGTCAGTCGGACTCCTAGGGTAATAACATTCATAAGCTTGCTACAGATGACAGAACACGGACTGTTTTTCGTACGCCTTATATAATTATGTTTTGTATACATTTACATGTCCATATTTGTTTTTCATGCGGCCCTTTTCATGCTGTATGTTTGTATGTTCATATTTGCAATTATGAGGTTCTCTCACACAACAATTGTGCGTTCTTCGAGACCTGTAGGTAATCTGAAATGTTGGAGAGTTGGAAGCACGTAGTCTGGTTATCCACTGTGTATGCTAGAGGCTTGGCACAAAACCGTCCTAAGTCGTATTATGTTGCGCATTCGTCTCGTAAGTTTATGTGAAGTCTTATTTGGTGTTTTTTGTCCCTTTTGCGTGTCTTTCTGTGTATGTCTGCATTGTGTTTTTGCATTGGGTGTGTTTGGGTTTGCTATGGATGTTGCAATCCCTCATGACTTTTCTATCGTTATATCATTTTATTACTTGTGTGACAGATGTATGTTGTTTCTACGAAAAAACTAAATTCAAAAGATAAAAAGATCTTTTATGCAATTGTTTAACGTCTTCAAATTCAGTAGCATCATTTTAGAGCAGATAAATTTACAGCATGGACCAGACATGCACGTTTCGGGTACTAAACCCTCGTCAGTGATCCTCAATCTAAAACAATGAAATATGGCCAAAATCTGTGAAAATTATGTCCTTCAATACACCAAAAGACGTAGCAAGATGGCTGGGACATGATGCTACAGGACCTAAGTCCCGCGATATACCTTGAAGTGATCGGTATATTTTCAGAAAATCTCACTGAATTAAAATGTTTATTTCCGGTCATATTACATTGTTTAGACTGAGGATCACTGACGAGGGTTTAGAACCCGAAACGTGCATGTCTGGTCCATACTGTAAATTTATCAGGTTTTAAATGATGCTATTGAATTTAAAGACGTTTAACATTTCAGCAGTTCTTCAATATTTACGTCCACAAATTTCTCATTTCACAATATGTAGAGTTATCTAATTTAAAAGAAATATGAAGTACAAACTTATGAAGAAACTGTGCTACTCTAAAAACAATGTCTCATTTTATCCTGTCACACTGCAGTACGTGTCTAGGTGCATTGTTCTCTATGCCGTAATGGAAAAAGAGAAATCTGATTCTGGTTGTTTCTTCCTAATTGTGAGATATCATGTAACCCGTCAGCAATCGGAAACTTCTATTCTTCAGTTATTCAGTTTGATTATCATTTCGAACAATTTTAAAGTTATTGCTTTAGGAAAGGAGCTGTAACGATAAGACGTTAAATCTGCCCTGAAATATCAGAATTTCAAAATTTGAAATTTTAAGAAATTTTTCAGTAGAAATATCAACTTACTTAATGCATCTGAATCTAATGTCTGGTCGAATATATTATCAATAACATTACCGATATTTGGGTTAAATTGTGCGTTTTTAGCTCACCCGAGGGAAGCTCAAGTGAACTATTGTCATAGCACACCGTCCGGCGTCCGTCGTTAACTTTTCGACATTTTTTACTTCTACTCAAGAACCACTGAAGGGATTTTCATGAAACTTGGTAGGAATGAAGTACTCATGGTCGCCTACAAGCGTTGATGTTTTTCGTCCCGATCAGGTTGCGCCTCCACAGCCAAAAGTAGGTCACGGATTGAACCCTCCTTTGACAAACTTCTTATTCAGAATAGAAGCACGTATCGACATACCGAAAGCATTAGGATGATCTAGAGAGATGTCACAAAAGCCATTCTCTGTAAAAAACAAGGAATTTTATAGGGGTGTTCATATAGTGATTTTGATAAATTTTAGTCAACATAAGACCAATATTCAAAATTGAGATCATTTTCATACATACATGTAACGGTTGCCATGTCAACGCACTGACTTGTTTGACCCAGTTTCAGGTGGTAACAAAAAGAGACAAATGAGGTAAGAAACAAAAGACAAGGCCAAAGATAGATATTCAATAACACCATTTTTATCCATAGTATACAAGAAGCGCAGCATTTACCTTGATTCTTAATTTCATTTCATTTCAAAGGAAATTTCAGTCATTTGGGTTTTTTAGCTCAAGTGAGCTATTGATATAGCGTGGTGTCCGTCGTCCGTCCGTCCGTCCGTCCATCTGTCGTTCGTCTGTCGAAAACTTTTCACATTGTCGACTTCTCAAGAACCACTGAAGGGATTTGGATGAAACTTAGTAGGAATAAAGTACTCATTGTCCCCTACATATGTTGTTGTTTTTGAAATAGTACTTGAATGTAGTTCATTTTATGCTCATCAGAGTCCCCTTTTCTGGTCAGAATGAATATTTATCATATTTGAGTTACCAAATGCTTTGATATGATTGTATTTTATACTAAAACTTTTTTTTTGATTTTTCATGATTTTTTCTTGTTTTAAAAGGAAGGAGGAGGGGGGAGTGATTTTCATACATATTTAACTTCTTCTCCAGAACTGCTCAACAGATTTTCACGCAACTTGGTAAGAATGAAGTACTAATGGTCCTCTATACGTGTTGTTGTTTTTCTTGCGGATCTATCATTAGGTGGCACCACCACAGGGACAAGTAGGTCACAAGTAGAACCCCTCTTTGACAACCTTTTTCTTCAGAACAGGAGCATGTATTGACAAACCGTAAGCATCAGGATGATCTAGAGAGATGTCTTTAGAACGAAGTCAAATTTTTGACCCGTTTTTGACGTCTTTTCGGACTTTGTCAGAAATGCACATTTTTACACGTTTTCTTTAGATAACTCAATAAGTCTATGATTTTACAAGCTCATTTGCTGTATATCTATCATATTTAAAGTGCAACAACAGTGAAAGTTATATTTAAAAAAAATATATATAATGATTATTCCAACTAATGAGCGAAAGAACCAAATTGATAGTCCAACTGGTTCAAGAGTTATTAAGAAAGGTACATTCTGTGTGTAATTAAGATAGCATCCCAGCTTGTGGCTTCGGCGGTAGCGCGATACGACAACTTATGAACAGATGGACGTAGCGTCCAGACGATATCAGAAATTCTACAGAAAATGACACACATTTACTTTAATTGTACATCAAAATGCCTAGACCTGATTGAGACCACCTCGACGGGGGGGGGGGGGGGGGGGGGGGGTGTTCCATTCAACTCTCCCAACATCGCCGAGGAACTTCCATGAACTATCGTACAGAATTTCATGACTTCAACATGAGGCCGATCTGGAGCATTTTACGAGGTTGGTTAGGGTAGGGATTCCGTGGCGTTTGGGTTGGCCAAGCCTATCCTTTTATGCCTTTGAAATATGTTAACACGAAAAAAAAACCAAAGTTTTTTATTAGGCATATTTTATTCCAAGTTATTTTTTATTTGGCCATTGTAAACAATTTTAAAATTAAGGCTGTATGCTTAGGCAAATGAGTTTAGACGCAATATCATATCATACTTACCACCTTTATGTCTTGTTGAATAATTTTTTTTATCTATTATCATTGTTTAATATGATAATTTTTATTCATATATAATATTTAGGGGCATAACAAAAAAATAAAATCATAACATCATCACAAATTACATCGCTGAATCAAAAATGGAATCATGATACTTGTCATATAATGGTTTTCAACCATGCGTTGGAAAAGTAAAGTACCAAATTAATCAAATGTTCTCCGGATATTCTTGTGAAAAAAGGGTGCAATCGAGCGAAAATATAATTATTTAATCTTTTTTAAAAGTATGGAAGTTTTAAAGTACGAGTGAGTGAAATTATTATTCTTTTTAATTAAGGGGTTACCCCTAGAATACATTTCCGTCCTCAAAATTGAATCCCCATAGTAATCGACTGGTGAATAGGAAGCCTGGCACATACCGTAGCAGTACGAAAACGATTTTCGAGCATCCCCCTCTCCTTGACGTTCATTTCCATATAAAGGACAACAAATTTGCTCCCAACAACATTTTTCACACACAAAAAGTATCATTTTCGTGGAAATTTGACAAATCTGAGTCTACTAGAAGCTTTAAAGTATGCAGAAATCAGAACCGAGCCTTAAACATTTTTGAGCCAAAAATTCAGTGGTGCGTGTGAGCAAATTATTTCTTAAATAATGTGGTTCGGGAAATCCGAACGCCTCATCCGCCTGTGAGTGTCTTCCTATAAAAGTATTCTATATTCAATAATTATGTCAGGAACGGCTATATCATCTATGAAGACAGCAGAAGGTGTCGGTTTCGATTCTCGGTCCAGTAACATATTTTCCTGTCCTGTTACAGAAAAGGTAAGCAACAAATTAACTCACGATTGTGTGGAGGCTCATGTTAGGTATGGATATCTGAAAAAAAGTGGTAGGGAGGAAAATATCTCACATGAACGGGTATCCTAACCAGAATGCTCAGACGGTAAGAGCGTCTATTTTGTAACAAGAAGGAATCGAGTTTAATTTTCGGTCTGATTACATCTTTTCCCCTCCTCATACACGATTTTGGTTCGCCATCTACATGGCGGAATTGCTGTTCTTTAATTGGTTCGATGTAGTTTGTGTCCTCGACAAAATAATATAATTCTTTAACGCAGGGGAATCGTCATGATGACATCGTTCTGTCCGCCTTGGGCTTTTCGATTTGCGTTTATGTCACCTTCAGAATTTCGATTTGCCAACACAAATGCACTTTGTCATGATCTCTCAAGTTTTTACTCTTCTTCACTCTTCCTCGCTATTTGATATCATCAAAATTTTGATTTCACATATTGATGGAGAGATATGTGACAGGATACGAAAGTATTAAAACTCTATACTTTTTTTAAAATTCAAACCAAAGTCCATGCACAAGACACGTGTTTCGGATCTTAAATCCTCATCAGTGATACTTCCAGGCAAAGTGTTTTTCATAAGCCCCCTAAATTTATTTCAGTAGAGCCCTCTGGTTTTATTTATTGGAATTGAAATTTGTGCATTTACTTGACACAGAGTGCGCGACTCCAAATTTCCGGTAGGATCGATTAAGGAACATATCCAAATACAATCTATGATCAAAATAACATTGATGAGATAGTGCTAAGATATTGACCTCCTTTAATTTCGGATAAGATTAAGGATAGAATCATGACAAGTTTCCGAAATAGCAAATTACTATAGATGATGTCAAATTGTAAAAGCTAGGGCAAAAACAAAGAAAGTACCCAAAACGTGCATGTCTGCAATTCCATCTGTTCTTGATGTTCTTCAATTTGAAGACGTTTAACATTGGTGAGTGTCACTCCTGGTGGACTAGGAGTTCCCGAGGGCACTTGCATGGTTTTGTACATTTTTGGACATATTGATTTTAATACTTTATGGTCATTATATCATTACATTGTTTAGAATCACTGACGATGGTTAATTACCCGAAACGTGCATGTCTGGTCCATGCTGCAAACTTGTTCCTGAATGATGCTACTCAATTTGAAGATTTGAAGATTTGTACGACTTGGGGTCCCCATGCGCACATGTAGCCAAGTTCGATCAATTTTGGTAAATCGTTTTCTCAATGCATTTGAAAATTTTTATAATCGAAATTTCTTGAATTTGCTCGCCTTACACATAAAAAATTTTCGGACTCGCTCAGGCTCGCCCTTCCACAAAGTTTTATATCAAGTGCTTTTAATTTAGACTTTTACTCAGTATTACAATTGCAAGCATAAGAATAAAAATGCATATTTATTTCAACAAATATGATAAGCTTCAAATCTTCTAGGAATGCTTAAAGTACATTACACATCACCTACCTACTTTTTGTACTCCACATGGCAAGACCTTTCTTGGCATAGCCCTCTCTTAATGTGCTGTAAAATCTCAATTTAGAATATGCGGGTGATACATGTATATTATGCATATAGGCCTAGACTTATTGAAGAGCCAAGAAAGTCTTGCAAATGATAAATACTTGATGGCATATCTAGTTGACATAACCAGGGTTTGTGTGTGTACATATATTCTTAGGGGTTTTTTTTCTTTGTTGCTTGTCAGGATTGTTATATAACGGGTTGTAAATAAATATCCTGACCTTGAGTTACTGGAAAAAAAAATAATTCGGCCGACCCGGCGTCAAAAATAAATAATCTGACCGGAAATAAATTGCCAGCCCCCCTCCCCATCTCAGGATCAAATGGTCGTCCCCTTACTACTTACTGCCAACCCCCTTCCCGGGTTTAACAGTAAGGTGTTAAACGTCTTCAAATTCAATAGCATCATTTAAGAACAAATGAATTTTCAGCATGGACCAGACATGCACTTTTCTGGTACTTAACCCTCGTCAGTGATCTTCATTCTAAACAATGTAATATTGCCAAAAGGGTGTAAGATAAGGTGTTCATCTGTTGTACATAAAATACCTCGCGGAGTTTATATGTACATAAGAAACCTGAGGAAGAGTAAAAACTTTTTTACCAACTTCAACAATTCTGGGGTTTTTTTTATTTTTCTCATTAATGAAGTCAAGATGTAATCTCCAAGACCACTCGGATACTGTGCAAAAAGGACAACATCGAACATCCTTATTTTTAACTGACGAGACAAACACAATAAGAAACACAAAAATAATTACGCCAACGTTACAATATACGCACGTCAGGGTATATTAATTTCTCAAAACAATATTGCAAATATGTCAGTTATAGTCTCAAATCAACTAAATCTTTAAATCAATTAACAAAATTAAGAGACACAAAAAAAGAAAACTTGTTGCTCTTCATGTATACAATGTTTAGATTAAAAAGTATATGAATAAAATTATCCCTCCCCGTTATTTTCAGCCACAAAATGACATTGACCTTTGAGCACTAACCTTAAAAGCAACATTAGGTTCTTTGACTTGCTATGGTCACCCCATATGGTAAATATGAAGTTCAAGGTCCATAACTCTGCAAAAGAAGTAAATTGATCACAACCTAGAACTGGATCTGTAAATCATTAATTATGAATGTATAAACAAAGTTTCAATTCATTAGCTGCAATGGCTGCGAACAAAGTCAAGAAAACTGTACAATTGTTAAAATTGTCTATGTTCAAGGGTCTTTACTCTGCTAAAAATAGGGTCACTCTTCAAAGACTTGAATTATATCTGTAATTCATTATTATGAAGGTGTAAACCAAGTTTCAATTCAATAGCTTCAGGCGCTGAAAAAAAGTATAAAGATTGTAAATTTAAAGTAACTGAAAATTGCTGTGTTCAAGGACCATAACTCAGTTAAAAATAAGTCATTTTCTTCCGAAATATACGTTCTGGATCTGCAATTATCTATTCTAAAGGCATTTATGAAGTTTCAATTCAAACGCTTCATAAGCTGCGAAAAAAGTCCTGAAAACTGTAAAATTTTATGTTCAATGGCTATAACTTTGCTAAAAATAAGTCATTTTTCTGAAGCTCACATTTGATCGGAAGTTATTTATTGTCAGTGAAACATATGTATACGTGTATATGAAGTTTCAATTCAATAGCCGCGTTAGCTGCGAAAAAAAAAAACGCCCGGAAAACTGTAAAATTGCTGAAGATTTTTATGTTCAAGGGCAAGAACTCTGCTAAAAAAGTCCGAAACTGGAACTGGATGGTAAATATTTATTATAATGTCATACATCAAGAAGGAAGGATATCTCCAACCAGACCTGGTTGCAGTATCAACAACAAAATACCAAAACACACGAAACGCAAACACAGAGAAGACGAGTACAGCAAGAGACAAAAAAAGAGACACACGACATAGAAACAATAAACTCAAAAGATTACACATAAACCAACGAAATTTTCAATCCCAATCAAGTTTCAATTAATATGCTTTAAAGGCTGCGAAAAAAGTACGGACAACTGTAAAATTATAGAAAACTTCTATGTTGAAGGGCCATAACTTTGCTTAAAATAAGTCAATTTAAAAAAAAAAACGCCGTTTGATATCAAGTCATATGTCAAGTATCAATTCAATATCTTGAAAGGCTTCAGAAAAAAGTCCGGAAAACAAGGGTTTATAGTTTCGTTCGCCTGAGCCTCACGCGACTTCTACAATTGCATCCCTGGCGAGACTTCTACTATCCAGTACATTCTCAACTCCCTTGGGAGTATACAAGCAGAGATGCCGTCAAGGCGATAATGCTTATCATTCACATTACAATTTCGTCTCATGTACCAAATACCAGATTTACTTCTTGCTGGAGAGAGAGCAACGTAGTGTGAAGTACCTTGCCAAAAGTTTCAAAGGTTTTGCAATGTTCGGCGACAATGAGATTCGAATCCACGACGATACCAGCAATTCAGTATAGACGGAAACAAGAATGGACGCATGTATTCATGGACGACAGCGCCATAACACGTCTCATCTTATGTCGGGAATATAAAAAGGACAAGAATCACCAAATACGACGTTACAACAACTAAGATTACACACAAATCATCAAAATCAATATGTGCCAATTTAGGAAGGCCATATGCAACATAACTAGCCGAGTGAGAACCAAATTCTCACGCGGTGTGAGTGTCCGGAATTCATGCGCAAAGTCATCTCACTTGTCTCGGTACCTAGTCGTTTCGAATGATGCTCAATTATTGTGCATAATTTAAGCGTCCTCATTGTCAGATGATCATATCTAATTATCTTACAGTGAAGAGGCTATTTATAAATAATCAAGACAGTAAAATGGAGGAACCAAAGGAACGCGTACACATGCGAACTCATGATTTGAATCCCTCCAAATCAGAATCTAGCTACTCTTAAGTTGGACCTTACAAATTTATCACAGAAGTAAATAATACACCCCTTTCTTAGTAAAATGTCATAAATGTCTAACCCTCTGGGACATAGCTACCAATCCCTGAAGACACACTAGGGAAATGTCTTGTTGTTTAGTCAAGCATCAGTATCATACAAGACGGTTGATTATTCTGATTCATATATGTTTAATTTCTGTCTATTGTTATCCTCTTTTTTGTTAATCTCACTGATTGTGTATTGTCCGTTCTGACGCATTTAATTGTGTATGTTGGTGAGACGACTTGCTTCCGATAAAGCTTCTCTGTATCCACATTTTTGAGAAATGTCTTGTATATTTATTGTTCCCTATAAGTAATATACATTACATGAGTGAAAAAGATTGGATCTACAAGAAAATTCGGTTGCAGAAGCAATAGTAAAACACAAAAACACCCCAAGTGAAAACACAGAGAAAAACAAACAACAAGAGAAGCAAGAGGGACAAGTAACAGCAAATACAATTACAAAAGACTACACATTAACCAACAAAACAATTGGTGCCAACTTACCAGGTTAGTAGCAAATTGTGTTAAAAGTAAAACGGACCAAGCGTACATAACCCTCTTCTCCGGGTATACAGAGGTTTTGATGATGCTTGATAGTTGTGTATAATAACCTCCTCACTGAGAGATTACAGTGACAGTGACAGCAAAACGCTTGGACCCATAAAACACACAGATGAGGTTATAAGTGGATATAAAAAGAGAAGCTTTAAGACTGGTGGTCGGGAACCTGTCTTCTCCAAAGTGGCATGGACATGGCCCGTGATGGAGTCCTGTCAACAACAACGCTAAATTGCAGTACCCAAAGCAAATAACAGAGTAAACATACATAGAAAGATACACGAAAGGGACAATGAGCACAAAAATGACATCATAGAATCATCAAATACAAAATACTACATATAAACCAACGAGACAAATAAGCAATCGGATCCGACGCTGGACGGTCATCTGTCATGCCAGTATCAGATGGTGTTCGTATCCTGATCAAGCACACAACCCTTCCACTTTTCGCATTTCCAATAGGTCTCGAAGAACGCACAATTGTGGTGTAAAATAAAATCCTCACTGTAAGATGTAAGGAGTCCAATGGATAACGCAGGTTGATAAGCGGCATATAAAAATAGAGGCCTACGAAATAAAGTCCGTGCTCTACTGGCTTGAGCGAGCTTATGTATGGCATCATTCGAGGAGTTCGAGCCATGTTCAGAGTTGATATGTATTTGGGACCCTGTCTTCTTTAAAGAGTTTGGACAAGACCCTTGATGGAGTCCATTAATCTCAGTCAGTTTGAGTAAATTTTTTAAGAATTCGCTGGTACAAGTGTTAAACATCTTCATATTTTGGCTGTAGATAAGTCAAGTAACAAGCCAAGTATCCCGCTGGTGAAAAAAAAAGGATCATCAAAATCATGAACCATTATATTGTGGTAGTACATTGTATAAGGACTCTAATTATTTTGGGGTAAAAGGGGGACTTCAAAATAAAATGCAGGTTTTATCAGAAAAAATGGAGAGTTTTCTAAGGTCATCAGCAATAATTGCACTTACAAAACTTAAAATTTTCTAATGGAACTTTGTGCCTCTAGGATCTGCTCTTAAATGATGCTTCTGAAACAGATATCATTCAGATGTTAAACTTTCTGATGGACAACATTTTTGTGGTGCTTGGAGGAAAGGTCTTCCATCAAATTGTCAGAGTTCCAATGGGGACCAACTGTACCCCACTCCTTACTAAAACTTTCCTTTACTCGTACGAAGCTGAATTCAATCAATTTTTGGTCTTTGAAAGGAAAATATACTTAGCTTCTGACTTCAACTTCACTTACGATGTGTTGTCCATCAATAACCCAAAATTCACGGATCACCTCAGAAGTATCTATCCTTCTGAGCTTGAAGTCAAAGAAACAACAGAGACAAATAATTCAACATCCTATTTGGACATAATGTTGTCCTACGACACTGATGGTCACATGAACACCTCACTCTATGACAAACGTGACGACTTCAATTTCAGCATTACAAACATTCCTTTTCTGGGTAGCAACATCCCTTCATCGCCGCCTGCTTATGGCGTGTTCATATCTCAGTTGATACGCTATGCCAGAGCAAGTACCAAATATACGGATTTTGTTCTGAGAGCTAGGCATCTTTCAGATAAGCTACTCAGTCAGGGATACGATTGTGACCGACTAATATCGTAACTGAGGAAGTTTTACGGTCGAAATGGGGAACTCGTCATACACTATGATATCCCAATCTCCAGAATGGTGGATGATTTTGTGCCATAGACCATTTGAACCATCCAACCAAAGATTGTACTCTATGTCTTTCGAAATGGAAGTTACCGGATGTGACAGTTCTACCGAATTGAAGAGGCGGGTGATGCATGCAAGCAGGAGATGCTTACTCTTCCTGGGCACCTGGTCTCACTCCCATATCGGGAGTTCGCTTTTATTCATATGGTGGAGGTTTTTGCTTGTGTGCTTTGGTTCCTGTTTTATCCTGATTTTGTATGCCTTCGGTTTCTGATTTTCTGAATTATCGACTTTGTGCTGTATACAGGGATATGGTCACTATCCATATTTGTCATTTGAAGACATTTAACTCTTATACCACTTGTTGAGTGTCACTGCCGGTGGACAAGGAGTGCCCAAGTTTTTCGTTTGTTCGCATTCGAAAGTTTCTGTTTGCAAAAAATCTCAAATTTCTGAAACCTAGGTCTTGAATCATCATATTCCAGTCATCTTTTACGTATTTCAGATTTTTTTGACACTTTTTTCAATTTTCATAGCTTTTGACCATACTTCGTTGTTTGGATTGAGGATCACTGACTTGGTTGAATACCTGGCCCATGCTGCAAATGTATCTGCTCTTAAATGATGCTAATGAATTTGAAGAGGTTTAACATCTTTATCCTTGTGCGAGGGCTGATTAAGGTAATGTACTGTTTATTCAGTTTTAGGATAGATATCTTTAGATATGAATCAGTTTCATCTTATTGTATGTTAAAGTGATAAGTAGTGGCACTTGATGTTATTACCATAGAAAAAAAGTTGAAGTTCTGAGTATTTCCCAAATTGATCGATGCAGGCATTTTCAATTGCGATTTATGGTAAATTCAAAACATTTCTCAATATTTTTTTTTATTGTTGAATGGTTTTCCTTCTTATTTGGAATACAATATATTGTATGTACTACTAATTGATTAAAGCGAAGGAATTGATCATGAAACCTTCCGGCATATACCTTTGTGTAAAATTACGTAAAAATTCATTTTCAAGTATTTTTGAAATAACTTCATGAATTCATAATGCAAATTGGAGTTATCTTTCTTGTAAGTCAGAAATACGGAATATTTCCTAATGATAGCTGTTTATTATACATGCTTTCATTTCAAAAGAAAAACCAATACCTTTATGTAATATAACTGAAACATAATTTGACTTTATCAATATT
Organism: Pinctada imbricata; assembly: GCA_033119305.1. Lineage (NCBI taxonomy): Eukaryota > Metazoa > Mollusca > Bivalvia > Pterioida > Pteriidae > Pinctada > Pinctada imbricata. The sequence goes on from VSWD01000011.1 coordinate 2,455,847, forward strand.
TTAAACAAAAAAAATGTACTGTTATCAGGTAGGAATAAACAGGTACATCATCTCCAGTCGGTAATATAATACAAACTAACATTATTTCTATATGACTATATGGTGCCGGATATGTTCCTTGGTTGCAGAAGAAATTCTGATTATAGATTATCTCTAAAAAGGGGAAACAATTAATGGCACATATTATGCTTTACTTCTGACAGAGTTACGAGAAAACATTAAACTTAAGCGCCGCGGAAAGCTCACTAGCTAAAGGTGTGTTGTTCCATCAGGACAATGCTCCTGTTCACAAGTCTGTCACTGCCATGGATGCCATCAATTATTGTGACTTTTAATTTGATTGAGCATCCCCCTCATTCACCTGATTTTGCTCCACCAGACTTTCATCTAGTTCCAAAACTGAAAGTTGCTTATTCTGGCACCCACTTTCAGTCCGACGATGAAGTAATACTTGCAGTGTATTGCTTTCGATCAGTCAAGATAAGGAGTTCCTTAAAAGTGTTATTGAGGCAATTAAATTGTCAATATTGAAATATATGTTCTATAGTACCAATTTCGTTGTACTAGACACGCGTTTCGGATGTTTAAATCCTCATATAGTTCAAATAAAGCCAAAGTGATTCATCTAGTTCCAAAACTGAAAGTTGCTTATTCTGGCACCCACTTTCAGTCCGACGATGAAGTAATACTTGCAGTGTATTGCTTTCGATCAGTCAAGATAAGGAGTTCCTTAAAAGTGTTATTGAGGCAATTAAATTGTCAATATTGAAATATATGTTCTATAGTACCAATTTCGTTGTACTAGACACGCGTTTCGGATGTTTTAATCCTCATATAGTTCAAATAAAGCCAAAGTGATTTTTTCCCGGCGCCATATATAATACAGAGCTTTGATTTCCTCTTGCCAAAATGAGCGGCTCCACAGTTTGTGTAGGGTTTATTCAAAGGCCTATTTAAGTGAAAAATATGGCTAAAAATCGTTGGAGGGTAGACGTAAGGAGCTGAATTCTAAACATCATTAAATACCGGTGACAAAAATGCATAGATACTGAAGGGATAATGTAGAAAAATTATGCAAAATGTCTGATAAGATTCAAATCCTTAGATAAGAGGCTCACAACATAACAATCAGCCCTAGTATACAAAAACATGTGACGCACACATATTCTACTCAAAGAAGGTAAGAATCACACTAATTTTTCTCGTATACTTGCAGCAAAGGGGTATGCTTTTTCGAATCAAGTAGAAGAGAAGAATGCGGGAATAAATGCTTACACTACATACACTAAGACATCCAAATATGGGATCATAACATTCAAAGTTCATTCCTGGATACTGTTTGAATATATGATTTTAATAGTATAAACCCTATTGCCTCGAAGCTGATTTGGCCCCGGTCAATTTTCTTTAAATAAAGAGTCAAAGGCTGATATCGCTATGGTGTGTATGATAATTAAAATGAAGGCAAGTTTCAAGGTATCGTTAGATTCTGTAAGATTTTTATAAGATTTTTATTGGTTCTATTTTTGGATATGCATATAAAAATAAAACTAGAAGGAGCCACAACGTAGAGGTAATTTCCTGCGAGGGGCTCAGAATGGGGACTTGCGAAATTCGGTTCTTCGTGGTGTATTGTGGATTTCTCAAAAACGGAGCGGCAAATACCTAGATAAATTTCATATATTATTTAGACAGATATTGCCTTCAAATCAGCATAATTTTTATTTCAAGTAAAAATTTGGAGCAATGGTCAAAATGGGACCAAAGTTCATCTGAATGACATGTCAAAAATTCCCTATTTTCACTTTCACTTTCGTTTACAGAGTGACAATAGTATCGGAAAGGTATATATCATTTTGTACCAATGAAATCTACAGGAAATGATCTTTCTTTTGATATATCACTTTCTATATTAAGCCATTTCTATTTAGTCAGTAAATGACGTCAGCTTTTGTGTGTAGAACACTAGTTTTTGAAGTCAAAGATGTATGCTATTGTAACCGAAGCAAGAGGCCTAAGGGGACCACATAGCTCTTCTGTGTTGCAAACAAAAGAATGATTAGTGGACAATTTGGTGAAGGCCCTCACGTACTTGCTTTCTTACAGGTTTTGTGAAATTATGAGCATCAGTTGTGGAGCTGTCGAATATGTGTCAGTTAATCAGAGTCCTCGGCGGCCATATTTGTTGACCGATCGGCACGAAAAACACACACTTGGTAGAGGATCTGTAAAGTTTCGTGAAAATCTGTGCAGCGGTTGCAGATTAGAAGTTGAAAATGCACCAGCCAGTTAGAACCCTCGGCGGCCATATTTGTTGACCGATCGGCACGAAAAAACAAAACTTTGTAGAGGACCTCAAGTTCTTCCTTCCTGTAAGGTTTACACCGGACGAACGGACAACGAACGGCGTGCTATGACATTAGCTCACTTGAGCTTCGCTCTCCATAAGATCATAAGATTTTTTTTAATATTAGCGATTTTCAAAACAATATCAGAAATCTGCCTTCGTTGCATTAAAAATCACGAGTGTCTAATTATTCTGTGAAATAAAGTGTCTTCTTCGTGATGATGAGGATTCTGAACCAGTCCCAAGTGAAAATGAAAAGTTGAGGCTCAACTAATACTTAACCAAGGCTCAACTTAACCTCAGATGAGTCTCAACTAAGGCTCAACTTTTTCAGCAAAAAGTTGAGTGTAAAAAGTTGAGTGTAATACTCAACTGAAAAGGAAAGTTGAGAGCTGGTTGAGTGTTTGGTCTTTGAAAATTTCAGAAAGGTAAAAAGTTGAGACCTAGTTGAATACAAGAACTTAGTTAATATTAAAGTTGAGAGCTAGTTGGGTGTTTGAACTTAGAGAAATTCAGGTGTTGAGTGCTAGTTGAGTGCTGGGACTTAGAAACTTAGGGAAATACAGGAGTTGAGTGCTTGTTGAGTGCTTGGACTTTAGAAATGAAGAAGTTGAGTGCTAGTTGAGTATTTGGACTATTATGGGATGTTACACACTGTACACATATTTCAAACATGCGCGGGTAAACTTTGGCAGCAGACGATCTGGAAAGTTGTGTTTGAAGCTTAGACTGACAAATTAATTAGTATCTAATTATGCATGAATAAAGAAGGTAAGGCTTTTATACTTTTTGTGTTAAAGATTTAGACCTAAAATTCTTTAGTCGTGCAGTCTTCCAAAATAAATTTCAATTTAATTTAACAGAGGATATCTGAGCTAAATGACGTTTCAATCCGTAGATCTTTTGCACAAAGACTAATTTCACTCCAATTTCTATTTCATATTGATCAAGTTCTCAACATTATTAGAATTAAAATGTTAAATTTGTTGGGGTCAGGGCTTAGAGACTTAATCTCGAGATTTTGATTGACAAAAACATGCAATTCCGGGCAACTAGCAAAAAGAAAATAATTATATATTTATAATAAGAATATGTGTATCCGGGTAATGCAGTTGCTGTTGATTGATGAATTAAAAAAAAATTCTGGGCCGATGGGCCCTGAAAAAAAAATGTCGTGCTCTAAAAATATTAATCTTAATATAATTCAAAGAGTTGAGTGTGAAATAGTTGAGTCTTAGTTGAGTATTCGAAAGAAAGTTGAGAACAAAGAAGTTGAGCCTTAGTTGAGCAAATAATGTAAAGTTGAATATCACAAAGATGAGCCTTAGTTGAGTATGCAAATGTGCCAGTAGTTGACAACATAAAAGTTGAGCCTTAGTTGAGCCTCTCGCCTAAATTTCCTTATTTGGAAAGTTGAGCGCTCCCTCACTTGCATGGTAAAAATTCAACTAGCACTCAGTTAAGGCGCAACTGAGTATTGGTTGAGCGATCCAAAAGTTCAGCCTTAGTTGAGTATGCAAATGAGGCAGTTGTGGAGAACAAAAAAGTTGAGCCTCAACTAAATTTCCTTTTTAGGATAGTTGAGCGCTCCCTCATTTGCATGGTAAAAATTCAACTAGCACTCAGTTAAGGCTCAACTGAGTATTAGTTGAGCCTTCACTGTATACTCAAGCTGAATTCCCATAGGCTTTTTTCACTTGGGGTTTTATTACTTACATAAGAGAATATTATAAAATTCAAATTATGGGAATATCAAATACGATTTTTATGTAAATCTTTCGTAGTTTCTAGGAGGGTAAATCAAACAAGTTGTATTCAGATCCGTACAGGGATATGCTTTCCCTGTTTAGTCAGATGAGTAAAATAATCATTTAATTATAAGAATGCATTGAAAAGGATGCCCACTGCCTAAAATTAATAAGTTTCTATTATACACATATTACGTTTTTTTTTTATTATATACGCTTTTATTATACATATACGTTTTTTACACAACAGGAATTTACATTATATCTTTTATCAAATATTACTGACAAGACAACCACACAACAAAGGAAAAACAAAAAAGCATAATTTTTCATACATGTTTTCCAACTTTATGTACATTAAGAAAATTGAACAATAAATCATACTTATTCTTCTTCAAACAAATCATTTTACATCCTATTTTATGCCTTTGTACAAACAATAAATCCCATAACTACTCATTTCTCCGTATAAATCAATCGCCTTATTTATGTGATATAATAATTGTTTATGAGAGAGTTATCCCTCTAGGTTAGAAACTTAATATGTAGAAATTTAAGCAGTAGCGTATGCAATAATTTGATTAAATTTTATATTGTACATATATTTTCTCAATATGTTGAAACAAAATAATCTTGAATACTTGTAAATAAAGACATTCAAGATATGTTTTCCGAATTATCTGCAATATATAGAGCATCCTAATACATGTAAGCTATATGTATCGAAATTCAAATTTGAACACCAACATGTTTGTTTTGAATGATTAATACTACAGTAACTATTAAATATAATTTATTGATAATAATTAATATTAGTATAACGTATTAATTTTACCATGGAACTTAATTTTTTATACATGTAAGAAACGTTTTGCTACAGCCTAGAAAAATGCATTTATCTAATTTTTCCTATAACTTAATGTTGACTTAATGATAAAGTGGTGTTGCAAATAAAAAAAAAATATGAAATTGTTTACAAATGAAAAAGAAAATATTGATCGAAGTATCAATGATACCCCTACCCGACATATTTCACGTCATTATTAGCAATGAAGCTATTGAACGCATGTCTATATATAAATTTTTAAATTAGTGTTTGAAAGTTCCATAGATATATTGATGACAAGACCCATAGCTATATCAAAGAAATGAATTGGCATAGTTTTCCTTTAAATGTCCGGACAGCACAAATGTTCCGACGACAATCACATATTATTTCAAAAAGCTTCCGCACAAACTGAGCGACATGACCTTTGTTCGATCATCTTATATTTCTTGTTGTAATAGCTATATTCAAGAAATGAATAAAATTTCTTTGAAAATGTTTTCCATTAAATGTCAAGAATTAAACTACAACCTATTCATTTTTTCTAAGTGTAAAGGTGAGTAACTCTGCAAATATTTGAACCATATTCAATCTTGGTGTAATAACTAAGAAATGAATCTGTAATGGTTTTATTTTAATGTCCAGAAAACACAATTATATTGATTGTTTTCTGAGTTTCAATTGGCACCAAATCGAGCACCGACGGACCCCCAGCAAGCTAGAGGTGGGACAAGGTGCCCGGGAGGAGTAAGCATTCCCTGTTGCCTAGCCGCACACGCCGTCCATGTTCATGCAGAAAAATTAAAACAATATATCAAATACATGCACTGCATGTAGTACTTATTTTTTTTAATTCATTTTTAAAATAAAGTACTCATTTTTTTAATTTTTAAAATAATTAATTTTAAGATAAAGTACTTATTCTTTCAAGTTTCAAGGAACATAAATCCGCTCAAAATTGAGCGACATGACTCATTTAAAAGAAATTTAAATTTAATTGACTCCACATAATTGAGCAACATGACCTATATTCGAACTTGACCTGTCTTTCTTTGTGTGAAGGTACATTATTGCAAATCCAAGAAATGCATTTATTCTCCCTAACAATTTTAAAAAGAACTTATTCTCTGTAACTTTTTCCCTTTAGATGTCATATATAGGAGGCCACATCGACGCACTGACGGACATGTGCATCACTATATATCACGCCATTTGTGTGGGGATATGAAAAGACCATTATCCACTGGATGTATCCATGATATTATATCAGCTTCGTTCCTACAATAACACAATTATTGTAATCAATCTCGAAATCTCTACAACGGTACTCCATGATAAATACTGTCCAATTCTGGTCAAGCGAGAAACTGTGCATATTACTGCATTATAAGATCAAAAAATTTAAAAATAAGAGGAATGCATAACGGTATTCTCGTTAAGAACACGATTTCCTAATTATATTGTAGATACACAGGTTGTTTCTTGTAGAAACTGGTCTCTTTACTTCTTAACCTATCACCCTTCACGAATTATTAGTGCCTTTGTCTTATTTCTTTGTTTCCTATTTCTTTACAGATGTATGTGCATATTCATTTGTGGCATTGCAATTGACTACAACAAGATCCTTTGAATTGCAACACAATACAACACACGCGACCGGAACACTAGACCGAATCACCTGGGAAGATTTCAATTCCTGTATTGCAATTGCGTGCGAGTTGCTCTGTGATGCAATTCATTGTTGAAGATTTGTGCAAATGGGACCAGAATGGAGTATAGAATATGATTCTAATAAACTTTCTTTCACATCTATCGTGTCAAGTAGACAATATACATTATGTTCAAACAATATCTCAATATTGATATTTCTGGCATAGCATTGTTTATAAAAATAATCAATATTAAATCGTAATACAATGTCGAAAGATTAATAGCAATTCTCTGTAACCATTTAAACAATTTCGGCACGCATGGTCTCCGATTTTCATGAAATTTCACACATAAGTAGGGACCAATGAAAAAAGGAAAATTTGACAAAAAATAATTCTAGGTCAACTGGTTACCATGGCAACGGCATTTTAAGTTGAGAAATTGGCAAAATTGAGCTTATTTGAAGCTCTATAATTTGGTCTATATGTGACATCAAGGGAAGATTTTTTATGCATCCTAAAGATTAGGACATAAAAATTTAAGTAAGCTCACTAGTAGTGTCTGATATTGTGAAAAAGGCTGGTTACCATGACAACATAATCAGCTAATTTTGATATATTGATTTCAAAATGCTGTTTGTATTTTCCAACTTTCCTTCTCTCTTGATGGGTATATGATAAGGAAATAGAATTGATTTTATAAAATGAGCAAATTCAAGATAAACCCACTTGTTGCTATGTACATAAGTTACCTTGGCAACGGTAAATATGGTCTTTAATATTACTTATCTTGCAACTTCAGGGTCATTTAAAAACATTTTGCATCATGATGAACAGAGAAAAGTTGTCGGGAAATATCCAACACAAAGAGCTCTTTCAAAAACCGTGAAAAAGCTATGGGGAACATATGTTACCATGGCAACCATTTTTTATTATTTTCATAAAACAGTAATTATTAATTCCAGGAAGTTCAAATTCAATAGCAATAAAGACCAAGTAAGCCTCTATCAAAATACAATAAAAAGTTTCAAATAATAAATGGTTGCTATAGTAATTTGGCCATACATTATAAAAACAAGCATTTTTTGTTGTTTTTCGAAGCCTTTTCCTCAAAAAACGAAACAGGCTTACACAACCTTTTTTAACATATACGATAAAGCAAAGTCTAAAATTTATTTTAGATTTAAAAAATTCATATTACTCAACTTTTGATGCCCGTATCCAAGGACTCAAAGTGTGCCTATGTGCAATTTTAAACAATCGTACCCATAGCAACGGACTATTTCCTGAATATTTAAAAAAAAATTCTTTCGTGTAATGAAAGATCTACTTGATTACATTTACTAAGTTTCATCACTTTGAATTAAAATTCAATGATCTAGTAATAAAAGGAATCTAAATATTGTCCAAAATTGCTTTCATTTTTAGGATTTGAGGTCATGTTGCCATAGCAACGAACACAAACGTTGTCCCAATGTGAATGCTTATGTTTTATTTGCATAAAAAACTCAAAAATGTGAGCAATTTATCGTTGAATTTTGAAAAAATGCCAAAAATACTATTTTAATAGGGTACCTGTGTTGTTGCTATGGAAACATATAGATAAGACCATTAACCGAACATTATTATTACTTAACTTGAAAGAGCAATGATAGGGTACTGATAATCCATCAGTGTTTGTTTTAGATTATGCTGCATAAATTATGTATGTGACTTCAAAAACGCCCCAAAATGCATTTTTTCAATATTCAAAGTCCGATTCCATGGCAACCGGATGTGATATTAAGAATTTTTTTTAACAAATGTTTACTTTTGGGTCAGACCCAACCCAATGTACAAATTTTATCAAAATCTGAGACATGCCGTACCATGCGTCCTTCATAAAAGTGCAAATGCTTACAAAGAATGGCTATTAGACATTTTTCACTGCGTCTAGACTGACAATCGACGACGGACACTGGGGTAGTTTAGGCTGTTTACCTGTGGGGAATGTCTCAAAATGCAATAATTACTGTTTGTAAAACTAAACAACAACGAAAAAGAAACCGCTTTCATATTTGAAAAGAGAAACATAATTTAAAATATTCAATCACTCTTTTGAAAACATTTTTTTTTCAGCAGAAAGAAATAGCTTCAATATTTCGCCCGTCTCTCATGTTGTTCCTATTCGATTCTTTTTGTGTGTGAGTCTTTGGCGAGTAATTGAAGCCCTCTCACACACAAAAATAACCGAATAGGAACAGCGTGTGATACGGGCGAAATATTGATGCTACGAGGGCTGATTGATATGTTGTTAGCCTCGTATTAAAGAATTTGAATTTTAACTTTTGCATTTAATTTATTTTTCTACTGCTTTCAGTTATGGGAATAGATGAAAGTCTGATGAAGAAAGATCTGGTGAATAAGGCGGATGTTTAATCAAATTTTAAAGCCAAAATCATGAATAGCAGCCATGACAGTGACATACTTGTGAACAGGAGCACAACGCACCTTTAACTAGTTAGCTTTCCGTGGCACTTAAGTTTAATATTTTCTCGTGATTGTGAAGCACATATATGTGCAATTGATTGTTTGTCCTTTTTGGAGATAATCTATAAAATACCTTCTTCATCCAAGAAAACCGAGGCTACAACATATCAATCACCCCTTGTACCTCGTACAATGTAGTCAATACCAACGCGTATGATGGGATGAGGGATAAAAACGATGCTTTTAAGTGAAATTTTGTTTTCCGATTGGGAACGGTGTTTAGAACTGTACGTTATAAAGCATTTAATGTATATGACCGAACAGTTTTCGGTAACCTTAAATTTATTCCAAAATGGTAAGGGACGACCCCCCTTACCTGTTCAACTATTACCATTGCAAAAAATAGGGGGAAAAATACATAAATCATTAGATAATAATGCTATTATTTTTTGAAAGGAGGGATGTAGAACACACAGATTTTAAACAATATGGGCATACGAAGATCCCCAAAACAAATGTTTTTCTTCGATACGATGTCGAATTGGATTTCGATTTTGGAAATAAATTCAGTAACAAAAATAACTATGCATGAGTAAATTTTGAATTTAAGCCATTTTTTATCAAGGAGCGCGTTCCTTCAAATGTTTAGACCCCCCCCTTTTTTTTACAAAAAAATCATGATTAAGACTTTCCATGTCCATTTCACATCCTGATTTCATGATATGATATGATGGTTTCATGATATGTTTTTGTTTATTAGTTTTAACTGAGAAAAAATAGACGAATGCATTGGAGTAATATCAACGATTATAGATAACTTCTTTTCAATTTTTGTGGCGCCGCAAAAAATATTTTATCAGCGCCATCTACAATGAACTCCCTTTGATAATGTTGCTATTTAGAAACACTTTTTTCTATCGGCATGTTCTCGCTTATTACTGAAAACTAAGTACTTTTTTAGAGTTTTTTTTTTAAATACCGTTTATACTCATATACATTACTCGAGACGCTGATTAAAATAACAAAATATTACTTCGAGTTAACCCCTGTTTAAAAGTCGTCCCCTGTCCTTCATCGAGTGTCAGTCTAGACTCAGTGAAAAATGTCTAACAGACTCTTGTATAAGTTAATCTACATCATTCGTGCAAAACTGCCTGATAACATGTGTTTAAAAGGCTGCATATCCGACAATATACATTATAGTATGATTTTAGTACTTAGTTTTCAGTAAAAAGCGAGAACTTGCCGATAGAAAAAGTGTTTCTAAATAGCAACATTATCAAAGGGAGTTCATTGTAGATGGCGCTGATAAAATATTTTTTGCGGCGCCACAAAAATTGAAAAGAAGTTATCTATAATCGTTGATATTACTCCAATGCATTCGTCTATTTTTTTCAGTTAAAACTAATAAACAAAAACATATCATGAAATCATCATATCATATCATGAAATCAGGATGTGAAATGGACATGGAAAGTCTTAATCATGATTTTTTTGTAAAAAAAAAAGGGGGGGGGGTCTAAACATTTGAAGGAACGCGCTCCTTGAAAAAAAAATGGCTTAAATTCCAAATTTACTCATGCATAGTTTTTTTTGTTACTGAATTTATTTCCAAAATCGAAATCCAATTCGACATCGTATCGAAGAAAAACATTTGTTTTGGGGATCTTCGTATGTCCATATTGTTTAAAATCTGTGTGTTCTACATCCCTCCTTTCAAAAAATAATAGCATTATTATCTAATGATTTATGTATTTTCCCCCTATTTTTTGCAATGGTAATAGTTGAACAGGTAAGGGGGGTCGTCCCTTACCATTTTGGAATAAATTTAAGGTTACCGAAAACTGTTCGGTCATATACATTAAATGCTTTATAACGTACAGTTCTAAACACCGTTCCCAATCGGAAAACAAAATTTCACTTAAAAGCATCGTTTTTATCCCTCATCCCATCATACGCGTTGGTATTGACTACATTGTACGAGGTACAAGGGGTGATTGATATGTTGTAGCCTCGGTTTTCTTGGATGAAGAAGGTATTTTATAGATTATCTCCAAAAAGGACAAACAATCAATTGCACATATATGTGCTTCACTTCTGACACAATCACGAGAAAATATTAAACTTAAGTGCCACGGAAAGCTAACTAGTTAAAGGTGCGTTGTGCTCCTGTTCACAAGCATGTCACTGTCATGGCTGCTATTCATGATTTTGGCTTTAAAATTTGATTAAACATCCGCCTTATTCACCAGATCTTGCTTCATCAGACTTTCATCTATTCCCATAACTGAAAGCAGTAGAAAAATAAATTAAATGCAAAAGTTAAAATTCAAATACTTTAATACGAGGCTCACAACATATCAATCAGCCCTCGTAGCATCAATATTTCGCCCGTATCACACGCTGTTCCTATTCGGTTATTTTTGTGTGTGAGGGGGCTTCAATTACTCGCCAAAGACTCACACACAAAAAGAATCGAATAGGAACAACATGAGAGACGGGCGAAATATTGAAGCATTTTTTTCTGCTGAAAAAAAAATGTTTTCAAAAGAGTGATTGAATATTTTAAATTATGTTTCTCTTTTCAAATATGAAAGCGGTTTCTTTTTCGTTGTTGTTTAGTTTTACAAACAGTAATTATTGCATTTTGAGACATTCCCCACAGGTAAACAGCCTAAACTACCCCAGTGTCCGTCGTCGATTGTCAGTCTAGACGCAGTGAAAAATGTCTATTAACATGTACCTCTACAGACTTAAGTGAGAACATATAAGTAAAATATATAAATTTACTAGGAAAAAAATCAACTATACATATTCATATTATGCTAAGGATAAAAACATTTTACAAACTACTACTTAGCACTAGAATCTCATTTGCTGCTTGTTTGTGAGAAATTATTATACATGTAAAATACATGCAGTATGGATGATAAATGATAAACGGGCGAAACATGTATATTAACTAATTTAGAAATTCTGTATGTACATTTATAATACGTCCGTCAATTACTGCTTTATTTTCTTTGACAATGCTATATATTTACAAAAACTCTGGGGCAACATATTTCTGTTAAGAGAAATGGTGAGATGTGTCAGATAAAGTGACCCTCAAATGACAATGTCAAAATAACATTAAAAGGACGCTGGCTTCCATTAAAAGTTATAATTGCTCTTGTATAATACGTTAAACATTTACAAATTTTACAAGCTCTTACTTCACTTCTTTGTAAAATCATTTTTGTTAAGAGAACATGGTGGGTGCCGTTTCACTTTGGTTTTAAATGCTGACTCTGGAACTGATCTGAACTTGTCTGGCTCTGCGTAGGAATAATATTCCTTAAGTTCTGGGTAATGATTTACCATCTTTCGGACAAAAACATTGCCCTTCTTATCCGTGGTGGTTTTCTCAATGGTGTAAAATGTCTTTGTTCCTTCTTCGTGAAACTGAAGTTTGTCTCTAAAAATCTGATACAGTTCAAACTCCTCAAACTCATTTTCATTTCTTTTTTTGACGTTTGACTAATCCAGAACCAAATTCACAGAGTGTTTCCCAATTAATATCTACTTCTACTTCAAAATGTTTGGGCGAATGAGTAGACTTTGGTCGTAGAAACTGCAAGATAAATGGTAAATAACAGTACGATGTAAATGTTCGAATGTCCCGTGACGCAAACGAATGAATGACTGCAAATAGTAGCAGGTCATTATGGAAGGAATATAAATTTCCTTTTTTATCCAATACACCAACTTCTGCGAATTCATAGGCACGTGCACGAAATCGATCCGGAGTGAGGTCTTGGTCTATCTCTGACAATAGTTTTTTGTGTAAAAATTCTGAATCTACTGTTGGTCCATTTAACATGATGTAAACCAATGTTTTGTACTTTTGTCTGCCTAATCCATTCTTTGGATCTGCAAGATTGTTAACATATATCTGAAAACTACTCATGACATCTAAAGCCTCAGATGATGATACGTTCCATTCAATTCCACAAGGAAGATAACATACTACGGGGAGCCCGAATTCTGAAACGTTGGACTTCCTCCATGTTTCTTCTGCTTTCTGTATCAAGTCTTTATTTTCCTCCAGATTTCCTTCTTCAAGATCATCTGTAATTTCTATTGCTACATTTGATGAATCTATCTCTCCATGCTCCCCACTCTCTTGAATGGTAGGACAGTAAATTCCAAGGTCTCTCGAAGAATTCCTATCTTCCTCGTTTCCATTGCATATATCTTCTGTAGAAGTTTGAGTATGGTCCCCTGCAATGTTTGTACCGTTCCTCATATCAGACTTCAGAGATTGCTGTAAATCAATGCTCGATTTAGGAGGACCATCATCTGACTTGGTTGATCCAACTGAATCTGACAATTTTCGACCTAAATTAATTGGATTATCCGTTTTATCATTATCCTTTACCAATGCCGAGCTGGTTCCATCATCTTCATGATTTGAGGCATCCTTTGCTTTGTCAGAAGATTTATCATTGTTTACAATTTGATTTGACTTTGACCTCTCTTTGGATTTGTCTTCTGTTTCATTTACATCATTAAGTTCTGCTTTTGGTTTTGTGTACTTTTCATTCAAATCTTTCAAATCACTAATGCTGTATGACATGTTCAGTTCGGAGCATCCTTTCAAAATTGGAAAATTCGTTTGCGAATAAGTTAATGAGCTTGAAGACGTAATAAGGACTTTGAATTCCTTACATTCGCGTGTTGAAGTGTACAGTCTGTTCATCATGTTTTCGATGTTTGAATCATAACGAGAGTACAAAGATAAATCTCCGAATGTTATATCCACTAGTACAATTGTTCTTTCTTCTACTTTATCCACTGCATCGAAAGGAAAATGAATAGTTTTCCATTCCAGCATATCTCTATAATGTTCTAGCACCCCTACACATGTTGCAGACTTCCCTATTCCTGTATTACCAACAAGAAGGACCACGTTATTGTTTTCTAAGATTGCGATGATTTCTCTGTAATTTTTTGTCTCCACGAAATTAGGATTTGACCGTTTTATCTTCTTTTCAAATGACGTTTCACTTTGAGGAGGATTTGACCGTTTTATCTCCTTTTCCGACTGCGCTTTAGTTTGAGTTTCACCTGGATTGAGAAAAATGAAGACAATATAACATGGATTTTAGTGCCTTCTTTAACTGCAACGAAAAGATAAATACAACTTTCTAAATCCGATAACTATATACAAAAATGGACAATCAAAGCATATTCAGATATCAGAATTGCACATGAAAATATGAACAAGGATCTCCAGTTAGGCAGCTGTTGCATAACATTAACATGATTAATGAAAGACAAAATTAACAAGAAACACCTCATGACATTACATTGCAATAAGATTGATGGAAAGGAACGTAAGATTCAGTTGCCTATCTTGTGTTTATTCCGCTGTGACTTTCCTTATCTAAGGAGGATACCCCAAAAATGACAGAATTGAAGATAAACACTGCATATTTCAACTCTTACCATGGTCTTGTGCCGATCCTACCAATGACTTCTCCTCCACTATACCTGAATTTAAAATGAAGTGGTACAGCAGTAGAGATTAAAGTCTCAGTTCACATCTAACATTCTCTAAATACTACAAATTTAATAATTTAGAAATCATTATGTCCTTTACATCTCTTTTATCAAGTGTAGAGTGGCAATACAAGTTTTGCACGTGCGGTGGTGAAAACGAAAATGTGATAACGCACTCTCTCTCTCTCGTCTGAGTAGATATAGACAACTCCTAAGATTGGTCACTTTCGAAAGCTCTCTGCAGCACAGTTGTGTGCTCAAGTAAATATAATATAGTCCATCTACTGATTTAGAATTATATTTTACCCACAATTCAATTATAGTTTATAATAAACATCAAATAAGTACCTATAAGTTATTCTGTCTCAAAGTCGAGAATGGAATAAGTTGAATTTGAGACAACCTTGAAATTTTTACGTATTATTAATAGTCTAGGTGCCATTCACAAAACCCAAAAATTTGTTACGCACAAAATGTTTTTGCATGAAAGTGTTGTCAATACCCTCTTATTTGATAATCCGGCGGATGCCACTCTGGCATCCTTGGGCATTTCGAAATTTTGGGGTTAAATGGAATTTTTCGAAGAAAACCCGTTGAAAATAGGAAAAATGCAATAACTTTTTCCATGCTGCAGCTAGATCAACAAAATTGGTACCAAAAGAACGACAATTTAATTGTCTTTAAGTCTCAAGCTCAATTATTTTGTCCAGTAAGTGGGGGAAAACTATGGATTTTCGATGAAAAATCGTTGAAAATTGGAAAAACATATCTTTTTTATTCTGTAGCTAAATAAACAATTTTGGTACCAAACGCACAATAAATTTATTGCCTTTCATTTTAAATAATACAGAAGTCAGATTCGCAATTTGATGGTACGAAAAATTGGGAAAAACAACTACTCTTGGATGAAAAATCGCTGAAAATTTGCAAAATGCAATGACTTTTTCAAACTGAAGTATGAGGTTCTGCAATTATGGTACCAAAATAAAGCTTTTTTATTGTCTTTTATTCTGAATACATATTAAGCAACTTGCTCATAAATAAAATGGGAGAAGAACAATGAGGGAGAAAACTTTGATTTTTTAAGGTTTTTTTCAGTACAAAGTTGGGACTTTGAAAAATGCAAAACGTTTAGAGAAAATCTAGAACAAAGATATGTGTATTCAAGTCAACAGTTAAAAAAAAATTACTAGTACATGGAGTCTTGTAGCAACTTTTGAAAGATGTGGGTGAAATAAGACACATTGTTCAAAAGGATGCGGCTACTGTCTATGATACATAACGTGCATGTCTTGTCACGCTGTTAATTAAACTGCTTTTAAATGATGCTAATGAATTTGAAGCATTTAACATTTGTACTACTTGGTGAGTGTCACTTCTGGTGAACTAGGAGTCCCCGAGGGCACATGTAGTCAAGTTTGATCAATTTCGGTTGGTCGTTTCTTCAAATCGTAATCCAGGATAACCACACCTTCTGCTATTTCCGTGGCAGATGGCCGTCCTAAGTCGGCACCGGTTGCTCGTTGATTTATGTGTAGTCCTTTGTGTTTGATGTTTCTGTGTTGTGCGTTGACGTTCCTTGTCCCTTATGCGTCTCTTTCTGTGCTTGTCTGCTTTGTGTTTTTGCATTGGGTGATTTGGGGTTTGCTAAGGGTGCTGCAACCTGCTGTTGTTGGAGATCCCCTATTTTGTCTCAAACGCATTCGAAAATTTCTGTTCATAAAATTGTCACAAATTTCTGAAACCTGGGTCCTGTAGCATCATATCCTAGTCATCTTGCTACGTCTTATATTTTGGACATAGTTATCACACATTTCATTGTTTGGATTGAGGATCAATGACGAGGGTTAAATATCCAAAACGTGCATGTCTAGTCCACGCTGTTAATCAATCTGCTTTGCAGGTATCCGTTGTCCAATTGAGTCATTTTACGTAACGTTTTAATCGTCTCCATTGTAAAGTATGGTAAGTTTTATGCCTGGTAATGTACTATAAACTATATATTCTGAAAGGTAATGTTGCCCTGAGTTCAAATATAAGTCTCCCAGGTCTTCAAAATCAAAGGGTAAAAACTCTTGTACAACTTTGTTATTTTGCATATGTTATATAGAGAAAATAGACAATTTCAATGCTTCATAAGTTATTCCCCTTTGTTTTTCTTGCCCCAAAATTATTATTTCTGAGCAGTGGGCTTTATAATCTTTCAGAAAATATATAGTTTATAGTACCTTACCAGGCATGGAAAAATGCCCTATTGTACATTGGATACCTTAAATGATGCTTAGTCGTGACATTGTTTTAGTCCCTACCGTCAATGTTGAAAAGATTACTTCAGTTTTGCAACTTCGAAATATGTTCTTAAAATAAGCTCCAGGTTATTTATTCGACAAGAATGCCTAGGAGCTGATGATCGATTGATGTATGCAGGGCTCTGGTGTATCAACTGACCATTAAGTGGCAGAATTAATACCTTGATTGTTTCTGGTCATATAATTCTAAAAATAACTAAACACTTCAGATGTTCAATAATAAATGTTCCAGCTATCTACCTTCTTGAAGAAAGTTTTAAACCAATTTTAATGCACCAAACACGTGTTTCGGATAGAAAAATCCTCATCAGTGATGCTTTCAATTAAAGTGACTTCATGGCACAGCCAAAATCCTCTCAAGCAGCTCCCCTGGCCCTATTTTCTGAACTTGAAATTGCTTTTACTTTGCAAAGAGCAAATTTAAATGATATTCAATTGACCCATATTTACGATCACAATGACATAACAGATTCTGTCATGAAAGCTACATCTCATGAAATGAAGTGCAACTGATTGATATTACATGTACTTGCAATCAGTTGATCGAGAAAGTAATCCGATTGATGAAGAACTCGCATTCTACACATTATTCTAAAGATGTAGGTATTGCAAACAGATCATGATGATGGATACCATCAACATATGATGGTATTGGAAAGACAAAGGTTGTTCTGTGGAAAGCTTTTGAAGTGGGGTTCCGTGTCAAATTTCAGAGAAGTAAATTCAGATATTGAAAAGATGGTGACTGAGGCCATGGTATTCATAAAGAATTACTATGGTTTAGAGAATCTAGACAGTATATATGATGTCAGGTCCAGTGTACGATTGAATGAAATGGGCTATTAGAGTTCAAAACTCTTGGATGACCATTGCCACCAACAGTTGATTGAAGAATTTCGATAAAATGTCAAGAAAAACGAAATATTTTAAGCCATGAATAAGGAAACATTCTTAAGATGCAGTTCAATCAAATCTGGATCTGCTGAAAGAACTAAATTTAAAATAAATGGTGTGATAATATTTTGCCAATCGCGTCTGAACCTCTATCTGTTATCCTGTTGATTTGTTGTAGTCGCACATGAAATCTGAGCTGTGTAACAAACAGATGTGACAAATTCTGTGCTCAATTTTCTTTAATTCTGTAAATGTTTTGGAGTAGAGAATTGTCAGAGTACGATGCAAAGGAGGCATTTTGATCAACCATGTAAGAGGGGTTCTTTGTTGTTAGAAGTAGTTGCACACAAGAATTACAATTACATGTTGATGAAAAACAAGGCAATAGGAAAGGAGGTGATATCCAACAAAACTGGGTTGCAGCACCAATATCAACACATCAAAACACCTCAAGTAAAAACACAGAGAAGACAAACACAGCAAGAGAAACCAAACGGGCAGGGAACAGCAAACACGACATCAAACATCAAATAAGCAATGTATGAATTATGCAATTAAATGGAACATTCTTTTTCGTAAAATGTTGCGTGATATTGTAAGATGATGCTAGGACATTTATACTATTTGGAATGATATATCTAGAGTAGAATAAAGGGTAATAAGAGAGTGCAAATCTAAACTATCAATATGCAATTATTTTGATACGAAAATTGTTGGTTTAGAATTTCTTTAAACCGATTTTTTTTACAATTTGAAATCTGTTTTCAGCAAAAACAAAACAAATCAAAACAAGAAGATTCAATTTGCTTGAGTGGAATTCTGAATTTAAAGCAATGAAATCATTTTTCTTACTGTTGTTCTAACTACAGCATGAAAAAAAAAAAAACATTGCAACATCCCAATTTTCAGCGATTTTTCATTCAAAATTCATTCTTTCCCCCATTTTCGTACTTGCAAATTGCTAATCTGATATCTACATTTATTGTGCGTTTGGTACCAATTTTTTATTTTATCGAAAGTATGAAAAAAGATATGACATATTCCCAATTTTCAACGGTTTTTCATCGAAAATCCATAGTTTTCCTCATTTCATGGACGAGTAAATTGATAAACTGAGCTTGAGACTTAAAGGCAATGGAATTGCTGTTCTTTTGATACCAAATTTATTGTTCTAGCTACAACATGGACAAAGTAATTGCGTTTTTCCAATTTTCAACGGTTTTCTTTGAAAAATGACCTTTTTCCCCCCAAAATTTTGAAATGCCCAAGGATGCAAGCGTGGCATCCGCCGGATTTTCAAAGTAGAGGGTATTAACATCACTTTCATGCCTAAACATTTTGTGCGTAACATTGTTTTGGGTTCACCCCAAGATAGCCATTTGGCAACTAGACTATAAATTTATAGTTGAACTTGGCCAAATTTCTAGATTGAATGCTCCAAAAAGTGAAAAATAAATTGTAAGTGCAAAAATGGCTCCTCATGGATTTTTATAATGAAAAAGAAATACAAAACCAATCATATATTGAAATAACCTGGCGGTTTATGTAGGTTCGTTTCGGCATGAATCACGGTTTATCGTGCGCGTAAACATGAATGCAGTTCTTAATCGGAATTTGTCAGCATGCTGTATGTAAAAATTATAAAAACAATTGGATGATCATAGTCTTGAAAATTCTTTTCTAATTTTATCGTTGATTAGTAATTAAATGGAAATAAATGGAGATTTTAAGATGTTTTGTCGACGATGCCCTACTTCTTCAAGGCCGGTGTCAGTGTCGATGTGATGTAAACTTGATGACGCAAAAACATGGCATACCTTGTCTTTCTTTCTTTGTTTCGTTTATATAGTTAAATGGATAGTAGGGTAATGGTGTACATAAGGACTTGATGGCTGAATCAATCAAGGAAAAAAAGACAACTACTTTTCCCCATGGTACGAGGGCTGATTAAAGTGTCGGGTAGAAGTCGATAGGTGTGAAAGAAACAGATCCCTTGACGACCATATTTGTTGGCTAATTGCCCAAAAAAACCCTCGACAAATTTGGTAGAGGAGCTTAGGTATTTTCTTCCGTAAAGTTTTCCTGAAATTGTGTGTAGCAATTTAAGAGGAAAGGTCGAAAACGCGTCAGCCAATCGAAGTCCTAAGCGGCCATAATTTGTGACAGATCATCACGAAAAAACAAAACTTTGTACATTTACAGGACCTTGTGTATTTGCACTATGTAAGGTTTTATGAAATTCTGTGCTGTCGTTTAAGAGGAGAAGTAGAAATTGCGTCAGCCAAGTGGAGCCCTCGGCATCAATAATTGACCGATCAGCACGAAAAACACATAATTGGTGGAGTACCTTGAATACTGGCTTTCTGTAAAATTTTGTGAAGTTCTTTGCAGAGAAAAAAAAAATACGAATTTCAATATGCTTCAACCAGTAAGAACCCTCTGCAACCATATGTAGAGGACCATTAGTGCTCGGTTCATGTAAGGTTGAATGAAACTCTGTGAAGCGGTTGTAGAGGAAATGTACACAAAAATGTAAAATATCTATGTGGTATCACTATAACTCACTTAACATGCTTAAGCTTCGTTGTGGGAGCCAAAAATTTGAATATAGGTTCCCTACAAAATAATATCAAATATTTTGTTTCTCTCTTTCTCAAATATTGAAAACAATACAAAAGTAGAATTTATATGCATTTTTAGCTGATATATTACATGTAAGAGTATTTCGAATTGTGAATGTATCGTCTTGCGCATTGAAGAAAATGTCATGTTCCTCTTGTGTGTGTCAGTTTTGTATTTGATCACAGGAAATTAGAAGGGTCGCTGAAAGAATATTCGGTAATATTTCTCACGATTCAGTTGTTTGCTTATCAAGAGGTTAAAAGTTTTTCAGCTATAGTGGAAAATTCGAATTTATGATCTGTTTTGTTAATTTCTGATGCCAAAGCGTACAGTCGACCGGCGCTTTCTCCAAAATTGTTAAAACAGTGTTGGGGTACATAATGAGGTTCAAAAAGTTCCTCATCGATTTTCATAAAATGTAAAAATTGGACATTTGAATATATTCTCCACAATCAATTCAAAAATTACAAAATTGCCTTCTAATATTTTTTTTTTCAAAATGACCCTTTGTTTACGATGATCTTACGTAAGATGGCTGTTGTCATTTTGTAAACACTTACAGAATGAAACGACATAACTTGGATAAATTAAGAGGCAAAACACCTTAAAGAGATCGTTTTAAAAAGTGATGCCGTCAATTTTCATAGCTGTTATTGTTTTTCCGCGGTGAAATTGTCTCAACCAAAATTGCTCAGTTACGTCGACGTGAACGTCTTAGGATATTAATTCGTCGTTCTTAGCATCGATGGCCATCACATACATATCTAGTCGGGCCACCCTACTGTCTAGAGACATAAAATGCAGGATATATGAATGCTCAAATTGAAAGAATATAGTGAAAAAAAATAAAAAACAATGGAAATCATATAAAAGTTCGATACTGAATATTGCTTACCAGAGAATTCTTTCACTTCCTTGTGACCTAGAAGAGAACAAAATGATTAGAAAACAATGAATATCCAAGTGCATCATTTTGGCCTCTCTCCCACAATATTTCTACTATATCTTATGCTGATTAGGTAATTTATTTCTGAACTGTTTGTAATTTGTACACCGAAGAAAGAGGGATATAGCAACAACTAAATCGATGTATTGTTTAAAAGACAAAAGCACATTACTTCCTGAACGAGGGATGATGGGCATTATAAGTCCATATCAAGGTTTAGTATAAGGTATATTAGAAATAGATTAATGAAAGTCTAAAATATTTTGTTTTCTAAACACATTAAGGAATTTTATAATGATATTGAATATTTAATAATACGATTTACTTTGATGAGATATAATTGCAATTTCGATGCGAAGAATAGAAATAATAAGGATGTACAGTCCCTAATGTTATTCGATGTGTTTTTTTTTTATAAAGAAGCAGATAATTAAAACTATATTTGCGAAATTGTACAATTCTACCACTGCATTTAGATAAAAACTTCAGAAAATTTGATAACTTGCAATTATTTAATAGTAATTCTTAGTACCTGGATGATATTCTGACCATTAGAGCAGTTGCATTTATTTTACCATACACTACTTTTACCTCACTGTACGCTTAAGTGGTCACTGTGGTTTTTGATAAGGCCGTGGTATTTGGTATTTGTTTTCCATCCTGGTGTTTAAAAATGGACCTTCCAGCAAGGCGAAAACACACAAACATACACTTTTTGATTTGGCTTCAGTAAAATGTATCATTCTGAAATGGTATTCAAGGCACATGCCCTCTGCACGGGTCGGGGGGAGGGCGATAATAGTAAACTCGTAGTTTAAATAGATCTATCCATTGATTATTTTTATATGCGAGAAATAAAGCCTTAGTGGAACTTTTTTCGGTAAGCTAGGATACCTTTGTCAATCTCGCATTGTGTGTGAATGAATATTTTTTTCTCGTATTTTCTCTCAAAGGTACGTACAATGTACCAGCCCGCACACGTAAAACAGAATATTTCACAGTCATGGCCTTACATTGTTCGATACATAATCCTGTCTTGAGGCAATCCAACAACAGTTACCTTTTAAAGCTGACCTGTCACTTTCTAACCATTTATAATGTGAACGTATAATCAACATACGGACGGACATGCACACGGAAATTTATCTATGTAGTGTAAACTACAATGCTTTATGTCCCTGCGTCTGAACACGGAGAAATGGATATCATACGTAACCGGCAGTTTAATGTCTACGACGTACCCGTAAAACTTCGGAGAATGTAAGCTTTAAAATATAACTGTAGCTTAGATACCCGAGAACAAGATTATGTAATCCCTAATGACCGTAAACCCTGAGGCATAGAGTTGTAGTAAAAGTAAAATAAATACAACTGCGCTCTTGATAGTCCTATATTGAAACATATAAATGATACAATTTATCCACAAGAATTGACACGTAACAAGGCAAACGTTAAAACACCCAGACATCATTCTTGACCCAAATATCTCATCAAGATTCATACATGCGTTTATGACAAAAGAGATGATTTTAGATTCAAGATAGATAGTAAATTCCCCAGGGTTGATGGTGACTAATGACCCAAGATTACCGTAATACGGAAGTTACAGATCACATTTTATCCGGTACGCTAGAACATGTACATATAATTTGGATTTTATAGTAGAAATTTATAAAATTATCAGGAAAGGTTTAGACCAAGGTTATGCTTTCACAGATTAGTGAAAGCATTCTAGAAATTTTACAAAAAATACTGTCAGCTTCTTTTAAAATTCGGACATACAAAAGCAACAAAGTATACTTTTAGTATTTTACAACCTGCCAATAATTGTGACATAGCAAACAAATGTAGAAGAATCAAAGGTAGACAGCAAAACCATCAAAAATGCGTCAAAATAATCAAGCCTCTCTGCTGTCCTGCAACTCACTTATTTGACAAAAAAAAAAAAAACAATGGAAAGGATACGTTGTAGGATGCAGGATAATGATAGAAAGTGGATATAATCCTATCCGATTATTTCCACCTCTAATAAATCCCATCCTAGTAAATCCTATCCTCTCCTATCCACCTCTATTCGAAATCCAATCAATTTTCAAAATTTCAGAAATATAAATCATCTATTTTGTAATTCATGATTATCTCAATCTTGTATACATGAATTCTAATCAGTCGTAATCTTAACCTGACAACCATAGAAATTGAAGAAAGAAATTTAAAAAAAAAACTTACAAATTGTTATGGCTCCTCCAGTAAAAGGATTGGGAATCCGGCAGTTGTAGTTTTTACGTAAGTAGAACCACCATACTAAACCGATGCCGACAACTATGAGAATCAGCAGGAGTAAAAGAATTACTGCAGTTGGAGTGCCACTGCTTCCATTTGTACTGGGTGTAGTAAATCTGGTAGTGACTGGGATTTTTTCTGTGCTGTTGATATATTAATATAAAGAAAATAAATCTATGAATCACAAGCGATATAAGTCCCCTATAGGCATTAAACCATTTCCTTCAGCTCTGCCACTTACACCAAAAGATGAATCCAACATCAAAATAAGTTCAATATGTGTTTTAGAAAAAGGCTTGGAAAATAGGAAAATGTAATGAAATTTGCTATGAGGTCATACCTTCTGTAAGAACAAATAAATCTAACCCAACTTCAACTTATTCTTTATCATACTATAATGTATCTGCTTACAAAAAATCAGCTCAATATCTACAAGAACTAGCTTGAAATGACTGGAAACTGAGAAATTAATGACATTTGCTGAGTCCAGGGACCATAACTCCTGTAGAAATGGGTCAATCAAATTGAAACATGAACTTGATTTGTATCACACTGAGATATATTAACATACCAAAAATGATTTCAAAATCTGCAATACCATGGAAGAAAAGTCCGAAAAACTGAAACTTTCATGAAATTTTAGGTCAATAAAAACCAAACTCGAACTTGATCTGTATAACACTAAGATGTAATCACATATAATAAATTATTTCAATATCTACAACAGTCGAGAAAAGTCCGGAAAACTGCAATTTTCCTGAAATTTGCTTAGTCCAGGGGCCATAAATCTTGTAAAAAATAGGTCAATCGGAACCAAACTCTAACTTTAGCTGTATACTTTTGGAAAATTTAAAAGCCACCAACTTCAATCATATTACCAGCATAAAATCTTTCGACTTCTCTGTGCTCTACACTAACATTCCACACCAAAAGCTAAAAAACAGACTGGCCAATATTATTTGCAACACCTTTCTTGCAAAAATGATCATAGAAGATACAAATACATGTACCTCGTAATTGGACGGGAGGACTTTATTTCGTGAAGGAACACTGTGATTGAAACAAAAAGTATACCGAAGACGATATCATCCGGATGCTTGAGTTTTTGATTGACAACATTTTGTTGTGTTTGGAGGAAGAGATAGTCGGCATCCCCATTGGTACCAATTGCGCCCTACTGGTTTGAACTTATTTTTATATTCATACGAAGATGACATTGATCTCGATTGGGTGAAAGCACCTCGCATCTCAGTTTAATTTTACCTTCAGATACATAGATGACGTGTTGTCCATCAATAATCCGAACTTTGCGGATCATCTACATGAAATATATCCTCATGAACTAGAGATCAAGGAAACAAGAGAGAGTGACAGATCCGCTTCGTACTTGGATATACTCCTATCATTCGACGCAAACGGCCATTAGAACACCTCACTGTATTACAAGCATGACGATTTCAGCTTCCACATAACTAACTTCCCTTTCATGAGTAGCAACATTCCGTCTTCTCCTGCTTATGGTGTTTTTGTTTCTCAACTGATACGGTACGACAGGGCATGTTCCAAATATGACGATTTCATCATTAGAACCAGACGGCTTGTATATAAGCTACTTGTTCAGGGTTATGTTACACAACGGCTGAAATCATCATTGAGGATGTTCTTCTGTCGCTACGGGAATGCAATAAAAGCATATGAGATCCCCCTTTCAAGAATGATAAGTGGCATTCTACATTGTGATTGAATGGCTGTCATCATCACCAGATAAGACATAATTACCTGATATGTACATCAAAATGTACATCGAGACAATCACCGAATTTGACAGGTTTCCATGGAGCTTCTGCGACGGCTGTTGCATGCAATCATGAGACGCTGACTCTCCCCGGGCACCTGGTCTCAATTCGGAATTTTGTTCATTCCAAGGTTCGCAACAGTTCCTGTGGAAAATCTAATTATTTTGCCTTGCCTTCTCGACTATGAGACTGAATAACTGATGGGTACTTCTGTAATGTTTATTCAATGTTTTATGCAGATCGATTTGACTTTTCAACTCTGATTTTGACATTTTACCCGTGCGTTCCTTGTATGGTCTCTGAGAACAATATTTTGATGTAAGTGCAAAAACTCCTTGCGTTTTAGACCTATTCGAATATATGCCCAATTAAAAGTTTAATTACTGTAAACGGGGAAATGATTGCGGTGGTTTTATTTTCGCAATGTTCGCGGTTTTCGCATTTTCCGCGAACATTAAACCCCCGCAATAATTTTGTATAATAGACAAAACAAATAAGAGAGGCAAAGATGTTCATATGCATTAGATGTATGAAAGCTATTGTGTATGTACAGCTGAATCCTTCAATTCTCTGAACGTGGTTTTCCTTTACGTTATTTAGGTAGTTTGTACAGTAAAATGTATCGACAATATACGGTAACTTACGATGTATCTATATTTTTATAAAAAGGAAGATGACACGCGTAGCGCGCTTAAGATTTCTATTGAAAAACATACACAGTTAATTAGTTTCAAAATATCATTTAATACTCTTTAATTGATATTCAATCGTTTCTGTGTAATCATCCCTAATTACTACGTGTTTGTCATTAATTACCACGTGAAACGCTTAAAAACTACAAACAACAATCAAATTACACGTGTGCTTGTACGACGAAATTTTCATACATGTATCAATTTTTTTTCTTATGCAACTTTCGATACCGCGAAATTAAAACCACCGCAATTGGCTACATTCGGAAAACCGCGAACTTTTAACACCGCGAAATTAAACCCGTTTACAGTACCTATTTTGAAGTGTCATACGTTGGAAGAGGTCGAAATATATGGCACTAAGAATATCCCTATCACCTAGGATTCGTGTTTCAAAAATTGTGCCCAGTGACCTTAAAAGGAGGCATTTTACACAATAATTGCCAGGAATGAAAATATCTACCCTCATTTTTCTTATCGCCTAACATCGGACACACCACCCTTGTCCAATAATAATTTGAAGGAAACATCAACTTACCTCGTTGATGATGTTGGGAATCTCAGACAGGCCTGATCTGTCAAAGTAGAGAACGTAAAAGTAATACATTTATTTTTATAGACAAATTTACTTAGCAATGTCTAATGATAAGTAATGATCTCTGTGGACGAATTGTCAATAGCTATGTCCTGTTGTAAGATGAATTCTATAAAAATGACCAGGGACCATATCGCTCAACTAAAACACCTTAAATTTTACATTGAATGTCGTTTTATTATTTTAATAGTATTATCAAAAGTAAATAATATATGGAGATGGATTTCCAATAAATGCATGACATACAAACACAAAATAGAATACTAATTCTATAATACAGTTTCCAAAACAATCAATACCTTTTTTAAAATCACTTTAAAAACAAATTCGGGTCGGGATATTAAATAAAGAGATAATAAGAATAGGAGTTATTAATTCTTGTATCAACATGACTAAATTCTGGAAACTACAGCAAAAAATAATTTGGATTTAAACGAAGTGAAAGGAATTGAATCCAATGTCCATCTCAATCATTCCGATAAAGTAAGCTTTCTGTCAATTCATGCATCTATTCTATCTATTAAACAGCAGTACATACCTTAAGGAATCGATCAAAAGTAAAAAGAATCAAAGATGATAATTATTTATTTCATTATGTTGATTTCCTTGCATGTCACGTTGTAACAAAGCATTCAATCATTTTAAGGTGTTAGGGATACAATAACTATTTTGTCAAAAAGCTAGATATTATGTACTTCCATATCTGACATATTTTTATATGTTTAATATTTTTTAATGTTTCATTCAACTCACCATGAAAATACATGGTTCCGAGCGTTGCCGAAGTCTACGCCTTCGGCCAACATCGTGGTATTTTTGAAATGTTTCTCGTATCAAAACGACCAGAAGTAGAGTACTATACCAGTAGAAGTCAACACTGTAAGGATGACTGGACGGACTCCGAACGATAACGTATAAGAATATCCCACGTTAGCTCAGTTGGACTTAAAAGGGTGGCAAATGAAGTTGAATAGCATTCTCACAGCATATCAGTTCTTTACAACATTACACGAAAGTCAAACACAAAACCCGAAATTTTTTTTAAAACAAATAACAAACTAAAGGCTTACAAAGTACATACAAACAAGTAAAAAACTTTCTCAAGAGAGAAGAAAATAAGAAAAATAAAAAAGACGGAGACAGTAACACAGCTTCATAGTAACTCAAGGACAACTTAATATGTGAATATTGTCTAGAGAGCAGTTCAATTACGGAATGCATTGTATGTGTCGCTTTAAAAGCCTTTCCATGCAATTTAGTGAGGTTTTAACGCATTCAAATATTACATGACGCAGGGAATGTTTAATATGTCTTGCAAGAGACAGTATAAACATGGAAGAAGTACCAATCAGTTATTCATTCTCAAATTCAAGAATGTATGACAAAAACATCAGCATTTCTATACCAACCCTCGCGAACCTCGGAATGAACAGTATTCCGAAGTGAGACTAGGTACCCGGGAGAGTCAGCATCTCCTGTTTAAATCCAATACCTGTCGCAACATCTCCATGAAACTTGCCTAATTCGGCGAATGTCCCGATGCACACACCGATGAACGTATCTTGTAAAGATCTCTTGTTTGGTGATGTTGAGCGCCATTTAATCGCAATCTAGAATGTCACTGATCATTCGTGAAAGAGGGATCCCATATGCTTTTATAAGACCTCCATTGCGACCGAAGAACATCCTCAATGATGGTTTCGGCCTTTGTATAATATAACCCTGAACGAGTAGTTTACTTGCAAGCCGCCTGACTCTAACGATGAAATCGTCATATTTGGAACATGCCCTGACCGAATAAACTGAGAAATAAAATCACCACAAGCAGAAGAAGACAGAGTGTTGATAATGATTAAAGGGAGATAAGTACGTTGGAATCCAAATCATCATGCCTGTCATACAGTGAGGTGTTGAAATGTTCATTTGTGTCGAACATGCAAGATAGAATCCGAAGTATATCCAGGTACGAAGCGGATCCGTCGCTCTCGGTTGTTTTCTTGAGCTCTAGTTCATGAGGATAGATTTCACGTATGCGACTCTTATCTAAAGTTTGTATTTTTGATGGACAAAACGTCATCTATTTATAAGTAGGTACGCAAACATGTAACGGAGATGCAAGGAGTTTTCACCCAGCGGAGATCAAGGTCTGGAGGAAGGCAGCTTCGTATGAATATAAGATATCCGCAAGATTGGTACATATGGAGATGCAAACAATTTGCTAGAATATGGTTCCTCCACAAATAAATTGTCATTAAAGAAACTCCAGCATCGGATGTTTATATATTCGGTATACTTTTGTCTGAATAAGGGTGTTCCTTCACGAAGTATGTATCCTTCCGGTCTATGACAAGGGTTTTTGGTATTTTCATCTCCTGTTCCCATTTTTTGAAGGAAAGATAAATTTGCGAATTATATTGGCCAACAAGAGCAGTCATGCGCGAAATTTTCACGTGTTAAAGTGCTGGGCGAGAATGGAATGTGAGAACATTATAATTTTTGCTCACATAATCTATCTTTAGACGTAAATAACAAAGGAGAAACTGTTTGATTTTCGAATAGATTGCAATGTATATGGAACGAGGAGGGAGAAGACTTTAACTAATTTCTGTTTACATACCCTCTCCCACCCCTCCTCAGCTTTTTCTATAAGCATGCAATATCTGGCAAAATTTATTACATTTTCAAAACTTCTGTTCTCTTCCAAATAAAGATAAACTGTGTTGTCTTCTTTCAACTTTGATCTAAGGATATTTTAAATGCAAAAACTTCATGCTGTATTTTTAGAATTTATATGATTTTTTCCTTTAGGCCTAAAGGGGATAAAAAAATCTAACAATTGAGTAAAATCAACCAAGTAAGGAAATTTCTGGCTTTGCATTGTAATTCTTTTCCTTGCCCGTTGTAAGTGACTATTAACAAACTTTATCAGTAGAAAAAGTATGCATGTATATTGATATAAATATTCGCAATAAGACAAAAAACGCCCCCCCCCCCTAATTTTACAATTCCGCATTTTCTCTGTATACGTTCGAAAAAAGCTCAGAAAGAAGCTTAAAACCGAAGGCTAGACTCTGAATTTGCTGGTTTTTCACTTGCGAAGAAGGTATATAATAAAAAAAGTCGTTTTCATCCAAATGAATACAGAAAAAGACCCAACAACAACCAAAAATGGCCGTGACTCGCGGGGGGGGGGTGTTGCTCTGGTTCCAGCTTTATGTAAAAAGATCCTGACCTGCTCTGTCTGTGCAAAGGGTACACCACTAATTTTCAAAAAAGACATTTTTTCCTGTCTGGAAGCATATTAAAATTCAAATTTACATTGGGGAAATAAATTTGCTATCCCCCCCTCCAATTTATCACTCTGAAAAGAAAATACAAGTCTGATGATTATTCTCTGTGACTTTATCAGAAATTGTGGTATTTGGGTTGGTCTATTCCAATAACAATTTGATGGAAGACTCAAAAATACAAGATTGCCTATTGTCGGAATTAAAAGTACATTACAGTACCGCAGTGTAATACCCCCGCCCCTTCCCTTTCTTGATCTCTCCCAGACCTCTTCAAACTAAAATTTTGTTCTAAGCCAGAAAACCATATTTTTATGTTCCCTTATGTTTGAGAGGAAGCGCCATTATACGATTGTGGCCACTATACACACTAGATTCGCCTCGTGTGAAAGATTATTGAAATTGGGAAACACCCATTAATATAGTGTATGACGTCATTTTTTGTTTACATCCGGTAAAGTTGATAAAATCGCGTTAACCGAGAGCCTCCACAGAGTTTGAGGTAAACTTGCTTTTGGTAAGACTTCGGTCATAAATTTGAGGAGGATTCGAACCAGAATGTTCTTGTAAGATAATCGTTTTACAGAAATTGCTGGGCGGGGAAATTCGAGGCGGGAGAAGAATTTATTGAGTATTTTACCTTTTATTTATGATTATATAAAAAACGGGTGACCATCTCGGGATACTTATTGAATTATTATCCACGTCCACGAGCACCTTTTGCAAAAATAAAGTAGTTCAGGTTCAGAATCATCGATATTAATACAAAGGACTCAAGAACAGATTTGTGGTTTTTGATACAGATAATATTGCATATGTATATGTTGCATTTCCATGTGCTTTAAATGTAGCCCCAGTTCCTCTGAAAGGCATTTGAAATAGTATGACTTACTTACAAAAGTAATATTCTTTGCCGCTTTCTCAGCAGGGACAAGTGTGTATTTTTCGTAGAGATGTGAAAGTTCATTGGCAACAACAGAATCATGAAATATTGACTCGTGTCACTTGTTAGCCGAGTGCCGAAGACGTCCTATTCTTCTTTTTTGTAATTCGCCGAAGGATTTCATCCATTCGGATGGTGTTTCTAGTTCTCCTTTTTGCCCACCGTCTGCCGTACTCCTTACTTTTTTCGCCATGTAAACGAACGTTTCTAAGACAGTCAAATACCGTAAATTGATATAAAAATACACATAAATGTGATGACCCAATTTTCCTGGTGGCTTTAGATTTAAATTCTAAGAGGTCTGCGGTACATGTAATAAGGTCATAACGTCTATGCCTGTATATCAACTACGACGGCATTTCCTTAGCAACGATGTGAAGTGATGTCATGGAATTTGCGTTCTTAAAATGTGAGTAGGAACCAATTTCATAGATATGTGCAAGTAATCCGGAATACTACACCATTTGCTTACTACCGTAGCATATAACAAATCCGCACTGATTGTCCATTGGTTTATGTGTAGTCTTTTTGGTTAGTGTTTAATGTCATAATTTTTTAATTTGGGCTCTCATTTTGTACTTGTATACTGTTGGTGTTGCAATATGTTGGGGATTTCCGTTTTGTTCTCATCATTCCCTCATACATGTATAACATAGAATGATATCTAAGAAGATAGAAGAAGATCAGAGATCTGTATCATTGTTCATTTACTTCGAAGTCTCTGAAAGGTAACTTACGTTGGAAACTTGTATTCGAAATGAACGGTGCTGTTGCGCATGTGTATCCTTCAAAAGGCTTACAATGCCTGAAGTCAATCAGTTTGATCGAGGTAAGATAAATTGGACATTGACCTACAAATAGAATAAAAAAGGCGAGTTTTAAACATAATGTAGAATTGAATTTCGTAATCGAGGATTTTAATACTTCCAAAGAATGATGTAAATTGATTGATAATCACTCCTTCCGGAAAAGCTTCCTATACTTGTCTATCTCTTTATGTGCGCCTATGCAATTTTGTGCATTCTATTAGTGTCAGAATTTCTAATATGCAGTAATTAAAGCATCTATACTCCAAAGGCATGCTAGGAAAATTCTGAGAAAAGAAAGGTTAACACGAAGAAATGTATAAAGTTGTCTTTCATTTAAGTATTTGAAAGTTTAACGAAATCCTTCATAACGTCGAAACATTTCTTCAGCGCCTAACTCTGGACAAAAGTACTTAAAATTAAATGACAATTTATAAATCTCAATTGGCTTAATTGTTTTATCACCACTGTTGCGGAGTAAGTGCTAGAGCTGCAACGATTCAACGCGATGCTCCGAGAATCGCGATTCTTAGCTCCGACTTGAATCGCGAGTCGTAGTGGTCAGAAACGAAATAGTCTAAATAATACAGAAAACATTCTAATTTTAACTTTATAGTATTCACTAATCGCATGATTCCCACTAAGAATTTTGAAAATAAGTATACTATAGAAATAATTTGAAAATGGATTTAGTACCTTTTGGTATAATGAGATAAGGGCAGAAATCAACGACCCCATAAGAGTAGGAAGTTCATAAAAGTCAAAATGTATATTGGAAGCACTATATCAACTTCTATGGAATCTCAATATTTTTATGATTTAAAATGCCACTCAAAATTTGTGAGAAATACATACAAGAACCGGATTTGCAGGGTCTGACCTTAACAAAGCATATGTAAAATGAACATGTGATATACAGGTACGCTACGCCGATCCCCGAATATAGGTTTGAACAATAACTCATTAGACAATTGGAGTAGGTTTTTGTTTTAAATGAGGGAGTTCAGTTTAGTAATTAATTACTTCATAATGTAAATTAAGTTCCTCTGATTGGGGCTGTCATTACTAAAATCCTCTGCGATCCGTATACTTTCGGATTCAGGTTAGCGTACGAGCACTTCCGAAACGAAACAGATATCGTTATCATTTCATTTGGAAAGAAACATGTCTTTACTCCCCGGCTAGATTTTATTCTTTTTTTGTGATGATCGATTAAAACGTGCAATAATCTTGTACAGCAAATTAACGAAAATATATGCCATAATTTTATTTTTTAGTCGCGATGAATTCGTAAAAATTAGAATCGAAAAAATAAATCTATCGGCTTTTTACTCGAAACTTCAGAAATAAACTTTCGCAAAATTTCCAGATTTGCGGTACTGTTTATGTAAATAACAAGTTCCGAAGTTTTCCGAAATCGTGTGTAACCGAGAATAAAAATGCCTATAAAACATAAATCTGAGAGATAATTTATGAAAGTAATGTGACTGTAGACATGTAGTCAAGTTCGATCAATTTCGGTTGATCGTTTCTCCAACGCATTCGAAAACTTCTGTTATCATAATTTCTTGAAATTTCTAAAACGTGGGTCCTGTAGCATCATATCCCACTCATCCTGCTACGTCTTTCGGTACGCTTTTTTGACATAGCAACTTTCATACTTTTTTGGCATATTTCATTGTTTAGCTTTGAGGATCACTGACGAGGGTTAAGTACCAATAACGTGCATGTCTGGTCCATGCTGCCAATTCATCTGTTCTTAAATGATGCTATTCAATTTGAAGACTTTAAACATTCAAATGGTAGTATTTAACACAATTTACGGTACATGTTGTAAAACTTCGTTATTAACAGTTTAATCTCTGCGAAACCATGTGTTACTTAAAAAATGAATATTTCTGACAATGTTTAAAGGACACCATACACGTGTAGAACCCTAAACAAAAACGCTTTTTAAGACATATTTCTAGATCAGAAAAGTTTGAAAAGGAGGTTACTCCACCGACATACTTTTGCCGGTGGTGGCGCCACCTATTGACAGATCCGGATGACAAAGAACACATGACGGGGACTATGAGGTTTTCATTCCTACCAAGTGTCATCAAAATCACTTCATCCAATACGGAGAGGACGTTTAATAGGTGACAAATTTACGCCGACGAAAACGACGATGGACGTCGACGACCAACGACAGACGACAGAAGGAGCCCTATGCCAAAGCTTATTTGAGTCTTTGGCTCTGGTGGGCTAAAAATAGTGTTATTACTAACAAAGATACAAACGAGGGCATGGTCTTTCGCAAACAGTTTTTATGTAACTGAACATTGAATACGTGATAGAAGAATAGGAATTGGTCCCCGACAAGACTAGACAGCAGCACATACAGCAAATCAACGAAACATCCTATGCGAAAATTCAGAAGAGACAACGCAGTAAAAAAGACAATGATGACGACACCAAACACAATAAATACACATAAACCAACCAGACTAACCGATATACATGAAGGACGACCATCTTCAAATTAAATGGCAAATGGTGTTGTTTTCTGGATTATGAGCGATGTACTCTCCAACTTTTTTTCTATTTACCCAGAGATCTCGAAGAATGTAGAATTGTTGTGTATGACGAATATGGATAATGACCATATCCCTATATACAACACAAAATCGATAATTCAGAAAATCAGAAACCGAAGGCATACAAATCAGGATAAAATCCTCCACCACATGAAAAGAAGCGAACTCCCGATATGGAAGTATGACCAGGTGCGCAGGAAGAGTAAGCAGTAAAATAACTTTCCCATTGTAAGATGAACGCGCAAACAAGGTTTCAAGTAACAGACGGATTATATGCAAATGGATATAACTAGAACATCCCTTAAAGTGACGAATTATACCCCCGCGGATCGTTTTTCTCTAAACGGATTCATTTATGACATAACACAGAAAGGTATGGTCATAAGGAAACTATATGTGAAATAATAAAGCCATACCCTTATAGTTTAAATGTAGGTCAAAGGTCAAGGTCACTAGGTCAAAAGTCATGGTGCCAAATGAAAGCTCTGTTCATGAGGAATTTACATGTAAAATATCAAAGGTATACCCCTTTAGTTTAAAAGTAGGCCATAGGTCATTGTGACTAGCTCAAAAGTCATGGTATCAAATGAAAGCTTTCGTCATGATGGATATATATATGAAATATGAAATCCCTACCTTCAATAGTTTAAAGGTAACTTGAAGGCCAAGGTCAAAGTCTCAAGGTTAAATAATTGTTATGATAAATGTGTGTATGAAATATTAAAGCCCTCTCACTTGTACCTGAAGAGATATTCACTTTAAGAACATCTTTACCAATGTATTACAATAACGTCATAGATCAAAGTCAAGGATGATAAGTCAAATGTCATAGTATCAAAAGGAAGCACCTGTAATGGTAAATGTGTGCATGAAGTATTAAAGTCCTATCACTTAAATGTGTAAAATATATGCTTTTAGAACTTCCTACCCAAAATATAACTATAAGGTCAGAGTTCTAAGTCACTTGGTCAAATGTCTTGGTATCATAATGTAGTACTTATTATGGTGAGTGTATGAATGGAATATGAAACCTTTCATTTATACTTGAAGAGATATTTACTTTAAGAACTTCTTGACCAAACATGACTAAATAGTCATAGTTCAAAGTCAAGGTCACTAGGTCAAATATCTTGGTACTTTTTATGTTGAATTTATGTATGGAATATAAAAGACCTATCACTTATATGTGAAAAAAAATATGCTTTCAGAACTTCTTAACTAAAATATAAATATAAGATCAGAGTTTAAGGTCAAGGTCACTATGTCAAAAGTCTTGGTAATAAAATGTAGTACTTATAATGGTGAATGTATGTACATGTATGAACTATGAAAGCACTATCACTTATACTTGAAGATTTATCTACTTTAAGGACTTCTTAACCTGACAGACAGACGGACGGACGAATATAGCGTTTCCTATATACAGTATCGACAACGTTATCTTACATGCGTTAATCGTTATCGTTCGTTTTTTCTTCATCGTTTTGCGTTATGCGTTCGTTAGCTCTTAATCGTTAATCGTTTCCGTTCGTTTAGGGGTGCTGTGGATCGTTAATCGTTATCCGTTATTCGTTATCCGTTTTTCGTTATGCGTTATGCTTTATTCGTTTTTCGTTATTCGTTATTCGTAATTCGTTTTAAGTTATCCGTTAATCGTTAGGACCGTTTCCATATAGATGACAAATCGCTGTTCACGAATTTCTTAGGCTCCTTTATTGACGAAATTTTAGTATATTGAAAATGATGTACTTGTGGGCAAGCTGAGGGGTATTTAATAATTGTTAATCATTAGAGGGGAATTTACACGTTTCTTAAACGGGGCAATGTCTATAGAAAACAAAGAAGCACAACACAAAAGTCTGTGAAATTCAATGACATCCTTGTAAAATATGTGAATTAACAACACGGAAAATGCTTGACAGATTCTTTAATACATGAAACAAGAAATTCATCGTTTCTCGGGTATATCAGATAAGAAGTTGATAAATAACGACAGGACGCGAGACTGCAATATATAAAGTATAATGACATGTTCAACATTACATTTATGTACTTCAAATCTTAGAATAAATGCGATAACACCATATTAAACTTTAAAAATATATTTAAATAAAACACCGGACGAGTGTCCGTCGTAAATAAATCTTTGTCTAACCACAACTTCTTGCTTCTTTATTTACCAACTGTCATGTTCTGCTCAATATACATGGATTGACAATATACATAGCACAGTCCGATTGCTGAGCGATTAAATAATGGCTTCGTTTTCTGTGCTTTAATTATATGTAGCTAAGATGCATATTAGCCGGGTTATGTACGCTATGGAAGTTCTTTAAATCAAATAGAAAATGCACTTATTTTGTCACACCATACATTAATTTTTTTATCAATTCATAGAGCAAAATTTCAAAGAATAAGTAAATAAATAAATAAATAAATAAATAAATAAATAAATAAATAAATAAATAAATAAATAAATAAATAAATAAATAAATAAATAAATAAATAAATACTCTAACCCACCCCCCTCCCGGAATATAAAATGGACCGTTCTTCCGTCGTGTTCATATCATAGGCGAATAGTATATTGCTGACCTGATGTTGAAAAAAGGTTATACATTTGCCTGCTTCTCATTTGGTAAGCCGGGATTACATCTTGTATTCATTTTGTCTGCCTGTCACTAACCCTTTAGTTGTCATTTGTACATGTGATTTAATGGATAGAAACAGGGTATTCCGTTTACATGTATATTTATTTTTATGTATATTGACTAAATAGGCTTTGACTAAATAAATAAATAAATAAATAAATAAATAAATAAATAAATAAATAAATAAATAAATAAATAAATAAATAAATAAATAAATAAATAAATAAATAAATAAATAAATAAATAAATAAATAAATAAATAAATGTACATCTTATTCTCAATAACTAGTACAAATGTATTACATTAATACCGTCTGCTATTTTACATTGCTGAAACAATAAGATCAATATGATGAATAAGTGAGAAGTACATTACACGTAAATATAACACCATTCTTAATAAGTTTAAATATCAAGTTTCGCTAATTATCACCAGTTAAAAATTACATGTACATATTAATTCCACTTTAAAGCTGTACAATACCCGTGGGCTTCAAAGATTATACCGCCTCTTTGTTCTCACCGATAAAATTACCGTTTTTGTTACGAAAGAGTTATACAGGAGTTGCAAGAAAGTGTGCATGTACGTTTAAGTATTTTAAACATATATAAACTTAAATTCGAAAGAGAAATACCTTGATGTTGATCGACAGTTTAGTGATGAGAAAGCAAGGATGAGAGATACAAAAAGTAAGAGCATGAGTGACGAATGACAAATCACTATTTCTTTTTCTTTGGACGATCTCCCTCACCTGAAAAATCCAAAATATAACACTTGACAGATTTTAGGATTACATGTAAGTGGGAGACCAAGGGCTTCCATTATCGGAGAATATGCTGCAATCACTTATTTTCCCATTTTTAGGAGATGACTACATGTATATTCTTTTTAAAACAAGATTGGCTTGGCTGCGTTGACCCCCCCCCCCCCCCCGTGGAAGAGTTCTAGAGTCACCCATGCATACATCTGCAAACGAATATATATGTAAATGTAAATCTTTAGCATACTCAAATTCGCTCTTAATATATTATTTCAAGTGTATATTGAAACCAAGCATGCATGGTTTTTTTGTTTGTTTGTTTTTTTTTTTTTCTTTTTTAATTTAGGCGTATGTAAAATCAATTCAGTAACAGTGATCGGGAAGGCAAACTTGTTCAATGGGACTAAGGCCACTTCAAAAACAATGGGCCATTCCAAAAATAATCAATTTTCGAAAAGCTTTAATACATCAGACAAATCTGTTTAACACTGAATAGATATTCATTTTTACTTTAGCACGTTTTTTTTTATTCATTCTTTGCCAGGATGGTATCGAATAATTTAGTCCGCAACCGTTTGAAAACAAAATTAATCTCGGGGAAAAAAGCATTTCCCAACATAATCATTGACCTATAATATAATTATGTATAACTTATTTTTCTTATTTTTTTAATCAAACTTTGAACATAAATGTATGTGAATCTAGAAAAATATGCGTTTCATCATATAGAAAAATTTTCTATACCGGACATATACACATAAACAACATACATGTACATTTGTGATAATAAATTATCGCTTTATTTACTATGTACTTATTGGTAAATAGGTACCCCGTAGAAGGCCCCATGCCATTTAATTGTACCCGTTACCACAGTAACAAGGTTCGGGGTATTTTGTAACGTTGTAACGTTACCAGGAAAAGTGACACTCTCGGGATGTTTATTCGACAACATTGTACAGGACAGGGATAAATGCCATAGAATATACACATCAAAGAGTCACAGCGATATATTTATGAATTATATATACTGTATGTTGTACATGTAAATGGTCAAAATATTGTTAGAAATCCAAGACCAAAAAAAAAAAAAAAAAAAAAAAAGAAGAAGAAGAAGAAGAGGAAGAAAAATCCAAAGCATTCCAAATAATTTTTCATAATTAAATAAGTGATAAATGGACCATAAAGAGTAAAGAAATAGACGAAAGCAATGTTTTGTTCAGTACTGCAAGGATAAGCCGTTTTGGCATGGGTTTATAAATGATAGTGAAAGACTCGGAGTAAATGAATCACTAGTCTGACTAGATTCATTTCTTCTAAGTTTTCGTTTTGCTTACTAATTGGAACAATACAGTAGTCGGGAACCGGGAGAATAAGGAGTAAAGGGGAAGGTTTGTACGCAAGGACGGCAAGAAAACTCCCTCCCCCCCCCCCCCCCCCGATTCCTGATTTTAGTAAATCATAGACACAGGACAAAATCTACAAACGTAACAGTCATTGCCAACTGTAAACCAGAATGAACAACTTTTAATCGATATTCACCAAAATTTCTGAAATATTCTACATTGCATCATTATAGCCGGTATACTGGTACGTTACAAATCGTAGGCTTATGTTTCCTGATTATTTAAAGAAATTCATGATCATAATCTGAAATATTTGAAAATATGTCAGACAATCATGTTGAATGGAAATGAAACGGTCATCGGAGCTTACACGGGGCTTTTCTTATATACATGTACGTCCCATACCAAACTAAAGTACTGACATATTTTTAAGAAAACAGAAATTTACCTGTTATTTGCAAATGGTAAAATAGAATAATTGGAAAATTGAAATGGTAATACAGAAGGAAAAGCACTACTCAAAAACTTAGCTTTTCAAGCCTTACAAGACATCATTTTTGGTGTACTCATTAGAAAATAGCAATATTTTACGCTTACAAATCGACGAAGTCATTTTTCTCAACAAGGGTCAAGTATGTTAAAAGTAACAGCAACTCCTATTCATATTGGTAGATATTCACTGATCAATATTGTGTCGCATCTTGATTATGGCTATTGTATCATTCTAACTTGACCAGTGTAGAGTTTATGGACTGCGCATGAAAAAGATGATTTAACGCGTTGTTCCCTATGTGTAGAACGAAAACGCAAAAATAATAATATTCGAAAATTTCATTTTCAAACAGTGCTCTAGAAGTTGAACATTTCCCTCGATATTCATATGTATCCATCTTAAAGCGTTTTCATGTAAAATCGAAATTTCTGTTCTCTTAACTCGCTGTTAGTACTTTTAATTAGAAATAAGCGGCCGGATTTGTACTCTCAAAAATTTTAATTGAAAGTCAAACTTTTGCATCAGAACCCTTCCTTGGTATCTTCTGATGCTAACTATCAAGTTTCAGCTCAATACTTTCATTATTATTCAAATAGTAGCATTTTACAGGTAGTCTATTGATGTCCCCAGAATCAAGTTTTTGACAAGAATTATTTTCAATTACGCTAATTTCAAATTTCTGTTATTTCCGCAATTCTACAGATATGTAAAAAAAAATGAAATGTGACTATTTCAAGTGGCTGAATTCTCATAATTTATGGTGCTAAAAACTGCATATGTACCGTTTTCGAATTTATATGAATTTTCGTTAGGCCCTCTTAGTGTATCGACAAAAAATTAAAAATTGACGTTTATAACATCAGAAAACTTATTCTTTTACGATTTGAATTATATTTTTAGTGCAGGCCGCATGAGATGTCATATAAAAACATTATTCCAGCAAATAAAGTTCAGCTGTACAAGTGAACTACGAGCGGAGAACGAAAAACGGACCCCCTCCCCGATTTCTTTTTTTTTGGGGGGGGGGCGGCGTTGGACCCAGGCAATGCAATGAGATCAAATATAGTTATGGTAAAAGTAACAGCATGACACAAATCTAATGCAAGCATGTTGCAGTGATGAAAAATCACATTATGTCCTTACCTCGGCCTCCTTTCCCATTTAAGTACATGTGTTCGCTCGCCCCGACACCCCCCCCCCCCCATTTTTGCCAGATCAGCCCTGAGTACCCACGAATTGGCATCTAGCAGTATCATGAAAATGATATTCTCATCCTACATGCATCATATTTTCTCCTTTTGCCCTCGTCTGGTCTCTATACGTGATATCACTGCGCGCGCTTATAGGTATTATTTTTTCCTATATATTCCTTTGTAAATCATACTAATATGACGATTAAATACTCGAATCGCACCACCATTTTTTGCTTGAAACTTTTATATCTGCTAGATAGTATCAAAATAAGCTCAGAAATGGATTCATGCAATATATATATCATAGACTTTTAATATCTTTTTAAACCCGAAAGGGGGTATCTGTGGCTCTAATGTTCTACAGGTGTAACTACAGGAAATCCATTTCATGGGGATTCCCCTCCGTTTTGACTGGTTAACCGTACTGAATAAAAGGTGTCACATCATTGGTCAAAAATGTTGGAAATGTATTTATAGCATATAGAATCAATAAAATATGACCAGTAGTCGTGATAAATTTAACTTTGAACTTGATCTTGTCTTTTATGCAATCTACAGATCGATTTGAAAATACGTTAAAATTGGAAATTTTTCGATGAGGACGGAGGGGTCCTGTAAAAAAGTGAAATTTGCGAAAAAATGACATGCATGACCCCCCTTTTTCTTTTCATTTTTATGCGTGCCAAAGATGTCGCAAGCGAAAAAACCCAACTTTACAAACTTCCAGGCATTTTAAGTCGGTCAAATCGAGCTAATTCGTTAATCATACAAAGAAGGTTTTTATTTCCTGTAGTTACCCCTATAATCTATCAATTCTAGAGCCTCATAACACATCTGTCATTCCGCGATTAGGATGATGCAGTATCATTCAACATGCTTGAATATTTTTTTCAACTCATCTGCGACTCATTGACGTAAAAAACGAATCATCTAGAGTAAAAAGAGTCGTAGAAAGACGAGGGATTGAAATAATCAGGAACTATTTGCGGTCAACGAACTTGCAAAATTAATTGTGATCTGTAATCTGTAAGACTGTAACATTGGTACAACCGTGGCCAATCTAGTGCAAAGGGGGGGGGGGTACTTTATCTGCTTTAGTGGCGTAGCTCAGTAGAGAAGGGGGGGGGGGGGGGGCACAACCTCCTTAAAGTAAAAAGTAAAAAAAAAAGTTTTTTAACTGCAATTTCCCTCTCTCCCACTTCACTGTATTTAATGATTAATACAGTCAGTGCATGTTACCTGGACATGTTACCTTGTGATTGAATTTATTCCACACTTTTTTTACTTGTTGTGTAATCCGGATACGCCCATATCCAGTACAAAATCTAAAACAAGGAACGGTCCATTTGATGTTCGGGGGGGGGGGGGGGTGGCTAGGGTTTTTTGTCGGAGCATGATTTTTTTTTTTTTCGCCCCGGAATGGAGCAAAATTATTTTTTTCGTGCAAAGTTGGAGCAAGAATTTTTTTTTCAAACATAAGTGATGTGCAATATGTTAAGAATGCTTGTGTTTTCTCAATATAAATTCTTTATTTTTACTAAAACTCTGAAATAATACTAAATATGCCAAAGTTCAATTCAATTTTAAGGAACAGAGATATATATTAAAAGAATTTGACAATATAATCCTCAGTAAACAAAATTTATGTAAGGTACAATTTAGAGTGTCGGAGGGGAGAGTCTCCTTGACGAATGTTCAAATTTAGAATTGTATTATATATATAAATTGGTAAAAACTAAATTTCTCCTTCAAAGTTTGTATATAAACTTAGACTCTATGGTGATATGCATCTATCATGTCTATTTAAAAAATCAGTAGTAATACATTATACATGTTTAAATAATATGTATTCTTTTGATATCTTCAAAAAAGGAACTTTGCCATTGTTTAATAACGTTTTGATAGAAAACTATGGCTAGCGTAGCGAGGCGGAAAATTTTCAGGAATATTAAGCGAAATTTTATGGTAAATCTTCAAATTCAGATTACTTGTAAGAGAAGGGACGTATATATATTTAGTTATGTACGTCCCTGGTAAGAGCAAGATTAATTTTTTCTGACACACCATAAGCAAATATTTATTTCATCAAAATTCAGAGCAAAATTATTTTTTCCAAACAAAAAAAAAAAAAAAAAAAAAAAAAAAAAAAAAACCAAATCCCCCCTCCCCCAGAATATCGAATGGACCGTGCCTAATCAGCCTTTGTAGTTACGGAATAGAGATAAGACGTTTAAAATTTGCTTCAAATTTTCAAAGAATATTTGCTCAAAAGTCTTAATAACTTAACTATTACCCCAAAAGTGGCGTAGCTGAAGGGGGGGGGGGAGGGGCAGCGGGGGCGCTTTTCAAAGTGGGAGGACACATGCCCCCCGCTCCCCCTTCCCTTCTCCTGCGCCCTTGCTGCTTTTAGCTCATGATATCGAATTGCTTTTGTTTCATAATGAAAAAAAAGTTACAAAACATTAGAAAATGGAAGGACGTGTACAGGCCAGATTGATCTGTAGAATTAGCTCAAATCATGATACTCCGGGGGGGGGAGGGGGGGCAGTTATTTGCTTGATTTTTACAAAGTTTTCTTGGGTAGATCCGAACCCCCTTCTATTTGAGGGGAAAGTGTAAACCTTCACATGCATTATCTTTTCGACCTTTCGGACCAAATACATCTACGTACCCTAGTGTAAGATCAAAACCCCTTCGAGTGCGTGTCACATCGAAATTAAGAAAAAAAGGAATATTTTAGTTATGTAAAAGAAATGTCCTCAAGTACACTTTTCCGATTCGTTCAAAGATTCAGATAGATAATCAGTTATACATTCTTTTGGCCTCCCCCGGACTCCCCTAACAGGAGGGGCACCCCCCTCCCGTACCCCCTCCCCCCTTCAATCGGCACTTCGGAAGTGCCTCAAATCGCCGATCCAGAGGGGAGTTAGGGGGTCCGAACAACCCCTGGATTTTTTTTTTTTGTATAAAGGTATAAATTTCATACGAATAAGTCCCGATTCCTCTTTTGCTGTCATAATATTTGAAAATTGTATTGGAAATCTTTTATTTTGATAGTAGCCTTTCAATTTTTTTCTCCGGCTCGCTTCCGCTTGTCAGAATTTATCATGTACATGAACGTTCTTTTCAACTGATGTAGCTTTCATATACAGCCCATATACATTACACCTTATTAAGAGTGATGAAACGGAAGAAGATATGGATGGCATTATATACCAATTCTGAAAAAAAAATTCCGGTTTTTCTTACATGATTCTTTGTCTTTGATAAATCATTTGTTACGGACTTGTTTGTACAATGTATCAGAACAATGCGCTAGCATTTTCTTTTTCTTTTTTTTTTGCGTTATCGGATGTTTTTGGTTTTCTAACATGTTGTTTTTCTGAAAATCTAATCGTAAATAATTATTATTTTTTTCCTATCACGTGACT
Organism: Pinctada imbricata; assembly: GCA_033119305.1. Lineage (NCBI taxonomy): Eukaryota > Metazoa > Mollusca > Bivalvia > Pterioida > Pteriidae > Pinctada > Pinctada imbricata. The sequence continues at coordinate 2,500,057 of VSWD01000011.1, forward strand.
TCATAGGCAAGATACTATACAAGAAGCCATATTTATAGTTTTAGGGGCTAGGAAAGGAGTTATACATTTTTATTGCAATGTTGACTGGAGTCTTCACTTGAGACTACATTTGGTTGTTTCGTTTGTTTGAAAGAAAGAAAGCTTCTAAAAGAATTGGAAAAAAAAAGAAACTTATTAAAGAACACACTAACATTTTATGAAATAATCTACTATCCAAATTAATAGGAAATGTCAGCCTCCTCGCGTTTGTGGGACAATAAAAATCTTTTGCCAGTATGTATATTTGTACGTCCGGAGAGAGAGAGAGAGAGAGAGAGAGAGAGAGAGAGAGAGCAAAATTATAAAGGTCGGTTTGCTCTGACTGTGAAAGTGCGTATTTCCGATATTGGCCGAAGATAGTCGTTGGGGGCCACGATTTTAAATCGAAGTTCTTCCTCTGATCTCAATAATAAATTTGTTTAATATCTACTATGAGAAAATTTTATCGTGTAAACAATGACGTATTAATATATATAATATCTATTGAAATACAGCGATAATACTCATGAAAGTTCAAATAGACATGAAATATCTGTAGATTGAAGCCATGTTACATCTAATCTGGAGTTTTTCTACGCTTGGTTGATCACACATTTGACCGGTCACTAGTCCGTGAAATAGATAATGATTGACAGCTGGCCCGAATTGGTCAAAGGCGGGGCTTAGAGTGGGGCCACAGTAGATCTACGTCTACGGACTCCGGCAAAAATAGAAATACATGCAAAAGATTTTATATACAGTCTGATCTTTTTTCCTCGATAGCGAGGAGACAAGAATTGCAAAATTTCGATGAGTTGAAAATCATAGAATTCGCTTTCATTTTTCTTTCTGTTTCATCTTTTTTATCAAAAAATTTGTTTTAAGTTAAAATACATTTGATAATTCTTCTTTTCACAATATGCTCTGTCTTAGTAAAGGACAGATCTCTGAAGTGACTGTAGCGGTAGACTCCGACGGTATTTACGTACAATCATAACAAAAAGTGCGGCATGCATAAACTGTACATTCGCACACATTCTAACCATACGAGACATATACAAAACTAACAGAGATGGATTCGCAGGGTGCAGAGGCGGCGTCCGGCCCCCTTTCCTCCTGGAAGTGACCCAACAATTTGTAAAGTTTTCAGCAAGATCTTATTGGAATCGACAAAAGACGCAAATAAAAAAAAAGAGATATAGATAATCCATAATCAATATAAAAATCAACATGCAAAAACTCCCTTGATATTTTATTTTTTTAAAAGTCGTACATTAGTTATATACATGTACGTACGTTGCTGATTCAATATGAATCTCGTTAATTCTTGTATCTTTTTCTTTAATAACGAACAAAAGAACATAAAAAACGGATAACGCATAATAGAAAACGATTAACGAATAACGCTTGACGAAAAACGGATAACGATAAACGATTAACGGATAACGGATAACGAATAACGGATAACGATTAAAACGAAACGATTCCCACAACGTTAAACGTTACCGTTCGTTTTTCCTTCAACGTTATGCGTTATGCGTTCGTTACATCTGGGTCGTTAATCGTTTCCGTTCGTTTATTGCTTGTAAGATAACGTTGTCGGTACTGTACCCCCTACCCTAAATTCGTTTGCGGGAGGTATAAATATACGGCTTACGAGAAACAGTCTGTGCTCTGACGACCCGAGCGATCAATGGAAGGCTGTAGTATACATAAAAAAAATAAAGACACGTGTCATAAGAGTAACTATTTGATTAAGCGGTTGACTTCTCTTTGTAACAGGGTAACACGCACAGGTAAGAACATTTAAAAGAGGGAACGCGTTAACTCAATATTGACAAATTACAGCCTAGCTATGATAATAACATAGCCTCTACTTTCATTTTCGATTTACATGCATTTTCATAAGAAAATACGAAGAAGCAAAATGTTAGAAAGCATTAAAAGTACATCAATCCATACCCACCTATTTCAACCATAGACCGCTTTACACACACTTCTCCTAATTCCCCATCCTGGTTTTTCAAACAATGATAGGGTGTATTGCTGTTACAACTCCTGGCATTTGATCGTTTTTCCCATTCCTCTTTAGACAAAGGACAATCCTGCCCTTTAGGGAGGAAATCGAATCTCTGACAATTGAGGCAATTAATCAGCTCTCCCAATATAATAATTATTCCAAAATGGATGTCCATACTTTTTATTACGAATGAAGCAAACATTTTCAACGACATGTGACTTGTTTTTTTTTTTTTTTTTTTTTTCGGGTTGAATAAACGCGAGTCTCCTATTGGCTTACATTTATAGGAAAGACAGAGCTAAAGATAGAACTTTACTTCATTGTTAGATATGTTAAATCCGTTACACATATCAGTAGTCACACATAAAATACCTGAGACGTATACATACATTCTAACATTCATACAGACCTCAACTCACAAAAACCAAGATCAAAATAAGGCCATTTCTCGTTTTCATTTGGTTTTGCGTCCTTTCGAAAATCAAACCAGCATGTAAAACAAAGTTTGTCTTTCAATCTCATAATATTTGACTATGATGATGTGGAATCCTACAGAGATGTTTCATTTAATGATTGACGGAGTTTCATAAAAAAAGAATGATATATATATATACATGTAATACTGTGTATTGATTGATTGCAGTACTGTTGCATTTTGTTAAAGAAAATAAAAAGAAAATAGGTATATCTTTATAAGTGTTAAGAAAACATTTAATTTGCAAGAGATTTTAATATTTTAGTTTTGTGTTGTTTATGACTTTGGGTTTATAACCTACTAGGACTAAGTAAAACAAAGAAGTGGCCTTATCTTATCTAATACACTCCTTCCTGTGTTCCAAAAGAAATTTACCATGCAAATTATCAGGTACAATGGATGAAAAATGCAATGATAACAATATAAAAAAAAATAGTAATAAAATATTTCAACATACGTAAAACATAACATTTTCTTTACTGTGACGAAGACTCATTATCATTGACAGTTTAGAAATAGTCAACCTGTGGGTAACTAAGTCAAATTTGGGAACTAGTTTAAAGAGAAGGTTGTCAACCAATAAGCTTGGTTATCAAAGATATATACAATTGGAAATGATGTAAATTATTCAATCTCAAACTACCAAAACACCCCTTTGTTAAAACACAAAGTAAACGAGCACAGCAATAGGCGCAAAAGGGACAAGCAAGACCGAATACGACACCAGAACATCAAAAACTACAAATAAAGTAACGAAAATAATTGACAACCTGTGCCAACTATGGACGGCCATCCTTCATACTAAAAGCAAATGTTGTTGCCATCCCGATTTAAAAAGAAAATATCATTGCTAGTTGACTGATAGTGCCCATGATATATGTGGTACTAAAGGAGTTTTTTTTATTTACCAAATACTTCAATTTCTGCACATTATTTTCCATATTATGTTTACGTCACCCAATGTAAGCAAAGAAAGTAGGCGATCTCCGACAAGACTCGTTGCAGTACCAACATCAAAGCAAAAATTTAATAAACACAGGGCATACAAATACTCCTACGTTTTTGATATTCATGAACAAAATACGTATGTGTGTTGTACTTGGGTCACTACGTTTTGCTGTCTTATCTACATTGGCATATTACAGCGAGGCGGCTTTTATACAAAACAATTGTGCGTTCTTCGAGACCACTGTGTAACTGTATAAGTGGCAGAAATGTTGGCACGTTGTCAAAACAAACACACTATGTCCTACAACTATGGCAAATTGTGTCATTAGTCGCAACCGATTACCCCTGAGTATTGCCGGTTTATGTACAGTCTTAAGTGTTTAGAAGTCTTATTTGGTGTTCCATGTCCCTTTACGTCTATAGAACGTAGAATTGTTTTGCATAAAAGTCTACTCACTGTAAGATGCCAATGTAAGTAAGGCAGTAAAACGTAGATACCAAATTATCGAACCTTCGTTTTGTCTCTTGTCATTTTTTATCAAAGGAATGGATTGAAATAACTGGTGGATACTTCTTCGATGTATGTTTCATGTATGTTTCATACGTTGACAAGTCCTATAACACAGGTTAACAAATACGATATCAATGTTAATAAATCCAATATCACAGCGCAGACACTTTGAATGGGTGTTGATGAACAAAAAAGCAAAGGGTCTGTGACTAAAGAGGAATCTACTGGTCTTGTTTGCAATCAGGATATGGTTTTCTGAGTTATTGATTTTGTGCTGAATACAGGGATATGGTCATTATCAAAATTTGTCATTTTTACCACTGTTAATGTGTCACTGCTGGTGGACAAATTTTCCCCGAGGGCACTTGTCGGGCAATCTTTTATCCCCGCGCACCTGGTCTCACTTCAGAATTTTGTTCATTCCGAGTTTCGCAACCTTTCCTGTGGAAAATCTAATAATTTTGCGTAGCCTTCTCGACTATGAGACTAAATAATTGATGGGTACTTCTGTAATGTTTATCGTAGATTACCTTCCAATAGAATCTACAATTCACAGCTCATCCAGTTTGCTAGAGCATGTACTGATGTTTTGGATTTTCATAGTAGAAATTTACAAATTACAAAGAAACTATTAGGACAAGGTTTTCGCTTTCAAAAACAAGTAAAAATTCTGGAAATTTTACAATAATTATTCTCAGCTTCTATTGAATTTAGGATCAATACATTCAGCAGGGTACATTTCTTTTGGTATTTCACAACCTGCATTTTATGGTGACATAATTAACAAGATAAAAAGGATCAAAGATAGACATTATAACTATCGAAAATGCGTCAGAATCATCAAACGCCTTTTATACCATGGATATGATCCTAATGTCACCAGACGGACATTAGGCTTGGTACTTGACCAATCTACAGTCTTGTACATGCGCATTCTTAAGACTTGCACTCTGACTGACTGTGACGACGGGACTCTATGACGGGCCCTGTCCAAAACTTTTTAGAGAAGACAGGGCCCCGACCACCTGTCCTCTCTGAATGTCAGTCGGACTCCTCGGGTGATAACATACATGAGCTCGCGGTGGCAGAGCAAAAACTGCATTATGTACGCCCCCTTTTGATATTCATTTACATATTCATCTGGGTTGCTTGAGCCCCAGCGTTTTGCGGTGTTGTTTTTGTTTGGTCATCTGACAGTGAGGAGACTGTTTTACACCACTATTGTACGTTCTTCGAGACCTCTGTGTAATCGGAAAAGTGGGAGGGTTGTGCCACCTAATCCAAGATAACAATACCTTCTACTATTTCCGTGGCAGATGGCCGTCCTAAGTCGGCACCGGTTGCACATTGGTCTCGTTGGTTTATGTGTAGTCCTTTGTGTTTGATGTTTCTGTGTTGTGCGTTGACGTTCCTCGTCCCTTTTTCGTCTCTTCCTGTGCTTGGCAATTCTGTGTTTTTGCATTGGGTGTTTTGGGGTTTTGCCGTGGGTGCTGCAGCCTAGTGTTGTTGGAGATTTCCTCCTTTGTTCTATGTTTACGCCAAGTATTTTAACACATGTTGAAATTTTGATACCGTATACATCATTTACATTTGAAAATTGATCAACCAATTAACCTGTTAATATACATTTAGTTTTATCTAACTTCAGTTTTAGACCAGACTCATTGCTAAATTCATCAATTAACTTTTCTAAAGAGATTTCTCATCATTCAAAGCATTTGTACAATCATCAGCATGTTGAATAATTTTAACATAATTAGATCAACCGATTGAAAAACCATGGATGTCGTTATCATTTCTAATTTTAATTGCCAAGATTTCTACAACAAAATCAAAAAGTAGGGCTGAAGCCGGACACCCTTGTCTTATGTATCGTTCCATTTGACATGAATTGGATAACCATCCATTATTCTTTATCTTAAAAATAGGATTTTCGTACAGAGTTTTAATCTAGTTCCTATCAAAAATAGAGTAGAGATAAAGTCTAAAATATTTTACATATATGGTCACTCATTCTTTTACAATCTACTTTAGATTTTTTTTTTCAGAAATACATCTTTCGATGGAAAACGAAATGCATCAGATAAAAACACAAAATCGTTAATTCTACTTTTTGGAATGTCTTCCCCATCACACCAAGTTAAACAGATTTACCATTCATTTTCCAACAATCACAAATACTTAATTCTTTAATGACATTTCTTAAACACTTTTGTCATTGTTTCTCGTATTGCCTAGATGACATTTGCAATCCCGAAACCGAATAACACCATGTATGTTATGTGCACATTCTCTTATTCATTTCTTAAATCTTTTGAAAAAAATATATCCTTGCATTTTTATTGTTCGGTCCATAAACATTAATAAGAGTAAATATTTGATCTTAAAATTTAAATCTAACAAAATTTTCCTCCCATCAATTGATCGATGGCTATTTATGACTTCAATTTCTTGAATTATAGAAATTTTCTTGTTCTCTTACAAAATGTGTTTCTTGCAAAAATATAACATCAAAATCAGCATCTTGTAGCCAATCAAATAAAATTGTTCTATTTTTATATGTATTTAAATCTTAGCGATTATGGAATAACATTTCAGAAGTTCACAAGACATTGGTTAGAGGAAGCACATCAATTTAATTATTCATGTGTTGACAGATCAGACTCACCGGAGTCTGAAGCCATGTTCCTCTTCGATCTTCCACGTCGGAAATCGTGTATGAATTCTTCCATACTCTTCTGTGATTCATCATATTTGGATTTCTTGCGAGGTACAGACGCACTTCTGACTTTCTCGCATATCTAACGGCAATCTTTTTTCCACAATTTTCTCAAGTTCATTTTTGCCAGGCTATTACTCAAGATCCTCTTCAAATTTGTGGTTTTAGTGCCGATCGGTCAACAAACATATACATTTCTAGGTATCTCATCGGTGTTTCTTTGTAATTATGAGATTATGTTAAACGCCAGCAATCTGAATCAATTCTGTTCGATTTTTATTCAATTTAAATGATAAACTTTATGGGTATGATTTTAAAGACGATACTTTTGTCATTTATCAAGAAAGAACGAAATTTTATCGTCGGTGCTATTTCAAAAGAGCCAAAATATGTTAAAATTGATTCACACAGTATGCCTAGCGATGGGGAATGGGTTGTACATTTATACAAATGTAATTATTCAAAGGCCATTATGATGGACATCGTATTCAATTCCATCGATTATCAAAACATCGCAATGACGTCATCCCATTGTCTAATATATTCTTTCTATGTGATATTGTCTCAACGGGATCTCTTTACAGGGGACATAAATATTAATAAAGAATTCGTAACGAGAATATAAATACATCGTAAATGGTAAAAATGAATATAAAATATTATTTCCGTCACTATATTCCTTCTTTTTCGCTGTAGATCTAACTTTGAACTGTCATTCGCTATTGCGTTCTGATCGAACTCTTGCTCGCAGACTTAGATTTCCTGTTTATGGAGAAGTTCAGCCTAGAAAGCTGCACAATTTCCATTTTTAAAACCAAGACTATAAGTATTTCATGCATAATGCTCGAAAAATCTTTTTCATTTGTAAAAAAAAGGAAGAATTAACATTTCTCTTTCTTGTATGTTATTTTTTATCATTAATAGCTGTTCTTTGTAACCATGAACTCGAAGGAACTTTTACAACATCTGAAATCCACTATTTTAGTAGAGTCCATTTGATTAAAGCCTTTGATTTTTCGACACTTTACACTACAATCCCACATTCAAAATTGAAAGAAAGACTCGCAAAAATTATAAGTAATGCGATTACAAGTAAGAAAGGCGATCGCAAATACAAAAACATTCTTGTTAACTATGACAAAACCTACTTTGTAAAAGAAAAGTCCGATTCTGAAAATGTTAATGTTAAACTTTCTGATCGACAAAATTTTTGTGGTGTTTGGAGGAAAGGTCTTCCAGCAAATTGTCCGAATTCCAATGGGGACCAATTGTGCACCACTCCTTGCCGACATTTTCATGTACTCGTGCGAAGCTGAATTCATTCAATCTTTGGTCTCAGAAGGGAAAAGATACTTAGTTTCTGACTTCAACTTCACTTACAGATACATAGACGATGTATTGTCCATCAACAATCCAAAATTCGCGGATTACCTCAGCAGTATATATCATTCGGAGCTTTGAAGTGAAAGAAACTACAGAGACAAATAATTCAGCATCCTTTTTAGACATTATGTTGTCCTACGACAATGATAGTCACATGAACACCTCACTCTATGACAAACGTGACGACTTCAATTTCAGCATTACAAACTTTCCTTTTCTGAGTAGAAACATCCCTTCATCGCCTGCTTATAGTGTGTTCATATCTCAGTTGATACGCTTTGCCAGAGCAAGTACCAAATATACGGATTTTGTTCTGAGAGCTATGCCACCGCATGGGATCGATACGTATGATGTTGTGATTCTTTACGTAGCATTTTGATGTTTTCTCAGCTTTCAATTGATACTGCACAAAACTAATGAGACGTTGCAGTAGAGCAATGTCTAATAAGTAAGTCCATATCGTTTATATATCAGAAAAGTCTGTTACAGTAGTTTTGGTAAACACTTCAAGAGTTCGTTGGAAGCAATTATTTTCTCTCGTTGACAAACTATTGAAGTGTTTGCGAAAACTGTGAACTTTTCATATACCTGGGCGATATTGATTGATTTATTAGGTGTTGCCCTACTGCAACCGCTGTCAAGTTTTGTAAAGTTTAATTTAGAAAATGAGAAAATACCAAAAAATATGTTAGGAATCACAACACCATACGTTTCGATCCCACTCGGTGTAGTAAATCATCTGAAGTGTAATTATCGCCTTTTTGGCATTTTATTAAAATGAAAATTATTTAGATGATTAACGAAACAAAATATCATAATAAACCAAGTTTGTTTTTAATTCAATTAAAATTTATATTACCCATTATGTCAGAAATAAGTAAGAAATTTCAATGGATCGAATTTAATCAGATGAGTATGTTTGTCTGCTAATAACGTAAAAATTACAAAAAAGAAAGATTGGATTGAAGAATGAAGTGGATAGGATGTAAGATAGGATGTAGGAAAGGATGGGATGTAGGATAGGATAGGAAGTAGGATAGAAATGGTTAGGATTGAGGTGGATAGGATAGGATAGGATAAGATTCTATCCACTTTCTATCCTACATCCTGCATCATACATCCTATCCTATTCATCTTTTGTCAAACAAGTGGGTTGCAGGACTGTACACTATGATGTCCCACTCTCAAGAATGGTGGATGATATTCTGTCATCCACCATTTGAACCATCCAACCAAAGATTGTACTCTATGTCCTCCGAAATGGATGTAACAGGATGTGACAGTTCTACCGAATTGAAGCGGCGGATGTTGCATGCAAGCAGGATATGCTTACTCTTCCTGGGCACCTGGTCTGATTCCCAAATCGGGAGTACGCTTCTTTTCATAGGGTGGAGGTTTTTGTTTTATACTGATTTTGCAGCCTTCGGTTTCTGATTTTCTGAATTTTCGATTTTGTGCTGTATACAGGGATATTGTCATTATCCATATTTGTCATTTAAACAATTTCGGCACGCATGGTCTCTGATCTTAATGAATGTTTAACGTCTTTTAATTCAATAGCATCATTTAAAACCTGATAAATTTACAGCATGGACCAGACATGAAGTTTCACACATAAGTAGGGACCAATGAAAAAAGGTAAATTTAGCCAAAATTTTATTTCTAGGTCATCTGGTTACCATGGCAAACTTTAGAAATTGGCAAAATTGAGCTACTTTGAAGCTCTTTAATTTGGTTTATATACCACATTTTTGGAATATTTTTTGGGGATCCTAAAGATTAGGACCTTAAAATTTTAGATAAGCACAATCTTAGTGTCTTTCTATATAGACGAAGCAACAGTCAGTGCATGTATTCTTTATCTATTGTTTTCATTTCCGTGCATGAACATCGACGGCGGGTGCGTCTAGCCAACAGGGGATGTTTACTCCTCCCGGGCACCCGGTCCCTCCTCTAGCTTGCTAGGGGTCCGTCGATGCTGTTTGGTGCTCTATTGTGAGTGTTGTTGAGATTATCGTCAGGAACTTCTTTAACTCATTGATATTGTCAAAAAGGCAGGCTACCATGACAACATAATTAGCTAATTTTGATATATTGATTTCGAAATGCTGTTTGTATTTTCCATTTTTCCTTCTATCTTTATGGGTATATGATAAGGAAATGAAATTTATTTTATAGAATGAGCAAATCCAAGATAAAACCACTTATTGCTATGTACATAAGTTACCTGTTTGCTGTTTTTCGAAGTCTTTTCCCCAGAAAACTAAACAGGCTTACACAACTTTCTGTTTACATATATTATAAAGCAAATTACATATATTATAAAGCAGATTCATACAAGTGTATATGACAAAAGGGATGATTTTGGATTCAACATAATAAATTTCCCTTGGCTTGACGGTGATGTTCCAAGATTACCGTCATATCGCATTAACATATCACAGCTCATCCGGTACGCTAGAGCATGTACTGATATTTTGGATTTTTACAGTAGAAATTTACAAATTACCAAAAAACTTTTAGGTCAAGGTTTCCGCTTTCATAAACTAGTTAAGACTTTCTTGAAATTTTACAAGAATTACAGTCAACTTCTTTTAAAATTCGGATCTATACATGCAACAGAGTACATTACTATGGGTATTACACAACCTGTCTTTTATGGTGATATGATAAACAAAATAAAAAGGATCAAAGGTAGGCAGCATAACCATCGAAAATGCGTCAGAATCATCAAACGCCTATTATATCGTGGATATGATCCTAATGTCATCAGACGGACACTAGGCTTGGTACTTGACCAATCTACAGTCTTGTACAAGCACATCCTTGAGACTTGCACTCTGACTGACTGTGACGACGGGACTCCATGACGGGCCCTGTCCAAACCTCTTTAGAGAAGACAGGGCCCCGACCACCTGTCCTCTCTGAATGTCAGTCGGACTCCTCGGGTGATTACATACAAGAGCTCGCTACAGCCGGCAGAGCACGGACTGTATTACGCATGCCATCTTTTTATATCCATTTACATATTCATCTGTGTCTCTGGGGCCTCTGCGTTTCGCGGTCTTATTTGTGTGATGTCATCTTACAGTGAGGAGGTTGTTTTACACCACAATTGTACGTTCTTCGAGACCTCTGGGTAATTGGAGAAGTGAGAGGGCTGTGCGCACGTAATCCAGGATAACCACACCATTTGCTACTTGCGTGACAGATGGCCGTCCAAAGTCGGCACCGGTTACCCATTGGTCTCGTCGGTTTATGTGTAGTCTTTTGTGTTTGATGTTTAAATGTCGTATGTCTCTTTTCCGTCTCGTGCTGTACTCGTCTTTTGTGTTTTTGCATCGGGTGTTTTGGTGTTTTACTGTTGATGCTGCAAAGGGGTCTTGTTGGAGATCTCCTCCCTTCTTTTTTTAAGTCTAAAATTTATTCTAGATTAAAAAATTTGAAGATAACTTAACTTTGGATGCCCGTATACAAGGACTCAAATTGGACCTTTGTACAATTTTACACAATCGTTCCCATAGCAACGGACTATTTCCTCCATATTTAAAAAAAATATGTCATGTTTTGAAAGATCTAGTTAAATACATTCATTAAACATCATACCATTGGATTTGAATTCAATAATCTAGGAAAAAGGGACTCTGAATATTGTATAAAATTGCTTTCATTTTTGCAATTTGAGGTCAAGTTGCCATAGCAACGTGCACAAACTTTGGTCCATTGTGATTGCTTATGTATTATTTCCATAAACAACTGGAAAATATAAGTAATTTATCATTGAATTTTGAAAAAAATGCCAAAAAACACTATTTTGATGGAGTACCTGTATTGTTGCCATGTTAACATATAGATAAGACCATAAACCCAACATCATTATTACTTAACTTGAAAAAGCAATGATAAGGTACTGATAATTCATTATTGTTTACTTTAGATTATGCTGCATTAATGATGTATGCAACTTCAAAAACGCCCCCAAAATGCATTTTATTCAATATTTAAAGTCTGTTTCCATGGCAACCGGAAGTAATATTAAGAAATATTTATCACTTTTTAACAATTGGGTTAGACCAAACCTAATGCATAAATTTTATCAAAATCTGAGACATGCCGTGTCATGCATCCTTCATAAAAGTGCAAATGCTTACAGAGAATAGCTATTGAATATTTGACACTTATAAGAATAGCTTAAACAGGATTAAATACTTGAAATGTTAAGGAGGGGATCTCTGACAGTGATTACCGAAGGACGTGCACAAGAAAAGGGGGAAACAGACAGAAATAACGAGCAAAGCACGGACTGTATTTCGTATACCTTCTGTTTTTATCCATTTACATTTTCATCTCGGTGTTACCTAGACCCTTGTGCCATGATGTCTGGTTGTATGGTCATTTTACAGTAAACAAGTTACTCATCGCAACATTTGTGCATTCTTCCAGACCTGTGGGTAATCGGAAAATTGGAAGGGTTGTGCGCAATAATTCGGATATCAAAAAGTGGCAGATGACCGTCCTACATCGGCATCGATTGCCAACCGGTCTCATTGGTTTATGTGTAGTCATATGTGTTTGATGTTTCTATGTAATTTGGTGTTTCTTGTACATTTTGCATCTCTTTCTGTGCGTGTTTTCTCTGTGTTTTGCATCGGGTGTTTGGTCTTTTGTAGTGGATTCTGCAACCGAATGTTTTTGAAGATCCCCTCCTTCCTTTTACAAGCACATAGATGGTGCCACTCCGATGAATATATAAATGTATACTTTTAGGGAAAAAACTTCGTATCAATTGTCCATTTGACATATATGACATGGTAATGGTGAGATATTAATTACAGTAAATGTACTGATGTTCTGAATCATCATGGTAGAAGTTTCTAAATTACCAAGAAACATTGAGGTCAAGGTTTTCGATTCGTAAACTAGAAAATTATTTCTTTAAATTGTAAAAAAAAGCTTCTTATGAAATTCGGACCCATTCAAGCATCAGAGAATATTCCTTTGGATAAAACAGAATTACCATCGATATTGTGTGAAAATCATCAAAAGCCTTAAAGTTTGATCCTGCTGTCACCAGACGGCTTGATACTTGAGCTATCTACAGCCTTGTATCAGCGCATTCTAAGGAATTGAACTGTGACTGACTGTGACGACAGGACTCAATGGCGGGCCTTTCCAAACCTCTTCAGGGATAACAGGGTCCCGACCAAGTGTCCCTTACCTTAGACAGTGCAATGCATGTATTTTACGGCGGGTGTAGCTAGCCAACAGGGGATACTTACTCCTCCCGGGCACCTGGTCCCACCTCTAGCTTGCTAGGGTCCGTCGATGCTCAGTTTGGTGCTCTATTGTGAGTGCTGTTTAGATTATCGTCAGGATCTTCTTTAACTCATTCTACATCTGATTCTGACTCCTCGGCTGATAACATGATTGAGTTTAATAGAACAGAGCACGGACTGTATATCTTACGCCTTCGAAAATAAAAGTTTTTTATCCATGTTCATATTCATGTGTCCTTGGGCCCCTACTTCATACTTCATGTGTTTTTTTTTTTCACCATAATTGTGCGTTCTTGGAGACCTCTTTGCAATCGGAAAATATGGAGGTTTGTGAGTAAACCGGATAACTATACCGTATGCTACTTGATTGGCAGATGGCTCTCCAGTTGATACATAATGCCCATCAGTCTCATTGGTTTAGGTGTAGTTATTTTTGTTTGATGTTTCTGTGATATGAGCTTATGTTTCTTAATCCTTTGCGTTTCTTTCTCTGCCCTATCTGCTCTTTGCTTTTTCAGTGGGTGTTTTTGCTGTGAACTGCTGCTGCTTAGTTTCAATCTGAATTACTGTGTTCATGAAAAATATAAGTATTATACAATTATTGCACAGCGATGAGGTCGATATGATGATTTATGGAGTGATAAAACCAATATCGACCGAGGCCGAAGGCCGAGATATTGGTTTCATCACTCCATATGATGATTTATGGACTCCATATGATGATTTATGGAGTGATAAAACCAATATCGACCGAGGCCGAAGGCCGAGGTTGATATTGGTTTCATCACTCCATAAATCATCATATCGACGGAATCATCTGTGCTATAATTGTTTTATCATATACATGAAAACTGGAAGAGAAAAGGGTAACCATAATATGTTTTGCTTCCCTAACACTGCTCACTTCACACTTGTTTATCTTTCAGATAAACATTATGTATTTTGGTGAAATGTTTTACACTTCATCTTTTATTATTATCATTTCATAAAAAATGCTGCCAAATAGCATACTCAGTCATGTCAGAAACACACAGTTTGCCGCCGACTACCGTTTTCCTCTAATACACAAAACCGGGAACGCTTCGATATGACCGTTTCAATACGACGATTAATCGCATTGCACGTGACCGCATTTTGGCCAATTGGAAAGCATGTAAACGGTAACGTAAATGAGAGTATATGATAATAGGTGATATGAGCTCGAATGGACGGGTACGACAGCTACTTTAACCTCCCCCGACATTGGCAGTCTATACATAGACGGTGTATATACATGTGTTACCAACCTCTTTTCCGTTCCTTTCGCATACAATTTCGCATGAAACGCAATACAAAATCTCAAAACCGTCACATATGTAAATATTATGCCCTTCTTTACCAAAATTCAAAGTTATATGTCATTTTGAAAAAAAAAACACCCCAGATTTGATCTGTTCTAAAATGATGCTATTGAATTTGAAGACGTTTAACATTTTTATGAATTTTAAATATTATCTACTGAAACGAATAGTATCAAAGCCTGGAAATAACTTCGACCTTTGATAGTTGACCTTTAGGTAGAGTATCCTTCGGGTCTCAACTTTTACAATATTTTCATTTCCACATGCACAAAGCTTATGTTAAACCTGATATACTAAGGAAATATAATTCGTGGTTTCATGATTACATTTAATTTGTATACCAAGAACTTAGTCTTTTGAACATTAACATTGGACCCCATGGAAAAAGTAAAAAAAAAAAACGTTTAAAAGTGATAAAATGCCACCAATAAAGTTTCTATTCAAAAAACCATCTTAGTTTGATAATCTGAACAATATTCTGAAGAGAATAAAATTACGGTATTCAGCCAAAACAAAAAAAAACCAAAAAAACAAAAAAACAAAAAAACAAAAAACAAAAAAAAAACAAAAACAAAAAAACAAAAACAAAAAAAAAAAAAAAACAAAAAAAAAAAAAAAAAAAACCCAGCAATTCTGACCTGAGGGATACTTTAACTTAAGTGACATTTGTCCCAAAATAATCAAATATCCTAATGAATATTTGTCAGAAATATGATCAAAATCCAATAAATGGTAAGGTGAAATGAGCTTAGACTGACGAATATACAGTTATATAACTTGGGTGAAGTAATTTTCAAAAGCTGTTAAATGTAATTTAGCTGCAAACTCAAGTTTTATTTCTTAATTTGAATTCGCGCATTTATTTGCAAACTTTGCGCAATTCTAAATGTCAAATAGGGTCGATTCAGTAGCATAGCTAAATAAAATCTATGATCTAAAGAGCAATGAAGACATGGTGCTATGATGTGAACATCCTTTAATTTCGATATTTCCAGATAAAATGACAAGTTTCCCCGTTTCGGTAGATTATCGGTAAAATTATGTCTTTTTGGAACGTACTGTACTAAGGGGTTTAGAGTGTTCGATTGGCAATGTGCTGGTATTTGATTGGATGAGATTGTCCAATGAAAATGAGTGGTCATTTCGCGGTATGAAGTGTTGTGCATACAAGTCTAGTTTTCGTTACAGGGCAGTCTGCGGGGGGGGGATTCTAATAAAAAATGAATGACGCGAATAGTTTAGTTGAAATAACTGTTTCTAATGCCATGCAACAGAATCAGAATTTATTTCTGAGCGACAATAAAAAATTTATACATAATCAGTTTGAACATATGGAGGAACGAGTAACCAATTCTCAGAGGGAAATGAATGATTTTCAGTTGAAAAGGTTGCAGAGTCTTACTGACGAGTCGTACGTTTTTAAGAGAAAAGGCAATGAAGCCCAGTTTAAATTTAACAATGAAGTGAAAGGGAGATTGGACCTGGCAGATACGTGTTTGAAAGATAATCCTGAGCAAGGGAGTGAAAAGGCGTTGTCTTACATTTCGGAAGGTATTGAACTTTTGAATAATAGACAGAAGTTAGTAAAATTAGCAGATTTGTCAGATAATGGTTGAAGGGTGGTACAAGAGTACGAGACGCATCAACTCGCATCAGATTCAGATGATGAAAAACGTATTGCAAAAGCTTAGGCCAGGGCTGCTAAGAAGGTTAGAGAGGAAAAGTCGAAAAAGCGAGTCGCTCGGCGTTGGACCCCTTGGAATCGAGGTCAGAGTATTCCTACAGTCACGGGTGCAGGGGTGCGTGGTACTAAGAGGCCAGGGAATTGCTTTAAATGCGGGGAGTCCGGCCATTGGCAAAAAGAATGTACCAAAGAAATTAAGTTAAGTAGTTTAACATATAACTTGAATCCATGTTCAGTCTGTAAATATCTTACGGAAAATAGAGGTAGTATTTCACATAGAAAGAATCATGAATTGGCAAAGGAGACGCCAAATACAAGTACAAATGGGTAAAGTGTATTCAAATGGGTCGGAACGGTTAGTCGAACACTCTGAAAACAATTCGGAGTTTAGTAAAGCTGTTGTTACGGTACAGTGCGCAGGTGAAATTGTCAAGCATTGAAGGTAATCTTTCACCTTTTGATAGGCTGAGCCAGCATATTGATCACTTGAAGGAGGGTGGCGCAAGTGAGTTTATTTTGAATGTTGTAAGCGAAGGTTACATACTTCATTTTGAAGAGAAGCCTACTTACGAAGTACTGAAAAATAACAAATCTGCTTAAGATAATCCCAACATTGTTTCTGAAGAAATAGATAAACTTTTAGTTAAGAAATGTATCCAGGAAATAGATCATGTTCCTAAGGTAGTGAATCCTTTAACTTAACTGTTGCTTTTGATAAAGCCGGGAAACCAAGATTAGTTTTAAATTGCAGACATGTAAACAAATTTTTGCACGATTTTAAGTTCAGATTAGAGGATGTTTCTACAGCAAGAGAAATGTTTGATAAGAATGACTTTTTATTTGGGTTTGATTTTAAAAGTGCATACCATCACATAGAAATTTATGATGAGGACAGGGAATATTTGGGTTTTCATTGGAAACACGAAGGAAAAGAAAGGTATTTTATTTTAATGTTCTTTCTTTTGGAATTTCTGTAGCAGCATATATTTTCCCTAAAGTAACCAGAGTTTTGATTGAGAAGTGACGTTCTATGGGTATACGCATTTTGATGTATTTAGATGATGGTTTATGTGCTGACGTTAGTTATGACAAGGCCATGAGTTTGTGTCATTTTGTGAAACAGGACTTGATCAAATTTGGCTTTTTGATTGCAGATGAGAAATGTCAATAGGAGCCAGTAAAACAAATTACGTGGCTCGGTTTTGATTGGAACATGCACTCAGAAGTTATTAAGGTAACTCAAGGTAGATTAGATACTTTATTGGTTTCCCTAAGTTCTTTGCCAGCCAAATACGAAAGGAATGTTCTTTGCATTCATGTGAAAGTGTTGGCGAGTGTTGCCGGTAAAGTTATGTCTACCTTTCCAATGAACATACTACGAAAGCATCATACGAATTAGCCGAGCATACTAGAGGGCAGCCGCGGCATTTATTACAGAAATGTAATTATTTACATGACATGTAAACATATATGATGTACTGGCAGTTAAAATCAAAAATATATATTGTCATAAAACATTTCTTTTCATGCTATTAGACATTTTTCACCGTGACGAACTTCGCACTCCGCACTTCGAACTTCGCACTTTAATTTCATAAGTGGGTTGCCGAAAAAAGCGCGCCAGTTGTACAGGTAGTCCATTATACCATTCCATTGAGTTTACTAATTAAAATGTAGATGGCTCTGCTTATGATTTTATACGCGAAAGGCAGCTATGCCACTTATTCTTCAATGTTCGAAGTGCGAAGTACGAAGTTCGAAGCGCGAAGTTCGTCACGATAAAAAAATGTCTATTTAATAAGCATCGTTTTTTGTCTATTACATCTAATGTTGACTTTTAATATTATAAACGAGGTAAAATCCCAGACACAAAGTAACTCTAAAATGGATATACATAACCGCCCAGGAAAAAACCATAGATAAAAAATTTCAAAATTCACTATGGAAACCTGTGTCTGTGGCTGTCTTGCATTACTATGATCATATCAAAAATATGGCACCAGAGTTACTGAAAGCGACAGACCTCGCCCTGTGTTTAAACGCATTTTTTTAGTATCCAATTAACTAGTAATAAACAAAAAAGGTTAAAATTTTCAACGATTTTCCCCGTGTCTATTCATAAATATCCTAAATATGAAAACTAGACTTGTGTATCAGGCGCTTCGGCTTAGAATGAACCACATGCAATACACTTCATGCCGCGAAAATGACTACTCATTTTCATTGGACAATCTCATCCAATCAAATACCAGCACATTGCCAATCGAACACTCTATACCCCTTAGTACACCTTAATCTACCGAAACGCGGTAAAATATAAGTATACCTTTCCACAGAACATACTAAGAAAGCATCATATGCAATTAGCCGAGCATACTAGAAATTTGCCTTGTTCAAAATAAAGTGAAGGTAATTAATACTCAAACAAAAGAAACAGTAATAATGCAAAAATTAGATTGTTATCATCAAATGCATTTCATAAAATTTCTGTTTTAAACAATTAGTGTCCTAGTCACCAAAACAACCCATTACGGTCGATTATAAGTCTATTTTATGACTAACAGACAAACGTTTTGAAATAGAGTCCACGACATAGCCGTCCTTGGCACTATCGAACCTCCAACGTCCATGTCGCTTCCAACAGCGCTCGTTAACATCACCGCTGGACGCTGCAGTGGCGCCACATACTGTCCTTCACATACCATTTGTCTTGTAACAAAGGCCAGTTAGGAGCTGATCTCCAGTTTGGAATAACCAATGTACCTTCAGCATGATCAGTTTTCATCTTGTTAATCACTTTATTTACAAGTTTTGGAGGTGGGACAAACCAATTATTTTCACCTTGCCAGTTTTGACTAAAAGCATTCACACCCTCAGTGTTTCTACACCACCATCTACTATTGAAACGAATACATTTTGTATTGTAGTCTGACGCAAATCTGTCCACAGTATGTGGACCCCATACATTATCAATATGAGCAAAAATATCTGCTTTTATCGACCAATCGTCACTATCGCAGCATTTACTTAAATTGTCAGCTCTGATATTCTGGGTTCTGGAAATCCAAAATGGCATTAAATGAATATCAAAATGTTTACACTTTGCTAAAATATCTAAAGCTATATTTTGCAATACTGGCTTACGACTACCTACCTCAAGAATATGCGTGACATTCTTATTGTCCACGCAACTTCACACCCTGTGAGGTCAAACGGTCACTTAGCATATCATTTGACCTACTTACTGCCATAAGCTCCCTCCACGTTGAGCTTTGTTCCGATTCCTGTTCGGACAAAATACCTGTAACATCGGTCCCATTTATATTTTCAATGTAAGCTCCAAAGCCCAGATCAAAAGCGTCACTGAATACAACTTTGGTGTATTCACTCGTCCTATGAGTTTTTAAGCTTCTACCATTTAGGGTGACAATTTTGTCAAGCCAGAATTTTACCTCATCAATGACATCCTTTGTCAGCATCACTTTGCTTATCCAACTTGATCTTGATAAAATACAATTATACATTGCTCGTGTTCTGAGATGACAAACATGCCCCACAGCCGCTTCCATAGAAATTACTTTACCGGCAACACTTGCCAACTCTTTCACATGAATGCAAAGAACATTTCTTTCGTATTTGGCTAGCAAAGAGCTTAGGGAAACCAATAAACTATCTAATCTACCTTGAGTTACCTTAATAACTTCTGAGTGCATGTTCCAATCGAAACCGAGCCACGTAATTAGTTTCACTGGCTCCCATTGACATTTCTCATCTGCAATCAAAAAGCCAAATTTGATCAAGTCCTGTTTCACAAAATGACTCAAACTCATGCCTTGTCATAACTAACGTCAGCACATAAACCATCATCTAAATACATCAAAATGCGTATACCCATAGAACGCCACTTCTCAATCAAAACTCTAGTTACTTTAGTGAAAATATATGCTGCTACAGAAATTTCAAAAGGGAGAACATTAAAAATAAAATACCTTTCTTTTCCTTCGTGTTTCCAATGAAAACCCAAATATTCCCTGTCCTCATCATAAATTTCTATGTGATTGTATGCACTTTTTAAATCAAACCCAAATAAAAAGTCATTCTTATCAAACATTTCTCTTGCTGTAGAAACATCCTCTAATCTGAACTTAAAATCGTGCAAAAATTTGTTCACATATCTGCAATCTAAAACTAATCTTGGTTTCCCGGCTTTATCAAAAGCAACAGTTAAAGGATTCACTACCTTAGGAACATGATCCATTTCCTGGATACATTTCTTAAAAAGAAGGGAGGAGATCTCCAACAAGACCCCGTAGCAGCATCAACAGTAAAACACCAAAACACCCGATGCAAAAACACAAAAGACGAGTACAGCACGAGACGGAAAAGAGACACACGACATGTAAACATCAAACACAAAAGACTACACATAACTAAAAGTTTATCTATTTCTTCAGAAACAATATTGGGATTATCTAAAGCAGATTTGTTATTTTTCAGAACTTTGTGAGTAGGCTTTTCTTTAAAAGGAAGTCTGTAACCTTCCCTTACAACATTCAAAATAAACTCACTTGCGCCACCCTCCTTCTAGTGATCAATATGCTGGCTCAGCCTACCAAAAGATGAAAGATTACCTTCAACGCTTGACTCATCAATTTCACCTGCGCACTGTACCGTATCAGGCTTTACTAAACTCCGAATTGTTTTCAGAGTGTTCGACTAACCGTTCCGACTCCTTTAAATACCCTATACCTTTTGTACCTGTATTTGACATCTCCTTTGCCAATTCATGATTCATTCTATGTGAAATACTACCTCTGTTTTTCGTAAGATATTTACACACTGAACATGGATTCAAGTTATATGTTAAACTACTTATCTTAATTTCTTTGGTACATTCCCTTTGCCAATGGCCGGCCTCCCCGCATTTAAAGCAATTCCCTGGCCTCTTAGTACCACGCACCCCTGCTCCCGTGACTGTAGGAATACTCTGACCTCGATTCCAAGGTGTCCAACGCCGAGCGGCTCGCTTTTTCGATTTTTCCTCTCTAACCTTCTTAGCGGCCCTGGCCTCAGCTTTCACAATACGTTTTTCATCATCTGAATCTGATGCGAGTTGATGCGTCTCGTACTCTTGTACCACCCTCCAACCAATATCTGACAGATCTGCTAATTTTACTAACTTCTGTCTATTATTCAAAAGTTCAATACCATGTAAGACAGCGCCTTTTCACTCCCTTGCTCAGGATTATCTTTCAAACACGTATCCGCCAGGTTCAATCTCCCCTTCACTTCATTATTAAATTTAAACTGGGCCTCATTGCCTTTTCTCTTAAAAACGTACGACTCGTTAGTAAGACTCTGCAACCTTTTCAACTGAAAACCATTCATTTCCCTCTGAGAATTGGTTACTCGTTCAATTTGCGCTCAATATGATTTTGTATAACATTTTTTATGTCGCTCAGAAATTGATTCTGATTCTACTGCATGGCATTAGAAACAGTTCTATCAACTAAACTATCAAGATTCGCGTCATTCATTTTCTTTTAAGAATCCCCCCCGCAGACTGCCCTGTAAACGAAAACTAGACTTGTGTATCAGGCGCTTCAGCTTAGAATGAACCACATGCACAACCCTTCATATCGCGAAAATGACAACTCATTTTCATTGGACAATCTCATCCAATCAAATACCAGCACATTGCCAATCGAACACTCTATACCCTTTAGTGCAGTACGTTCCAAAAAAGACATAATTTTACCGCTAATCTACCGAAACGCGGTAAAATATAATTCTATGGAAGCGGCCGTTGGGCATGCTTGTCGTCTCAAAACACGAGGAATGTATTGTATTTTATCAAGATCAAGTTGGAAAAGCAAAGTGATACTGACAAAGGATGTCATTGATGAGGTAAAATTCTGGCTTGACAAAATTGTCACCCTAAATGGTAGAAGCTTAAAAACTCCTTGGACGAGCGAATACACAAAAGTTGTATTTAGTGACGCTTCTGATATTGGCTTTGGAGCTTACATTGAAAATGTAAATGGGACCGATGTAACGGTCCGAACAGGAATCGAAACAAAGCTCAACGTGGAGGGAGCTTATGGCAGTAAGTAGTTCAATTGGTATGCTAAGTGATCGTTTGACCTCACAGTGTGTGAAGTGGTGCGTGGACAATAAGAATGTCACGCATATTCTTGAGGTAGGTAGTCGTTAGCCAGTATTGCAAAATATAGCTTTAGATATTTTAGCAAAGTGTTAACATTTTGATATTTATTTAATGCCATTTTGGGATTTCCAGAACCCAGAATATCAGAGCTGACAATTTAAGTAAATGCTGCGATAGTGACGATCGGTCGATAAAAGCAAATATTTTTGCTCGTATTGATAATGTATGGGGTCCACATACTGTGGACAGGTTTGCGTCAGACTACAATACAAAATGTATTCGTTTCAATAGTAGATGGTGGTGTAGAAACACTGAGGGTGTGAATTCTTTTAGTCAAAACTGGCAAGGTGAAAATAATTGGTTTGTCCCATCTCCAAAACTTGTAAATAAAGTGATTAACAAGATGAAAACTGATCATGCTGAAGGAACATTGGTTATTCCAAACTTGAGATCAGCTCCTTATTGGCCTTTGTTACAAGACAAATGGTATGTGAAGGACAGTATGTGGTTGGCCTCTAGTTCTGTGATATCAGGCAAGGGCAATAAAGGTATCTTTACTAATTCACCTTTTTTTTTACGTATGATTGCTTTCAGCTGAATATCTTTTATACAGAAATTTGGAAAAGATATGAGAAAAGTTGATGGAATTTTTATATGATGACAAATATGGATAATGACCATATCCCTGTTTACAGCACAAAATCGATAAGTCAGAAAATCAGAAACCGAAGGCATACAAAATCAGGATAAAACAGGAACCAAAGCAAACAAACAAAAACCTCCACCATATATAAAGAAGCGAACTCCCGATATGGGAGTGAGACCAGGTGCCCAGGAAGAGCAAGCATATCCTGCTTGCATGCAACACCCGTCGCTTCAATTCGATAGAGCTGTCACATCCGGTTACTTCGATTTTGGAAGACATAGAGTACAATCTTTGGTTGGATGGTTCAATGGTCTATGACAGAATATCATCCACCATTATGGAGAGTGGGACATTATAGTGTATGACGAGTTTCCCATATCGACCGTAGAACTTCCTCAGTGACGATGTTAGTCGGTCACAAACATATCCCTGACTGAGAAGCTTATCTGAAAGACGCCTAGCTCTCAGAACAAATCCGTATATTTGGTATATCTGGCATAGCGTATAAATTGAGATATGAACACGCCATAAGCAGGCGATGAAGGGATGTTGCTACTCAGAAAAGGAAAGTTTGTAATGCTGAAATTGATGTCGTCATGTTTGTCATAGAGTGAGGTGTTCATGTGACCATCAGTGTCGTAGGACAACATTATGTCCAAATAGGATGCTGAATTATTTGTCTCTGTAGTTTCTTTGACTTCAAGCTCCGAATGATAGATACTGCTCAGGTAATCCGCGAATTTTGGATTATTGATGGACAATACATCGTCTATGTATCTATCTGTAAGTGAAGTTAAAGTCAGAAGCTAAGTATCTTTTCCCTTCAGAGACCAAAGATTGAATGAATTCAGCTTCGTACGAGTATAGGAAAATATCGGCAAGGAGTGGGGCACAATTTGTCCCAATTGGAATTCCGACAATTTGCTGGAAGACCTTTCCTCCAAACACCACAAAAATGTTGTCGATCAAAAAGTTTAACATCTGAATAATGTCTGTTTCAGGAATAAATCTACGGACAAATATTGATAATGTTGTACGGGAACCTGGTTTGGAGGACAATGCAGAGAACAGACGTCTCGCAGAAAACATGATGGGCTATTTGTGTTTATCGAAAAGTGAAAATACTAGACGTAAGTATTATTTGGCATACGTGAAGTGGAAGCAGTTCATAAACGGGAAGGGTCATGTCGACATGCCTGCTAATCCGGTGCATATAGCCATGTATCTTACATATCTATAAGATAAAGGTGCGTCATTTCATGTGGTGTCCGGGACAAAATATGCTATAAAGTGGGCACATAACCTTAATGGTTTCCCTGACGTAACAGATCATGTTTTTGTGAACATTATTGTGGAGTCTGCGAAATAATCGCGAAGCCAAAAAACTGCGAAGAAAGATCCTGTCAACTCTGAAGATTTAATTATGTTATGTGACAAATATTCAGACAATAGGGAATTGTCTGTTGTACGTGATTTATGTATGACTATTTTAGGGTTTGCAGGTTTTTTAAGATATGACGAGCTAAGCTCATTAAGATGTAAAGATGTTACTTTTCATGATGACTTTGTAAAAATTTATATTGCCAAAAGTAAAACTGATCAATACAGAAACGGCGATGAAATTTTAATTTCAAAATGCAAAACATCAGCGTGTCCCGTTTTGTTGCTCAGAAAGTATTTTGACATAGCTGGAATTTCTTGTGATTCTGATCACTTTTTGTTTAAACCTATGTTCGGTGGTAAGGGTGGTCCAAAACTTACTTACCAAAACAAAAAACTTAGTTATACAAGGACTAAGGAATGTATCATTGGTAGGTTGAACGAAGTAGTAACTGGTAAAAGTTTGGTTTACATTCACTTACAGCAGGTTGCGCCACTGCAGCGTCAAGCGGTGATGTTAACGAGCGCTGTAGGAAGCGACATGGACGTTGGAGGTCCGATAGTGCCAAGGACGGTTATGTCGTGGACTCTATTTCAAAACGTTTGTCTGTCAGTCAGAAATTAGGTTAGTAATCGACCGTAATGGGTTGTTTTAGTGACTAGGACACTAATTGTTTAAAACGGAAATGTTATTAAATGCATTTTATGATTACAATCTAATTTTTGCATTATTACTGTTTCTTTTGTTTGAGTACTTATTACCCTCACTTTATTTTGAACAAGGCTAATTTCTAGTATGCTCGGCTAATTGCATATGATGCTTTCTTAGTATGTTCAGTGGAAAGGTAGACTTATATTTTACCGCGTTTCGGTAGATTAGCGGTAAAATTATGTCTTTTTTGGAACGTACTGTACTAAGGGGTATAGAGTGTTCGATTAGCAATGTGCTGGTAATTGATTTGATGAGATTGTCAAATGAAAATGAGTGGTCATTTTCGCGGTATGAAGTGTTGTGCCTGTGGTTTCTTCTAAGCCGAAGCGCCTGATACACAAGTCTAGTTTTCAAATTTAGGATATTTATGAATAGACACGGGGAAAAATCGTTGAAAATTTTAACCATATCTGTTTATGATATTTTATGAAAAGTCACGGGGAAAAATCGTTGAAAATTTTAACCATATTTGTTTATTACTAGTTAAGGTATCCGTTGTACAATTAAATATCAAGTGTATTATATAGTTGAAATCATGGAATATTTTTACCTAAATGTACATAACACAACATAAATAATGGTTTCTATCAGCAAAAGTCAACATGCCAACCGTCACTCAAGCCACGGAAACTATCGAGACACTGCCGGAGATTACCGAGATAATTCTAACACTGTTTAAATGGACGAGACGTCCGCGAGAACTTCATTTGTACATTGGATACGTTAATTGGATACTTAAAAAAGTGTTTAAACACAGGGCGAGGTCTGTAGCTTTCAGTAACTCTGGTGCCATAACATGATGTCTTGCAATTTTTGATATGATAATGGTAATGCAAGACAGTCACAGACACAGGTTTCCATAGTGAATTTTGAATTTTTTTATCTATGGTATTTCCTGAGCGGTTATGTATATCCATTTTAGAGTTACTTTGTCTTTGGGATTTTTCCTCGTTTATAATATTAAAAGTCAATATTAGATGAAATAGACAAAAACGATGCTTATTAGCATGAAAAGAAATGTTTTATGATAATATATATTTGTGATTTGAATATTTTGACTGCCAGTACATCATATATGTTGAGATTTTCGGATTCTATTTTGAGGTTTTGTGTTTGATTTTCATTTACTGGTATATTCATATTTTCGGTTACTTCACCCATTTTATAGTGAAAATACGTATAAAAATTTCACATATTCCCTTTTCTGCGAATAAGGTCTTCGTGTAAAATGTTTTCCTCTGAATTCTTTGTTTGTCAGTTGAATGTTTTTAATCTCTATTCACTCATTCTATCCTTGAAAAGCAATTTATGTGGATAATTAAATTATCGTCTTATGATTGTTGGATAGCATATATGTTTCCATTTTCATACGATAAAGAAGATCCTGACAACAACCTCAACATCGCTCACAATAGAGCACCAAATTGAGCATCGACGGACCCCTAGCAAGTTAGAGGTGGGACCAGGTGCCCTAGAGGAGTAAGCATCCCTTGTTTGGCTAGCCGCACCCGCCGTCGATGTTTATGCACGAAAATGAAAACAATATCTTCAATACATGCACTGTGCGAAGTCATATCTATATAAAAAGGGCTATGGCAAAAATGTTTGACCTAATCTTCATTACGATGACCTTAAGTACAAATTTAAGTTTCAAAAGATAAACCCAGAGGGCGCTAATTAAATTATTTTAGGCGGCTTTATTGAAATCTATGTGGCAGGAAGGGTTATTGAGGATTTAATATCTGAAACACGTGTCTGGTGCATGATGGATTGTTTGAAATTTTCTTCATCACTGTGGCGTATCACGTGATACGCAAATAATATGTTCCACGGGAATCCCCTTTGTTTAAACCAAGTAAATACTGTCTAAATCTCATTTATATGAATTTACTTTAGGCCTATCATGTGGCCATTATCATCAATGATATGATGGTTATCTATTCTGGTCAAGAATAGACGTGTATTCAAAGAACACTTCTGAGTCAACAGAATTTTTCCACATGTTATGATATGGTGCACGGACAGATACAAAATTCTCTGTTTAAGTGTTCTCCAAATATACGTCTATTCTCGACCAGAATAGATAACCATCATATCATTGTTGATAATGACCATATGATAGTCCTAAAGTAAATTCCTATAAAGTAGATTTAGACAGTATTAATTTGGTTTGATAAAAGGGGATACCCGTGAAACATATCATTTGTGTATCATGTGATACGCCACATTGTTCAAGAAGGGATAAAGTTGGAGCACTACCGTATTTATTAAGTGGAATTTGACATTGGTATTATGCTCTTCCTGTTTGACATCCTGCATCCTACCCTATTTCTTTTTTGTCAAACAATTGGGTTGCAGGACTGTCTTATTCTATAAACTATAAACAGCAAGATCGGCTGATAACATTATCGAAACTCCTGAATAAATCAACGTATACCATGGTTTAAAAATAGACCGGGATAACCTCAACTAACTTCTGCAAATGGCGTCGTTAATAAATCATACAATTATATAATAAAACAGTTATGGACTTTTAACTCAGTATATATAAATTGACATTGACTAACTATGAAAATAATGACCTCTGCTTCGCCTCGATCAATATTTTCATAGCAAGTCAATATCACATCATATATACAAAGTTAAAAGTCCATAATTGTATAAAATACTATCCTCTTTACAAGATGGAACATTTCCGGTATAAATTGACTACATGTATATGATTCTTACGAAACATATTGGCAGGTAACATAGTAACACTGTCCTCTGTCAATTTTTTCACAGTAAGTCAAAATCACATCATATACACTGAGCTAAAAGTCCATACCTATCTTATTCTATAATTTCATATCTGATTCACAATAAATTTCGTCCCCATTTGCAGAATTTAGTGGGGTAATCCTAGTCTATGTATAGACCACTATGTATGGTGATTTCTCCAGGAGCGTCGGTGACGTTATCGGCCAATCAGAGCGTCGCTATTTATAGTTTATAGCGAGCGGAGCTTGCTGCAAAGGCCCGAAGGGCCTTTGCGAGCGAAGCTCGCCCTTATGGTAACGCGTAAACACATATATTATTGAGAAAATATGCTGAATCAAAGAATGAGAATGTACTACTATGCTTTCAAAAACTTTCGTCCCCTCGCAGACAGAGTTGCTGCGGAAATGTTGGATATTGCCATTTAAATTTTTTTTTCGACTCCAAGTAGACGTATACGTTAAACTCAATTTTTGTTTATAAGTTAAATTTATTGAAAACATTTTTCGTAAGTCAGGTAACGATAAAGCATCAACAAGGCGGCGTAACCACGGGAAATCCGACATTTCCGGTTTTAAACGAGACGTTTCGCTCTGATTGCTTTTCTCGTCTCGGGTGGTTTCGTACTGTCAGAAGTCGGAATATGTTTGTTTTTTCTTTTGTTCTTAAGTAATTTATTTTCTGCTAGCCTAAACATTATTCTTACAAAATAAAAGTATAAAGAACCATATTTTTAAAGAACCATATTTTAAGCCCCCCCCCCCTTAAAATGTTCATCTGCTGGTCTAGATCAATTTTGCAAATGCTTCCGTGTTTCCACTCGCCTTATACCTTTTTGGCAATCATCAAACAGAAAGTTTTGTAAGATAAGATAAAGCATCATCTTTTCTCTCCGCTCGCACAAAATGTCTTTGCCTTGATTCATATTAGAATAATATTGAATATAACTTTCTGATACTTTTAGATTTACTATACCGCACTGAAATCTACAAATTCATTTAAACATTAAAGAGAGATATACAACATATTGTTTACATGATATATATTAACGCTTACAGAAAAAGAAACTGCACATGACAACAGAGTCATTCGTGTTTTATGCAAAAGATAAGAAATGACTTGGCTACATTTTCAGATTAGAAATTAGAAATGACCGTAAAAATACAAGGCTACATAGATGATTCGGATAAGTTATTTTCAGCGTTTACTTTTCTCGCACATTGGATAGGCTGATTCCCCGTTTCAGCAGTGCTTAAGAATTCGATCCGGCACCCCTGATCCGGCACTGTTAATTAATCCTTAATGACGTCACAGACAAACTGACGTACGTTATTTCACGTGCACATACACGTTCAGTCATTCTGATGCGTAAAGACGAGGACTTTGAAGGATTCAATGTGCGATAAAAATAATCAAGCACCACACTTGAGCTCCGGATAGAAAAATATCAGTCTCGGGTGGAATGATCAACGTCCCAACCTCGGCTAACGCCTCGGTTATGACTTTATCAATCCCACCCTCGACTGATATTTTTCTATCCGGAACTCAAAGTGGTGCTAGATTCTATTAATCTCACATATTCTAATTTGGTAAAAAATTCCGGTAAATAGTTACATGTATTCATATTTCCATAAACATTACTATATCTATAGTCATCACAAGATGGACAGAGGTGATGGTTCCAATTTGTTGCATTACACAATGAACATAAATATATACATTCATAAGACTAATTTCAAAAAGATCAACTTCTATTATGCTTATAATGAACATCTGACATAAAAATAGGTTTATAAACTTATAACCAAAATCCCATGACTTGCCTGGAGATAAGTAACGAGCAAATAATATAAGTTGGGTTATACATTGTACACTTGAAAAAAGAATATATGCACGAAACCTGAAGAACTGACTACCTGTTTCTTACGTTAAGTGTTAACATTTACTGAGAAAGTGTAATCTACGGAAGTAAAGCGTAACATTAACAATAGAAAGAAAAGCATTGTCTTTTCTCGCACATTGGATAGGCCGATTCTTCTTTTCAGCGGTGCTGGAGACTTTGATCCGGCACCCCTGATCCGGCACTGTTAATTGTTCCTTTATGACGTCATAGACAAACTGACGTACGTTATTTCACGCGCACATACATTTAGCATGACATTCAGTCATTTTGATGCGTAAACATGAAGAGGAATTTGAAGGTTTCATTGTGCGAGAAAAATAATCAAGCACCACATTTTGAGTTTCGGATAGAAAAATGTCAGTCTCGGGTGGGATGATCAACGTCCCAGCCCTGGCTAACGCCTTGGTTTGGACTTGATCAATTCCACCCTCGACTGATATTTTTCTATCCGGAACTCAAAGTGGTGCTAGATTCTAATTCCCTACTTTGACACTTTTACAAATATATATCACTTACACAATTACTTATACAATATCAAAACCCCAATCTACAAAGAATCTGTATAGGCGAGTCTATTCGTTTGTTTGATATATTTCTTAAATAGATTCTGATTGGGAATATGTTTTAGGCGTAAAATGAGCAGCAAGACATAGAGCGTATTTGTAGGTCAAAAATAGTAAAAAAAAATACGCCAACATCGGAGAAAGGGGCGGGTTATAATGCTAAATTACAAGGTCGCTCTATTTAGAAAAAAATACAATAAGTCTTGTTAATATAAGACTATATGTGTGATGTTTCTTTTGACATATGCCTTATGCATAAAATTTGCCCTTCTCATGCATAATGGTGATACCGTTATGTTGTTTTAACTTCAGATTTTGACAATTTCATATCTTCAAAATAACTTGATTATGGTCTTCGGGGTGCCGATTTAATCATAAATGTAGAAGAAAGGCGGGAACGTCCTACAACATGTACATGTACAAGACTCGACTCCACCAATAGCCAAACACTGAATCACCCCTAAGCGAAAAAAATCGTGAAGCACAAAAGATACGGGACAAGCAACACAACACACGACATCCAAACACTACACACGAAAGACTACATATAAACCATCGAGTTAAATGGGCAGCTAATTGACAATGCAATTGTTTTCACAATTTTGCAGTTGAGAATAATTGTCGTTTTATATTATAAGTACAAGCTTTTACAAAAGTCAATATGGTGTAATCTTAAATTATGTCAAACTGTTCACGACTTTCACTTGTGTAATAATTAGTTCCATGTTTAAATCAGAGAGAAACGTACAGTACTCTGAGTCAGCATATCATATCAGATAAATGGAGATATCCTCTTTTTTGCCTAAAGCATCACTGTAAGACATAACTTGTTGAAATACGCAAATGGTGCTCTCAAATTTTATTTCAATATTAATGATTTAAACAACGAGGTTGGTATCTCCTCTTGTGTATTCCTTAGTCCCCAAGGATATCGTTGCCCTAGTTTCACAGTGTTTCTACACTTTATGATATGAAATATATATGTAAATTCTCCACCATAAAACTTTAATTAAAAAAATCCTTAAATCAAGGGATACCTCCCTGATCGTACAGCTCTGTCATTAACATATGTTTTGACAGAAATTTTAGGTCAAGTTTAGACTTTTGCTCTTAATCCTATATAATTTGTATTTTACTCTTTTTCGGCCTCCAACATCACTGGTGTAACATAATCGTTGAAATGCGTTTATGGTGTACTCATATTTTACAATACAACATATATTTTAATTTTGACAATTCTAGATAAAGGACAACGTAAATATTTTTATCCAAGCACTCAAGCTACAATAAAAATGATTCTTGTTCTTATATAATACATGTTCTATAACAAATGTTCAAGTTCAAGCTTATAATACTTATATCTTCTGTAGACTGTATGGTGGATATCTTTTCGTTGCAGACTTAAAATCTGTTTTTTTAATTGTTTTGTACCTTTTTGGTTCTGTTAAAGAGTAGAACTCCTTGAGCTCCGGGTAATGGTTAAGCATCTTTCGTACGTAAACATTTCCCTTCTTATCAGTCATATCTTTATCTTTGATTACGTAGAATTCCATTGTTCCCCTTTCGTGGTGATCTAGTTTTTCTCTAAATGTCTTTAACAGTTCAAAGTCCTGAAATTCATCTCCTTTTTCTCTCTGTCGTTGAACCATTACAGGAACTAGTTCACAGAGTGTTTTCCACCCGTCATCTACTTCTATTTCTAAATGTCTGGACGAACGAGTTGACTTTGTTCTTAAGAACTGCAAGATAAACGGTAGATAGCAGTATTCCAGAAATGTTCGAATATTTTGTGACGCAAATGAATGAATAACAGCAAACAGTAACAGGTCATTATTGAAGAAATATGAACTTCCTTTCTTGTGCAATATGCCAATTTCTACCAATTCATTGACACGCACATAAAATCTTTCCAGGTTTAGGTCTTTGTCTAAGACTGACAATAACTTTTTGTGTAAAGATTTAGAATCTATTGTAACAATTGATCCATTTAACATGATGTAAACCAGAGCTCTGTATTTTTGTCTATCGGAAACAGCAAGATTCTTTACATATTCATGAAAAATATCCATGACGTCTGAATCCTCTGAAGATGATACGTTCCATTCAATACCACCATGTAGATAACATTCTATGGGTAGTCCAAATTCTGTAGGTGTTTCAGATGTTTCTTCTGCTTTCTGTTCCATTTTTTCATTCACTTCCACATTACTTTTTTCATGATTATCTGTTATTTCTATCTCTACTTTTGATGGATCTGTTTCTCCATCCTTTTCATTCTCTTGAATAGAAGGGTCTGTTGCAGGTTTCCTATCTTCCTCATTTCCTTTGCTTGTACCTTCTGTAGAACTTTGTTCGTGTTCCCCATTATCATTATCATCTCTCTCCGCAGACTCCTGCAGATTATTTGGATCAATGCTGAATTTAGGAAATCCTTCCTCCGACTTCGTTGATCCTATTGAATCTGAAAAATTTAGCCCTACATCGGTTGGATTTTCTGCTTCATTAAGATCATTTTCATTGGCCAAGCCAGGTTTATCATCACCCGGATCTAAGGCAATCTTCGCTTTCTCAGAGGCATTATCCTTATCTTGAACTTGATTTGACTTTGACCTTTCTTTCGACTTGTCTTCTGTTTCATTTACATCATTAAGCTTTGCTTTTGGTTTTGTGTACTTTTCATTCAAATCTTTCAAATCACTAATGCTATATGACATGTTCAGTTCGGAGCATCCTTTCAAAATTGGAAAATTCGTTTGCAAATTACTTAATGAACTTGAAGACGTAATAAGGACTTTGTATTCGTTACATTCGCGAGTTGAAGTGTACAGTCTGTTCATCATGTTTTCAATCTTTGAATCATAACGGGAGTACAAAGATAAATCTCCGAATGTTATATCCACTAGGATAATTGTTCTTTCTCCTACTTTATCCAGTGGATCAAAGGGAAAATGAATAGTTTTCCATTCCAGCTTTTGTCTGTAATGTTCTAGCACCCCTACACATGTTGTTGACTTCCCTACTCCTGTATTACCTACAACAAAGACCACGTCATTTTTTTCTAACATTGTGATGATTTCCCTGTAATTCTTTGTCTCCACGAATTTAGGATTTGACCGTTTTATCTTCTTTCCATATGGCATTTCAATTTGAGTTTCACCTGGATTGAGAAAGATGAAGAAACATATAACATAATTTGAGTGTCTTCAACTTCAACAAAAAGGCTGATGATTTTACAAATTTGTCAATCTTATCAAGATATATAAAAACATGGACCATCAAATGCATAGGTAGATATGAAAATTGAATATAAGAATATGAACAAGAATTTCCAATTAAGCAGCTGCTAAATGACATCAATGAAACACAAAATTAACAACAAACACCTCATACATTACATTAAAATAAAATTGATGAAAATGAACGCGAGGTTCAGTGTCTCCGTTTGTGTTTTCCCCCTTTTATCTTGTGTGTATTCCGTTGTGATTCTTCTTATCTTAAGGAGAATATCCCAAACACGATAGGATTGAAGAGAACCAATGCAGAATAAAACTCTTACCAGTTTTGTTCGACCCTACCAATGAGATCTGCTCCTCTAAATCTGAAATCAAAGTCAAGTGGTACAGCTTTAGAGATTAAAATAAAAACCTCAGTTCATATTATACAATCTTGAAAAATTTAATAATTCATAAATTATTGTGTCAATACCCTTGACACCTGATACATTTAGAAAAAAAGCTGCAGGATAATAATATTTATGCTTAAACCAATAGTATATGGTGCAAAGAAGTGATAACCATTGAAGAAAATATTCCAATATTCAATAGTACTTACCACCTGGTTCTTTTTCATTTTTGTGACCTACAAGAATAAAGAAAAACATTAAAAGGCAAGGAATATTAATGTGCTCTCCTCAAATAGATTCTATTGCGATATATACGCACAACCAATGTAATCTCCTGAGATGTAACTATG
This sequence comes from Pinctada imbricata, assembly GCA_033119305.1. Classification (NCBI taxonomy): domain Eukaryota; kingdom Metazoa; phylum Mollusca; class Bivalvia; order Pterioida; family Pteriidae; genus Pinctada; species Pinctada imbricata. Next base: position 2,534,530 of record VSWD01000011.1, read on the forward strand.
GTAAGGAAAGTGCTGCAATTTGTATGAATAGAAATAAATATTAGACATAGAGGAATTCTAATTCAACGTGGTTTTACTAAGATGTAAAACAAACTATTTTCTCAATTTTATTGTTAAATTGAATATTTAATAATGATGTCTTAATAAAAAGTACTGTAGACTTCATCTACGATGTGGAGAAATGATTGCATTTTCTAAGCGTGAAATACTAGCCTTTAAGCTGTTTTTCGATGTTTTTTGTTGTTCCAAATTTGAATTACATTTTTTTGTACTTATTGTTAGGGAGATAAGTAAAGCGAAACAAACATAGTAGCTATACGTACCGTTTAAAATCCAGAGGGATTGGTGGTATTTTGTTAATATAATTCTATTTTTTCCAAATATTTAATTTATTCAATCTTGTGAGACAAAAGGTTACCAACTCTGATTCTTGAGAGCAGCCCTCATGACGAAAATGTCTAAACTTATTACACTAGATATGCATGTATCGGAATATGAATGTATATCAGAAGACTTCTAGAAAAAAAAAACTTTCACAAAGTTGAATTAAACTTGTATTACCCTTATAATACAAACTGTTTGTTCCACGTTAAGTAATCATTCATTTCAAATAAATGCAGACGTTTCAAAAAAAGAAAAGTTATAAAATTTTCTTTGTTATTTAGGATTATCTCAAGCTTGTATAAATATCAAAAACTCTTAATTATTTTAACAAGGCAATAGAATAAGGAACGTACAAATTCTGATGGCTCCTCCAGTAAAAGGATTATGAATCTGATAGTTGTAGTTTTTACGTAGGTAGAACCACCATACAGTGATGCTGATACCTATGATCAGGATCAGGGGAAGGACAATGACTATAGCAACTACCGGACTGCTGCTACTTCCATTGGAAGTGGTTGTTGTGAATATTGTAGTGGTTGGACTGTTTTCTGTGCTGCTAATAATTCAGAATAAAAAAATGTCAATTACAAAAATTCCATCCTTCAGAAAAACGTACTCTGGAGCAAAAAAAAAAAGAGAGAGAGAAAGTGTTTGAAAAGAGAGCATGGGATGATGAATATTGACCAAATACACCTTCACTCCATTAATAGCTAGTGCGACAAAAATAAATATCATATTCTATTCGAAAACTAAAAAGTATTAAGTTGTTTCTAATCGAATGAAAGGGATAATATTTGTTTATTTTTTTCAAGAACAAAAAAAAAAAAAAAAAAAAAAAAAAAAAAAAAGAAATAGGGCCTCGGCCATATCATTTCTGAATATTTTTGAATGCATTCATAATCTTGGTCAAGCTGGGAGAAAACTGACTCTTTAACGTACATCCAAAGTATTTGATACAGTTTTAAAATCTAACAGCATCATTTACGAAAAAAAATAATTTGCAGCATGGACCAGAAATTCACATTTCGAGAAATTAACCCTATTCATTGTTGTATTGCCCCTACGTTTTGTTGTCTTGTTTGTGTGAATATTTTACATTGCAAAGACCTTCATACACAACAATTGGAAATTATTTGAAACAACTGGACAAGTTGAATAGTTATGCGAACGGATAACCACACCTTTTGCTTCTTGTGTGACAGATTGTCTTCCTAAAGCGGTACATATATTTTATCTATGATGTAAATAAGAATGTCAAACACGATTATAATTCTATTGCATTGCCGATGCCTTGAATACCAAACGTTGTGCATAAAATAACAGATACATTTTCTCAATATTTCATAAAATGATATATATTTATAAGCGAAAACACATATACAGTTTTGATAAGGGCCAAGTTATGGCTTGAACGATAACGTACCACTAAAATGTCTCAGTAATTTCGATATGCTACTTCTATAACTTCAAAAACAAGCTTCTAACGGTTAGAAATTTTATTTTCTAAAATTTCTTTTCATAGACCAAAGCGTATAAAAAAGACCAAACATAAGGATTACATATTACTAATGAAAAATAATTGGGGTATTACATTAAGGCATCCCAAATAAACTCGAAAAATATTTGATATACAGTTTCTTTGAAAAATATTCAAACTTAAATAGATAAAGTTATCAAGATAAACAAAACATATTGATCAATAGTGAATGATTATTGTAATTATGAAATAATGTTTATTTTATTGTACACGACCATTATACAGTCTTGTACTAGCGCATTCTTAAACTGTCAATCCATGGCGGGCCCTACCAAAAGCTCTTTCGAGAAAACAGGACTAAGACTAACTGTCCTCTCTGGATGTCGGTTCATTACATGTGTGAGCTCGCTACAGTCACAGAGCACGGATTGCATTTGTCAAGCCCCCCTTTTTATCCATTTAGATATTCCCCTGTGTTTTGTTGTCTTGTTTGTCTGGTGGTGCGGCTAGCCAAACAAACAGGGGATAATTACTCCTCCAGGGCACCTGGTCCCACCTCTAGCTTGCAAGGGGTCCGTCGATGCTCAATTTTGTGCTCTATTGTGAGTGCTATTTAGATTATCGCAAGGATCTTCTATAACTGAGGAGGTTATTCTACACTATAAGATGCGTTCTTCGAGACCGTTGGGTAACTGCAAAAGTTGAAGCATTGTGCGGATGTACTTAGGAAATCTTCACAATTTGCTATCTGCATGAAAAACCGCCGTCCTATGTCGGCATCGCTTGCCTATAGGTCACGTTGTTTTATGTGTAGTCTTTTATGTTTCATGTTTTGATGCCATTTGTCTCTTGTGCTTGTTAACTGTGTTTTCACTCAGGCTGTCATAGTACTAAACTGTGGTTGTTACAACCAAGTCTGGTTGGAGAACCTCTCCTTTCTTTTGTAAAAATACATGGATTCCATTATTATTTCAACTGGATAATGAAAACATCTAAACGGTCAGGAAAGGACTCACATTAAATGTAAAGCATAGTCATATTCCTTTGAAAGTTGCAATCTTATTATACATTTATTGACTGGGAATGAGGGCAATTTATGATTTGTTGGACCTGAAGATAAAATATTGCCCGAGGACGATGGCCGAGGGCTATATTTTGTCTGAAGGTTCAACAAATCATATATTGCCCTCATTCCCAGTCAATAATTGTTTTGTTATACCTTACATAAATTTTGCATCAACAAACCGATTAGCTCGACATGTTTACGTTCATTTTCATCTATAAGAGAAAGAGCGCGTAAAAGTAGGTAGAGCTTATAGCGTCATGAATGACGTGACGTCACAAATGATGTACAGTTTATCGGTCAATATTTTTTTAAATATTGCCCTAGGGCCAATATTGATGTAAATATTGACCGCTCGGTCAAATATTCGAATTTAAAGACATTTTTCCTATGGGGATTTTATATAGAGACACTGACAAGGGTATAACAAAGCACGATAATTTCCTTTACTTTGAATATTATTATTGGTATAAACAATTATCTAATGTTTAAATCTATGAAAAACGAATGTTTTTTAAGTGTTGGGGAAACAGTTACAAATTATCCGCTTCCGGTTTTAAAGAAATCATTGTCTATACTGAAAATAGCGACGATCGAAAAGTTCTTACGGCTATCTTGCGATTCGTTTTTTTCGAATTTGAAATATTGGTATTCGGTAATCGTGTTACACCTTATTAGTTTATAAGGTTTCTGATGCGTAACGGGTCTGTTTAAATTTCCGGTATCATTGATATACCGGGTAAGGATTTTTAAGTTGAAACTTTTCTTGCAAATGCGTTGTGAGATTTATTCTTCCTGCGCTATGCCACTTTTCATGAAAAGTAAGCAAGAACTGTTCGTACATACCAGTTTCATTTCAAACGAAAAACAGATTACTTTGCTTATTTTGATGCAGTTGTAACGCATGTATGTCTTTTTATATAACAAAACTCCATGTTTGTAGAATGGTTAGTAAGGTATTCTGGCTGGTATATATATATTTTTTTTCAGAATTTATGAACAAGTTAAGGATATATATACTTAATAATTCGCATCACAATCGCAATAAAGACCAGTTGGATCAAGAATTGTATAATTCTTATCAGTTTAGTCGACTACATTTAGGATATTTTATAAGACATTCAATGTAAGATTTTAAGCTTTTCTCTTCTGTCAATTCAATTGAGAGAACCTTCTTTTTTGTTATTACCAAAGAATCTTTTGCCGTGACGTAACGACCAAGAGACAAAGTATAGGTCCTTCTTATCTGAATATGTAAGGTATTTTTCATTTTGATATGTCAAATGATTTTTGTGAAACTTATGTGAAAACCATGCAATTTAGCTACAATTGACTGTTCTATAATTTTAGATGTGATCATTGAAGCTCAATTAAAACTTGTGTATTTATTTTACTGATTGTTTGATCCTTTGTTCGACGTTTCTAGTAATCCTTTACTGAAATAGAAATAATTAGTTAGTAGAAAATAATCAATATAAACATGCCTTGATGACACTGTAGGATATCTCATGCAGGCCTTATCTGTCAATGAAAAGAAATAGAAAACTTTAGATTCACTGTTTCATTACAAGAAAACAAGAAAATAAAAAAAAAATCTCACTCTACATATGAATTCTAGTCATTTCAATTCGATTAAAACGTTTGATTTTTTTTACACTTTACGCAAGAATCCCTTATTCAAAATTGAAAGACAGATTTGCAAAATTTATAAGCAATGCCACATGCAGAAATGAAAATATGAATGTTTTGTTGGGAACTATGACATAACCTAGGTCTTATTCTAAAAATATGTGCACAGAAACAGATATCATTCAGATGTTAAATGCCCTGACAGTTTGTGCTGTTTAGCGGCAAGGTTTTCCGTTAAATACTCGGCATCTCATTTGGAACCAATTGCACCCCACTCTTTGTCGACATTTTTCTCTTTTTTTTTTCGCACGAAGCTATTTCATCCAATCTCTGTTCTCTGAGGGGGTACAACCAATTAGCTCTTACTTTTAACTTCACTTACAGATACATTGATGCTGCTCTGTCCATAAATAATCCAAAACCAAACAAATTAGCAGATTACCTCAGTAGAATCTATACTTCGGAGCTTAAAATCAAAGAAACCCCAGAGACAAAATGTTTTAGCGTACGATCTAGGCGTAATGCTGTCCTACGGCACTGGTGGTTTCATGAACACCTCACTATATGGCAAACGCAACGACTTCAGTTTTAACCGATAACTTTCTCTTTCTCAGTAGCAACATTCCTTCATCGTTTGCATATGGCGCGTTTATAACTCGGAGATGCGTTATGCCAGAGCAAGTTCTTAATAAATAAATTTTGCTCTGATGGATAGGCGTTTCTCGGATATTCATCTAAGTCAGGGATACGTTTGTGACCGACTAACATCGTCACTGAGGAAGTTCTACGATCAATGCGGGGAAATCGTCATACACTATGATGTCCCATTGTCCAGAATGGTAAATGATATTATATTCTGGCTTTGACCACTGGAACCATCCAACCACAGAACATACTTGTATCTTCCTTAGTGAAAGTAATCGGATGTAACATATCTGCGGATTGAAGCGATGGGTGTTGCATGCAAGCAGGGGATGTTGACTTCTCCTAGGCACCTGGTCTCACTCCCTTATTGGAAGTTCGCTTCTTTCGTGTGGTGGAATTTCTTGTTTGTGTGCTTTGGTGCCTTTTTCTATGCTTTTATGTGTTCTCCAGTTAATATTTGTTTTTAAATGAGACAACAAACACCTATTTGAGTGTTTGTATTTTATTAGTCATCATCCCTTCCTTCTGGAAGAAATATTTCAATCTACTGCAGTTATTTTCTATTTTTCCATTTTGTATATTGAAAATACGGTTCTGGACCATATTTGCCATCAACTTTTCCTTGTCCATATTTGCCATCAACCTCTTTGAACAACACATGAAACCAATTTTAATGCACAAGAGTTTTCTTTACAAGGAATATTTATGTACGATTTTTCCACCTCATAGTCTTCTCAAACAACCATTCAAATACACGTGCTTCGGATTGTAAATCTAGAAGACAGATGTTCAGACAGTCAAATTAATTTTAGCAGCCTCCTCTTGTTGGATGTCGCATCACCTAAATAATGACAGAATTATTAAAACTGATGGACGTTCCCAAAACACAATAATTTTGATAAAAAATTTCCATTTTCTGAGTGTCTTTAATCTTTCAAAAATGGTAATAAATGACCCTGACCTTTAACCCTACATGCTATATGACCTTGAAAACTTTACCTTAAAAGTCCACGTCATGAAAAACAATTTGTGAAGTCTGTACAAATTATCCCCATAAACTTGTGTATGACATCTGAAGTGAGGTAGGAAAAGATGTGCCCAGACCGGATTCGAACCCGAGACCTACAGGTCAGCACTCTAACCACTGATCTGAGTCATCCGGACCGAAACATCCGGCTCCGCCACACTCCTCCACCGATCAAATTTTAAGGTTTCCTCAACCTCACAACAACCCTGGTTCTGCCTCATCACGGTACCAAATGTAGTAAGGTACGAAAATATGTGCACAGATCGGGATTCGAACCCGGGACCTGCAGGTAAGCACTCTTACCACTGAGCTATCCGGGCCGACATACCCGGCTCTGCCACACACCCATCCTTTTAGGTCCACAATTTCTAGTCAATGAAGAAAAAAAAATCACACAGCAATGCAAATTACTTCGATCTTTATGAATTGCCTCAAGTGACCTTTGTCTATCCAATATCCAATACATTCTCAAAAACAGCCTATACAATCACTCTGTATTCACATTCACCTGAAGTTATTTGTAACCATATCCCCCTCCCCCTTTGGGGCACACAATTTTTCATCAATGCAATATAAAATCTGAAAACCCGTAACTGATTTTAAAGATTATATACTTTTCCAACCAAATTTGAAATATTAGACAGTTTTGACAAAACACCGATTTTTGATGTATTTTAAAACGCTCATTTTTGATGAATTTCAATTTTTTATTGCAATTAAAGCTTATTTTAGCTTGGAAATGACCTTTGACGATTGACATTGGTCCTGAAAGGGATACCCTATTAAGCAATTGAGGGATCTATGGTGACATCATCATAAACATCCCATATAAATATATTTCACCTGGAGGTATGTGTACCCCGCTCCTTTGCCATCAACATAATGAAAAAACTTAAGTAGAACAGATTTTAGATAAGTTGACGAAATCAATTTGGCATCGATTAGGCGATTTACCCTCACATGTCATCGTAATTAAGAATACGGATATTTTCCAACTCTATACCTCCTTGAAGAAAATTTCAAACCAATTTTCCAGCACCAGACACGTGTTTCGAATATGGTTTACGTATTTCATGTAGGGATAATAACAATATCGTGGAACAGCTAGATTTTTTTGAAATTTATATCTCACATTCTTTTAGATATTTGATATTTTTTAAAGTTTCATTCAACTCGCCATGAAATTGTGTGGTCCCGTTCATATACAAAAACGTACGTAGGTGTGCGTCTTCAGCCGACTTCGTGGTATAGTAGAGCGACCAAATTGAAAAAGGGGCTTAGTTTTCGAGTTTAATCAACACCCCTAACACAGGCCTGAATTTGGTCTTAACTTTTAGCTGAATACCCCTGCTTTTAAGAACAGCTGTCGTAAAGAATATATCATGGTCAGATTTGGTTTAAATTGGGTTAAAAATGATAAAACCATGAAAAATAAAAACGAAATATTTATCGGTTACACCCTCTGTATTCCTATATTTGGCTCTGTTTTGTACAGAGAGTCATTGTAATCCTTGCATTAGATATGTAAATATAATATAGAATTGTTTTGGAGGTAGAATATTTTTTCTTCTCTCGTAAAATGGCAGTTTTATGCAAATTTCTGTGAAATATGAAGAATCCGTGTTAACATCTTATTTAGAGCCCCGAGACTGAATTTTTGTCTCGAAACATATCGACAAATATATGTTCATTATTTCTGAGGCCTTTTTATCGATAATTTTTCTAGAGGCATATAAATAAATATAAAAAACTAATGCGTATACACTTTTAAGTTATATTATAACCTTCATTTCCCAAGGAAGATTCCGTAGATTAAGATTCGGTTGACCACGTGTTACAGTTTCTATCAAATTGTACCTTTTTATCGGTATATATACGTATATTTGATAAAAGTAACTGCCGAAAGTGGAATTATGTCATCCTGTTGACAAATTCATGAAAAATACCTCATTTTGATATGTCGTTTGAAGTTCACGTATGGCGACCCGCTTGTGACAACTTGTAATGAAAATTCGTTAATTGAAAAACTGCGCATGAAGTTTCTATAAAATAATAAAAAGTATCTTACGACTTTTATTTTAGTACTACAGTGATGCTAATATATATGCCAAGTACATTGGTCAGTGTTTGGACTCTTCGTTTTCTTTGTTTTAAACATTGAGATATGCCTTTTGTTAACATTGTGCAATTTTTTTTATTTTATCCTCCGTACTTACCCTCCGTTCAGATTCGTAGCTGTTACAAATTAAGTAAATGCTTTTCATGATGCATTGGGTTAGAGAACCCCCTTAAGGGTCCAGGGGATCTAATGGAAAGTCGTCAAGTGTCACAGAATGGGGGGGGGGGGTGTTTTGTGATGCTGTACATAGCACAAACATCACATAGTCATACGTAATATTGGTAACGTAATTGAGCAATCCTTCAGTAATTAGGACTAAATACATACTTCTACAATAAAAGAAATAAACAAATAGATATCTCGGAGAGATAAAGCAGAAAAGTGTGTGTTGTGGTCTGTTGACAATTTAACGGAACGTTTGATCGACAGGAGCCTCGCGTCGATGGCCGTTTTTCCCGAAGCGCTCCGAATAAAGTATAAAGTATGAAAAAAGTTATGAAAAGTATGACTAAAGTCAGTGCAATGTATCCAAGTTCCGATTTTCAACTACGGATATTGAAGAGTCCAAGATACGATACAACAATATTAGAATCAAACTTTTATGACGACGAGACTGATGTTGTCAGCTCAGTGTCAGTACCAAAAAGAAGATCGACAAGAAAGTTTCAGTGAATAAACATGGTTAAGAAGGAAAGAAATTGATAAAATGAATAGCCGATTAAAAATTATATCAAAAGTCCGAATTTCCTATGTTACATGCTACAGCACTTCGATTGCATCATGAGACAAGTGTAATATAAATCCGCAATTTTAGGTGCCTATTGAGTAATGTCCAACTGTAATACATGGAACCGAGAAAAAAGCTATTTTGTATCTGGTTACACTCATTCATTATTTTAAAGTGTTTTTCTTTCTTTTTTGGGGGGGGGGGGGTGTTCGAGCAATTCCATTTTTCAAATCAGAAATAATAGTCGGGCGTTATATTCGAAGATGTGAGAGGAAGTATTTCGGATAAGAACACCATTTACTATGTTCATAGTAGGTGACCTTCTATAGAATTGAGCATCCTTTAATGTATGGTCATTTCTATTTCAATATCGATTTGCTTCTCTGTTGGTTTTTTCATGTGTGTGTCTTTGATTGTTTTAGGTTTGATCGTTTGATTTTCATTATTTGTTTGTATTATTTCTGTTTCATTTATAGATAAACATGTTGCAAGGACAAATAAAGAATATGTCCATCAGACTAGGATGAAGCATGGAAAATGATGAACAGACAGTCAAAACTCTAAAAAAAAATGCATACAAAGTCATATTTTTCGTAAGCGGTCAATATCGTATAATGTCCAACAACGATCAGCCAATCAGAAACAAGAGATCCAGAACTAGAAATCAGAGTTTATCTCCATTATCATCTACATGCAGTACAATTGCCTTCAAATTACGTTTTAGCGACAAGTGTTGTCACACCGTCAAACGGAGGAAGAAAATGCAATGATTGCCTTGAATGTGATGGGGTCGTATAGGCAGCTACGCTGTTTATCTAACTTGAAGCTTGTGGAAGTAAAATACAATGCGCATTTCCTTGTTTTGTTGATCGCAAAATCTTTGTTTTACTAAATTATTTCTATAATTGGGCGGACAAAAGGCTTCCATATCACAATGTTTGAAATCATCAGAATAGAGATAGTTCAGAGAGAAAAAAGTATTATTTTCAAAATTATTGATGTAAATTTGTCGTCTTCTTTAAAATAAAACAATACTTTTATTCATATTCATATGTTAAAATTAGACTTTCCTGTAATTATCCTGTAACCCCGTAACAGTATCGAGGAAACATCTAGTTTATTTTGTGGTAAATTGTTATCAACAAAGTTATGGGAGGGGCAGTTTAATTGCCTGTAACTCTACAGTTTTTTAATCGATCTCTGTCAAACTTTCCAAAAAACACATTCACATATCAAAATATTGTTTCGATTTGGTAATTTTTATGTTTGAATCAAAATTCTCAAAATTCAAGTGAAAGAATTCAATTTTCCCACTTTACCTATTTATCTTTGATTGTGTGCTCATTCATCCATGAAGTTGAAATTTGAAAAATCAATTTAATCCAAAAAGTTTCTTTTGACTTCAATAAGCATAATGACATTTATTTCGGTCACCTGGACTATCCATTTGTAAAAAGAATTAAGTTTTTGTTCAAAAATCTATAATTTTGAATTTTACTAATTTTCCTCTTTTCTGTGAAATTACAGAAATTCTGACCATACGAATTTGTTTACGACACCTAAAACTGATGGCCCACGCTATGTTCTTTCGTTTGATATGAAATTTAGCCCTGTGGTAGGGGTGTTGATTAAAATTTCAAATTTAGCGACTTGGTTGCTCTACTAGTACATGTATTTAAATTTATGTTTTCAATACACCCGGACGTATAGTATTATACCCTCTATGCCTTAGAACGCTGTACGATAATTGTTTGGCTGATGTAAGAGCTATATGAAACCTAGCACTGTTTTGCCTACAGCTGTGATCGCGGAGAATTAGAAAATTAAACGAGAACTACATGTACCTGCAAGTTGAAGTTTGATTGGGATTCTGTTACGTCATCTTTACACCAAGGGGATTACTTGTCAAACATTTGCCCAGAGTCTCTACACGATGTATCAGATCCGTGTCTACGATTTGGACTCCCTCCGCTAGTACTACAACTCGGCTCTGGACCTGAATTTCGCTTATTAGCGCTAGAAACGTTGCTAGTAATTGTAGCTGTCCGTATTCTAACAAATACGTTGTCATTAGTCATGTTGGCTAGCGGGATTTGCACTGGCAAATTAATTGTTTCAGAGTCAGACTGACTCCTGTCCACGGCCACGTGCTTCAACATAGCGGACGCCATCTTTCTGTGCCAATATTGCACGTACTTATGTGACGTCGCGTTTTATGGACTATTTTCTCTGTCTGTGTCAGAATTCCACAATATTTTTTCAAATTTTATTCAATTTAATATTTGTCTGCGACAACTGTGAATGAAATCAAGCTATACATTTAACCTCCACGAGGTTTGTACGCGCCGTTTACAACGAGGTATTCAGATTGAAATTCATGCGCCCTTCTACTTCAAGCAGATTCAACGCACTGACCCTTCTGCGCAGATGCAATGCTTTCTCACGTGATTCCCTTCACGTGAATTCTGATGACGTAACAGAATTATCGGTTGCCGCTAGCCTTTTGTGAAAGAGACATTTTTCATGTTCGTGACATTCGCACTTCGGACATCGCACTTTGAAGGGAATATGTCAGAAACGTTAATTGTTGATTTTTTGAGTACTTTGTGTCTGAGTTTAGACTTGATACTGCTAGAGGAATTTATTCTTGAGCGTTTTGAAATTGGTAAGTTTTAAATCTGCACTGTTTTGGGGTTTTCCCCTTGAAATTCTATGTTTCATACCGATTGAAGATAATGGATTTGAATCTGTTGTTTTCTTTGAGTTGGTATTCAGATCAACTTACATTTATAACTTTCGTTCGAATGGTAAGTGTGTCCAGCGCATCCTTCTTTAGACATACATGGAGTATATCCGATCCTTTTGGTCGCGGTATTATACATTGGACATTGTCCTGTAAAGAAAATTAAAAAAAAAAAAAACCATTGTTTTAAAGATAGTAAAATCCTTTTATATGATTATACATGTATTCTTAACAACAAACAGATAGTGTAAGTGAATGTTATTCTTATATTAGAAAAATATTCATTAATACCTTCTGTATTTACATTCTTGATAGTAAGTGTTTTGAATAATTTTCCCTGACATGGTCGCCATAACACTTTCATTACAGACATAACCTTAGGATGCTTAGACAGTGCATATTTCTATATATTGTTTTCATTTTTGGGCATGAACATCGAAGGCGGGTGCGGCTAGCCAACAGGGGATGCTTACTCCTCCCAGGCACCTGGTCCCATCCTTAGCTTGCTAAGGGTCCGTTGATTCTGAATTCCGTGTTCTATTGTGAATGCTGTTGAGATTATCGTCAGGATCTTTTTTTAACTCATCATTTGATAGGAATGCATTGTATACATTCAAGGAAGGATGGAATTATGAACAGTAATAAAAGTGTTAGAACACTTGAACATTTCAAACCAATTTCTATGCACCTTGTTTCTTGTGGTAAATTCTCATCAGTGAGTCGCCAATGTGATTTTCAGACACAGCCTAAATGAATTTTAGTAATAGCCTTTAGTTTTATCTTTCCTCCGGTTTCAGCACCTTGAACTTTTTATTTTCTTCTATTTCGATGTTTCTTAAGACAAACGGCTGTCGTGTAATATATCTTCTTTGTTGCAAGATCTTCATTAAACATAGGGACCCAAATATCACACAGATTAAGTGATTTTCAGACACATCAAAATGAATTTTAGTGGCGCTCTCTAGGTTTATTTTTCAGAATTTTGATTAGTGAGTGCTTTACATTCCTTGCAGGATTGATTAGGCGACAAAAACAAAATCTATGAATAAAACAAGATTGGAGGGATGGTGCTATGGCAATTATCTCCTTTAAGTTCGATAACATGTATCAACGTGATTACAAATTATTCGATATAGCAAAATTTATGATATTAAGTAGAAAAAAAGGTCAAAACCAAGCTTCTTTCAGGCAACATATCTATGTTGCATATATATTTTTGATTTTAAGATGTTGGGGGTAATCTTTTGTACAAATAAACATAAAGATAATTGTGTTTCTATACTAGTCAAAATTTCTAACTTACATTTTCCTAGTTACTTCAATATCACAATAAGTAGAAATCAATTGATTAATATCTATATTTATAATAACAAAGAGAGTTTTTTAAGTGTAAATGAATAAATGATCATCTTGCGATGTGTATCTTCAAATTCTACAGCATTTTAGCGAAGAATCATCCGCTTCCGGTTTGTAAGAAAACTTTGTCTCTTGACTGAAAAGGGCTTCAATAGAAAAGTTCCTACGGTTATCATGCGATTCGTTTTTCGGATTTTGAAATATAGGCGATTGAAACTGTTATTTCGTCGTGATATGCTTACAAATTTTCTGATACGTTGCGAGTCAATAACACTTCCGGTATCATTGATATACCGGGTAAGGATTTTTGTGTTGAAACATTTCCTGCGAATGCGATATTTAATTTTTTCCTGTGCTATGCCACTTTTCTTAAAAAGTAAGCCTAGAAAAAGATGTTTGGTTAATGGAAGCTCATTTTACGCACCACTAACAAGAGTTATGAGCAAGCATCCATTTTATGGAAAATTCGTTAAGTTTTATTTGCTTATTATCGCTTTTGTAATAAATGCATTCCGTTTAATTTATGTTTTTCTGATCAAACTTGTTACAAACAATTCTTCAAAAGTGGTTTGATTTTATTTTTCCGATAAAATACGCGAAATTCATGAAAAGTGTTCAAAATTTAAATTTCGTCACGGTCTGTTTCCGTTGAAAGAAATTTCGTTTTTCTTGATTTTAAAGTAAAGAGTGAAATGTTGTATATTAAATAAAATCATCGTTAAAATAATTTGAATTCCACATTAACGAAAATCCATACCCATAGAATGGTAAGTTAGAAATTTTGACAAGTATATTTCATGAATTTATCTATCCGTATATTATATATTAAAATATATGTTCTATTGTAATAAAATATGAATTCAAAGAGAGAACATATGATGGGCGGAAGTTTAAACAATACCGAAGAAAAGTGTAAAATTCCAGGTGCTAAGTGTGTACCGGATAGATGACATGTGGATTACGACTGAATAAGGAATCCCCTACCGAATTGTCAAATTGGTCTCTTTTGAAAACCAGAAATCAATGCAGAGAATGAACTAGGGTAGAATGTAAACGTCTTCAAATTGAATAGCATCATTTAAGAACAGATAAATTGGCAGCATGGACCAGACATGCACGTTTCGGGTACTCAACCCTCGTCAGTGATCCTCAAATCTAAACAATGTAATATGCCAAAAATGTATGAAAGTTACTTTGTCGAAAAAGCGTACCGAAAGACGTAGCAGGCTGGGTGGGATATGATGCTACAGGACCCACGTTTTAGAAATTTCATAAAAGTTGATAACAGAAATTTAAGAATGCATTGAAGAAACGATCAACCGAAATTGATCGAACTTGGCTACATGTGCCCTCGGGGACTCCTGGTCCACCAGCAGTGACACTCACCAAGTGGTATAAATGTAAACGTCTTCAAATTGAATGTAATTTGATAATTAGTTTGCCTATTGCTTCGGAATTGTCATGATAAGGCTTGTATTTCTTCATTCTTGTAAAAACAATTGCTTGACAAAATTATATTATCAGCTACCATAGGTGAATGGAAAAAGTATCATTATGATTAACAGACTTTTTCACCGTGACGAACTTCGCACTTCGAACTTCGCATTTTAATTTCATAAGTGTGTTGCCTAAAGAAGCGCGTCAGTTGTACAGGAAGTCCAATATACCATTCCATTGAGTTTACTAATCAAAATGTAGATGACTCTGCTTATGAGTTTATACGCGAACGGCAACTACGCCACTTATTCTTCAATGTTCGAAGTGCGAAGTACGAAGTTCGAAGTGCAAAGTTCGTCACGATGAAAAATGTCTAATTTGATTTAATATTTGTATTTAAGATATTTATTGTATTAATCTCATTGCATCATTATTATGATTATGGAAGTGTTCCAAATCTTAACCCTCTTTCGGCTTGAAAATACTCATATGTACATCTAAAGGAGTAATGTCTCATCACAAACTGTATGCCAAAGAAACAAGCTTAGATTAGTCATATTTTTATTTGGGCGATAAAAAACCCTTACTTTTAGAATTAATGATTGAACCAAATATCAGAATTCAGTAGACAATCATGAATTATCATTCATATTTGATTCCGTTTTAATATATCTTATATCTGACGACAATGGTCACTTAAATACTCTAACTACAGGTACAAAATTACAAAGGAGATGGTGCATCGGCATATAAATTATTGCTTCTGAATAATGAATAAGTTTAATCCATATCTGATAGTTATTGTTTACTTTCAAAGCACTAATTATCGCATTACATATACTTTCAGTTTCGATTTACATACATTTGTTATAAACACATGAGATACAAATATATGGTATTTTATAAAATATAAATAATACCATGAAACAATACCCACCCACTACAATCGGTTTTGGATTCAGACATACTTCTCCAAATTCCCCGTACTGGTTTATAAGACAGTGATAGCTAGTTTGGTCTGTACAGCTCCTAGCATCTGATTGTTTTTTCCATTCACCTTCAGTCGATGGACATTGAGTATGTTCATTGAGAATATCGAACTTTTGACCATCAGTAAAACTAATTATCAATAAAATTATTTCCGAATAAAAGACATTCATATTGATTCCGATTGTAGCGTCATAAATAGTTTATCAGTGGTCACGCCGCCATGTTTGTTTACAGTATGTACACAGAATCTAGGTCAAACTACAACCTAGATCTATTTATAGCATCAGTCCAAAAGTCCTGTATTATAAACATTCCGGACGTGAAAAAACTTACTCTCAGTGAAGTACTGATGATATCAAAGCTGTGTATAGCTTTTATGGATAATCACTACGATAATTTCACTGTTAAAATTTGCAAAAATTTCAGCCAAAATCACGTCATGCTTCTTCTTCAGATATTCTATCTAGAGTGATGGTATCACATTACTGAATTTTGATTGGTTGTTATTTTGGTTAGCTCTTTACTGATTGGTCGATATACAACTTACATAAATAACTCAGGGGAATTACAAAACAAGGCTTCCTTGTAAACAGAGAGGAGAGAAAGATTCTAAAAATAACTAAGAACATCTGGTAATACATTGAAGGCATTGTACAAGCAGGTTTACGTACATAAACGATCAACAGGAAATTCATCAGACATAAATAGAATTATTTAACAATAATGTTGTTATCAGTGGTCACGCGTAACATTTATCTCTACTGATATGGAAATACCTTTGTTGAGGTGTTTAAATATATTTTAGTCACACGTCTAAATTATCTTCATGCAATGACGCCTATAAAGAGGAATAACTCTATACTCTAATACTGTAAATTGCTTTATTTTCGTCAGTACATGTACCAATTTTCGTCAAATCGTTCAAAACGTCGATATGTAATTTCTTCAAGTGAGGCA
The DNA here is from genome assembly GCA_033119305.1 of Pinctada imbricata. Taxonomy (NCBI): domain Eukaryota; kingdom Metazoa; phylum Mollusca; class Bivalvia; order Pterioida; family Pteriidae; genus Pinctada; species Pinctada imbricata. The sequence continues at coordinate 2,551,084 of VSWD01000011.1, forward strand.
CTGACGAAAATGACAAAAATTGGTACCCAACAAATAAAAACTAAAAAAGTAACACAAATCCTTTAATGGGAATTGAAAAAGGCAATAAAATGGCTTACAAATTCTTACAACAATATAACACAGAACGTTATCACGAGAAAAGAAAATCAGACAAAAAAGAAAGACAAAAACATAGCAATTTGGAAAGTAAATCAAATGAACTGTGTCAAGATTCCAGAGCAAGTAAGAAATTTATGGAAATGATGCTGTTAAATAAAACACTGTGCATGTTTAATGGATCATTATGCATAATACATGTATATGTTAGTGGCAATAAGCAAAATAAGGCATTTAACATATTACCTAGGAATAAGCTTAATGACTGGTCACTTAATAAATGCTTAGAAAAATAAGGCATTAAGCCTAATCCTTGACATTGCCTAGGCGGTGTCAAAACCTTACAGAAACTGCATTATCTTATATTGCGGTAGTTTATCTACATAAATCATTTATTTAATTCGAGGGGAAGCTTTCTACTAATATCACACAATGCCTTTTTATTTGAAGTACATTTCCGTACAATAAAATCATCTGGGTTGTATGGTTTATCAAGACCATTTAACACAATTTTGCATATTGAAGACTTTGATATCCAAACGAGTTTCAGAAGTGGCTTTCCGTCTTATTGACATATTCAGATGTATCGGTGCCCCACATATATTGCAAAGTTATTATGGTAGGGAGTTTGCTGTTGGTGTAGTGGAGGAACTAAAACTTATATGGCCAAAGCTAGTTATTGTTCACAGTAAACCATGCCATCCTCAGTCGCAGGGCAGTGCTGAACGATCAAATGGCGATACACATGATATACTTTCTGTCTGACTATTTGCCTGGATGCTGGACAATGACAGCCAAAAATGTCTCGTGGGTCTTAAATTCGTACAGCTGCAAAAGAATTCTTCCTTGAACAAAGGTATCGGACGTTCGCAATACGAAGCCTTGTTTGTTATTCAATCAGCAGATTTTCTAGTTAGATCAGAATTAATAAAGGTTGACGCAAAATGGCAAAGCAAAATTGAAATGTGGGTTTCTTATTTTTGTCTTATGTCATTTTGTGGGTTTGTTTCGCTGGGTGAGTGCGGGTTGTTATGGTGGAGATCCTTCCCTTTTCTCTAAAAGGAAAATACGGTGCCAACGAGTTTAGCGTCTGCAAATCTTCTTTGCTAACGGATACTGGTGTCAGAACAGTTTCCGGACAGTCGTCATTTTCAACTACTTTAAAGAATTTTTTTTTCATAATTTTCAGACATTTTTGTGTACCTTTAAATTTAGAATTCCAATCATATGAATCATCATAACAAAATGTTGAATCTTAGTTGTTTTATCATCCCATCTTTTCACTCCTTTCTACTTTATTTAACATCGTTCCCAAGGGGGTAGTCGCTGAGAACCATCCTGTTCAAATCTACATGATTTGATAACTTTTGGTACTTCCAAGATTATTTTTTTTACATAGTCATTTGAAGAAAAGATTGAAGAAAACGATGTCCAGAATTCATTTAGTTTTATCGAGACTGACAGCTTTAAAATCATGTGATTTGCGAAAAATGTCCGAAATATAGGATAATAAAATCGGTATAGAAACCATATTTCTTGATAAAAATTTGTGTATTTATCATTTCTTTCAACATGAGTATCTTTTGGTAGGGCAAAGCATTATTTGTGAGAATTTTATCAAAATCGCCCGGAAGCTGTTCCGACACCAGAAATGACGTGAAATGTTATTTATCCACAAGAATTGATTCTAAGCAAGGCAAACGCTACAAACACAAAAACGCCATTTTGGACCTTAATATCAAAATTGTTAATGAAGAGATTCATACAAGTGTGTATGACAAAAGATATGATTTTGAATTCAACATAGTAAATTTCCCCTGGCTTGACGGTAATGTTCCTAGATTACCGTCCTATGGTGCATTTGTATCTACATTTCACTTCTCATCCGGTATGCTAGAGCATGTACTGATGTTTTAGATTTTCATAGTAGAACTTTACAAATTATTAAGAAACTTTTAGGACAAGGTTTTCACTTTCACAAACTAGTACAATCGTTTTGGAAATTATACAAAAATTATTGTCAACTTCTTTTGAAATTCGGATCAATACAGGCAGCAGGGTACATTACTTAGCATGTGGAGAAATGATGCCGCTTCTCTCCGTCACGTGACGTAGTTCGGCGAAACTCCTTTTAAAATCAGTTAGTAGCTTTTCTCCGTTAAATCTTCGTTCTATTTAATTTGTTTTATTCATATTATTTTCAATTTGCTATGTAACGATGATTCATGACCTATTTTCAATTCTAAAAGAAAACATAATGGTATCTGATACCTTTTTGTTTTTGCTGATCAGTTAACAAAAATGGCCGACAAGCGCTCTGATTGGCTGACGCATGTTCATCATCTCCTTCACAACCGCTGCACATAATTTCATGAAATTTTATATAAAACACTCTCTCGAGGTCCACTACCAAGTGTGTGTATGTGGGTTTTTGATACGATTGGTGAAAAAATGGCCAGCAAACAAAGGATATTATTCGTTGACATTCAACATTTCCTATACTGTCCCTGCACAAAATTTCACGAGACGTATCGGGCAGCAAGTTATCTAGGTTATCAATAAAGTAATACTATGTGTTTTACGTTCCGATCGGTCAACAAATATTGTATTCCAATTTCTCCTTTCAAACGGCTACATATAACTTCAGAATGAAAGAACCGAAGGTCGATTTCCAAATTTACAATTTCAGCCCTTTGTCTGCATCTTATGCTGCCCATGAAGCTCTTGATAATGTCAGTCGGACTCCTAGGGTAATAACATTCATAAGCTTGCTACAGATGACAGAACACGGACTGTTTTTCGTACGCCTTATATAATTATGTTTTGTATACATTTACATGTCCATATTTGTTTTTCATGCGGCCCTTTTCATGCTGTATGTTTGTATGTTCATATTTGCAATTATGAGGTTCTCTCACACAACAATTGTGCGTTCTTCTGTAGGTAATCTGAAATGTTGGAGAGTTGGAAGCACGTAGTCTGGTTATCCACTGTGTATGCTAGAGGCTTGGCACAAAACCGTCCTAAGTCGTATTATGTTGCGCATTCGTCTCGTAAGTTTATGTGAATTCTAATTTGGTGTTTTTTGTCCCTTTTGCGTGTCTTTCTGTGTATGTCTGCATTGCGTTTTTGCATTGGGTGTGTTTGGGTTTGCTGTGGATGTTGCAATCCCTCATGACTTTTCTATCGTTATATCATTTTATTACTTTTTGTGGCAGATGTATGTTGTTTCTACGAAAAAACTAAATTAAAAGATAAAAAGATCTTTTATGCAATTGTTTAACGTCTTCAAATTCAGTAGCATCATTTTAGAGCAGATAAATTTACAGCATGGACCAGACATGCACGTTTCGTTTATTTAACCCTCGACAGTGATCCTCAATCTAAAACAATGAAATATGGCCAAAATCTGTGAAAATTATGTCCTTCAATACACCAAAAGACGTAGCAAGATGGCTGGGACATGATGCTACAGGACCTAAGTCCCGCGATATACCTTGAAGTAATCGGTATATTTTCAGAAAATCTCACTGAATTAAAATGTTTATTTCCGGTCATATAACATTGTTTAGACTGAGGATCACTGACGAGGGTTTAGAACCCGAAACGTGCATGTCTGGTCCATACTGTAAATTTATCAAGTTTTAAATGATGCTATTGAATTTAAAGACGTTTAACATTTCAGCAGTTCTTCAATATTTATGTCCACAAATTTCTCATTTCACAATATGTAGAGTTATCTAATTTAAAAGGAATATGAAGTACAAACTTATGAAGAAACTGTGCTACTCTAAAAACAATGTCTCATTTTATCCTGTCACTCTGCAGTATGTGTCTAGGTGCATTGGTTGTTTCTTCCTAATTGTGAGATATCATGTAACCCGTCAGCCATCGGAAACTTCTATTCTTCAGTTATTCATTTTGAATATCAATTCGAACAATTTTAAAGTTATTGCTTTAGGAAAGGAGCGGTAACGATAAGACGTTAAATCTGCCCTGAAATATCAGAATTTCAAAATTTGAAATTTTAAGAAATTTTTCAGTAGAAATATCAACTTACTTAATGCATCTGAATCTAATGTCTGGTCGAATATATTATCAATAACATTACCGATATTTGAGTTAAATTGTGCGTTTTTAGCTCACCCGAGGGAAGCTCAAGTGAACTATTGTCATAGCGCACCGTCCGTCGTCCGTCGTTAACTTTTCGACATTTTTTACTTCTACTCAAGAACCACTGAAGGGATTTTCATGAAACTTGGTAGGAGTGAAGTACTCATGGTCGCCTACAAGTGTTGATGTTTTTCGTCCCGATCAGGTTGCGCCTCCACAGCCAAAAGTAGGTCACGGATTGAATCCTCCTTTGACAAACTTCTTCTTCAGAATAGAAGCACGTATCGACAAACCGAAAGCATTAGGATGATCTACAGAGATGTCTTAAAAGCCATTCTCTGTAAAAAAAAAAAAACAAGGAATTTTATAGGGGTGTTCATGTAGTGATTTTGATAAATTTTCGTCAACATAAGACCTGTATTTAAAATTGAGATCATTTTCATACATACATGTAACGGTTGCCATGTCAACGCACCGACTTGTTTGACCAAGTTTCAGGTGGTAACAAAAAGAGACGAATGAGGTAAGAAACAAAAGACAATGCCAAGGATAGATATTCAATAACACCATTTTTATCCATGGTATACAAGAAGCGCAGCATTTACCTTGATTCTTAATTTCATTTCATTTCGAAGGAAATTTCAGTTATTTGGGTTCTTCTGCTCAAGTGAGCTATTGATATAGCGTGGTGTCCGTCGTCCGTCCGTCCGTCCATCTGTCGTCCGTCTGTCGTAAACTTTTCACATTGTCGACTTCTAAAGAACCACTGAAGGGATTTGGATGAAACTTAGTAGGAATAAAGTACTCATTGTCCCCTACATATGTTGTTGTTTTTGAAATAGTACTTGAATGTAGTTCATTTTATGCTCATCAGAGTCCCCTTTTCTGGTCAAAATGAATATTTATCATATTTAAGTTACCAAATGCTTTGATATGATTGTATTTTATACTAAAACTTTTTTTTTCATGATTGTTTTTTTTTTTCTTGTTTTAAAAGGAAGGAGGGGGGGGGGGGAGTGATTTTCATACATATTCAACTTCTTCTCCAGAACTACTCAACAGATTTTCACGAAACTTGGTAAGAATGAAGTACTCATGGTCCCCTATACGTGTTGTTGTTTTTCTTGCGGATCTATCATTAGGTGGCGCCACCACAGGGACAAGTAGGCCACAAGTAGAACCCTTCTTTGACAACCTTCTTCTTCAGAACAGGAGCATGTATTGACAAACCGTAAGCATCAGGATAATCTAGAGAGATGTCTTTAGAACGAAGTCAAACCCGTTTTTGACGTCTTTTCGGACTTTGTCAGAAATGCACATTTTTACACGTTTTCTTTAGATAACTCAATAAGTCTATGACTTTACAAGCTCATTTACTGTATATCTATCATATTTAAAGTGCAACAACAGTGAAAGTTATATTTAAAAAAAAAATTTATATAATGATTATTCCAACTAATGAGCGAAAGAACCAAATTGATAGTCCAACTGGTTCAAGAGTTATTAAGAAAGGTTTAATTGTACATCAAAATGCCTAGACCTGATTGAGAACACATCGACGGGGGGGGGGGGGTTGTTCTATTCAACTCTCCCAATTTTTATTCATATATAATATTTAGGGGCTTAACAAAAAATAAAAAATAAAATCATAACATCATCACAAATTACATCGCTGAATCAAAAATGGAATCATGATACTTGTCATATAATGGTTTTCAACCACGCGTTGGAAAAGTAAAGTACCAAATTAATCAAATGTTCTCCGGATATTCTTGTGAAAAAAGGGTGCAATCGAGCGAAAATATAATTATTTAATCTTTTTTAAAAGTATGGAAGTTTTAAAGTACGAGTGAGTGAAATTATTATTCTTTTTAATTAAGGGGTTACCCCTAGAATACATTTCCGTCCTCAAAATTGAATCCCCATAGTAATCGACTGGTGACTAGGAAGCCTGACACATACCGTAGCAGTACGAAAACGATTTTCGAGCATCCCCCTCTCCTTGACGTTCATTTCCATATAAAGGACAACAAATTTGCTCCCAACAACATTTTTCACACACAAAAAGTATCATTTTCGTGGAAATTTGACAAATCTGAGTCTACTAGAAGCTTTAAAGTTTGCAGAAATCAGAACCGAGCCTTAAATATTTTTGAGCCAAAAATTCAGTGGTGCGTGTGAGCAAATTATTTCTTAAATAATGTGGTTCGGGAAATCCGAACGCCCCATCCGCCTGTGAGTGTCTTCCTATAAAAGTATTCTATATTCAATAATTATGTCAGAAACGGCTATATCATCTATGAAGACAGCAGAAGCTGTCGGTTTCGATTCTCGGTCCAGTAACATATTTTCCTGTCCTGTTACAGAAAAGGTAAACAACAAATTAACTCACGATTATGTGGAGGCTCATGTTAGAGATGGACATCTGAAAAAAAAGTGGTAGGGAGGAAAATATCTCACATGAACGGGTATCCTAACCGGAATGCTCAGACGGTAAGAGCGTCTATTTTGTAACAAGAAGGAATCGAGTTTGATTTTCGGTCTGATTACATCTTTACCCCTCCTCTTACACGATTTTGGTTCGCCATCTACATGGCGGAATTGCTGTTCTTTAATTGGTTCGATGTAGTTTGTGTCCTCGACAAAATAATATAATTCTTTAACGCAGGGGAATCGTCGTGATGACATCGTTCTGTCCGCCTTGGGCTTTTCGATTTGCGTTTATGTCACCTTCAGAATTTCGATTTGCCAACACAAATGCACTTTGTCATGATCCCTCAAGTTTTTACTCTTCTTCACTCTTCCTCGCTATTTGATATCATCAAAATTTTGATTTCACATATTGATGGAGAGATATGTGGCAGGATACGAAAGTATTAAAATTCTATACTTTTTTTAAAATTCAAACCAAAGTCCATGCACAAGACACTTGTTTCGGATCTTAAATCCTCATCAGTAATACTTCTAGGCAAAGTGTTTTTCATAAGCCCCCTAAATTCATTTCAGTAGAGCCCTCTGGTTTTATTTATTGGAATTTAAAATTGTGCATTTACTTGACACAGAGTGCGCGACTCCAAATTTCCGGTAGGATCGATTAAGGAGCATATCCAAATACAATCTATGATCAAAATAGCATTGATGAGATGGTGCTAAGATATTGACCTCCTTTAATTTCGGATAAGATTAAGGATAGAATGACAAGTTTCCGAAATAGCAAATTACTATAGATGATGTCAAATTGTAAAAGCTAGGGCAAAAACAAAGCTTCTTCCCGGTGACAGAAAGTACCCAAAACGTGCATGCCTGCAAATCCATCTGTTCTTGATGTTCTTCAATTTGAAGACGTTTAACATTGGTGAGTGTCACTCCTGGTGGACTAGGAGTCCCCGAGGGCACTTGCATGGTTTTGTACATTTTTGGACATATTGATTTTAATACTTTATGGCCATTATATCATTACATTGTTTAGAATCACTGACGATGGTTAATTACCCGAAACGTGCATGTCTGGTCCATGCTGCAAATCTATCTGTTCCTAAATAATGCTACTCAATTTGAAGATTTGAACGACTTGGGGTCCGCACGCGCACATGTAGCCAAGTTCGTTCAATTTTGGTAAATCGTTTCCTCAATGCATTTGAAAATTTTTGTAATCGAAGTTTCTTGAATTTGCTCGCCTTAAACATAAAAAATTTTTCGGACTCGCTCAGGCTCGCCCTTCAACAAAGTTTTATATCAAGTGCTTTAAATTTAGACTTTTACTCAGTATTACAATTGCAAGCATAAAAAACAAAAATGTTTATTTATTTCAACAAAGATGATAAGCTTCAAATCTTATAGGAATGCTTAAAGTACATTACACATCACCTACCTACTTTTTGTACTCCACATGGCAAGAACTTTCTTGGCATAGCCCTCTGCTAATGTGCTGTAAAATCTCAATTTAGAATATGCGGGTGATACATGTATATTATGCATATAGGCCTAGACTTATTGAAGAGCCAAGAAAGTCTTGCAAATGATAAATAATTGATGGCATATCTAGTTGACATAACCAGGGTTTGTGTGTGTACATACATTCTTAGGGTTTTTTTTTCTTTGTTGCTTGTCAGGATTGTTATATAACGGGTTGTAAATAAATATCCTGACCTTGAGTTACTGGAAAAAAAAATAATTCGGCCGACCCGGCGTCAAAAATAAATAATCTGACCCGAAAAAAATTGCCAGCCCCCCTCCCCACCTCAGGATCAAATGGTCGTCCCCTTACTACTTACTGCCAACCCCCTTCCCGGGTTTAACAGTAAGGTGTTAAACGTCTTCAAATTCAATAGCATCATTTAAGAACAAATGAATTTTCAGCATGGACCAGACATGCACTTTTCTGGTACTTGACCCTCGTCAGTGATCTTCATTCTAACCAATGTTATATTGCCAAAAGGGTGCAAGATAAGGTGTTCATCTGTTGTACATAGAATACCTCGCGGAGGTCATATGTACATAAGAAACCTGAGGAAGAGTAAAAACTTGAGGGATCAAGACAAAGTGCATTTGCGTTTGGATTGTTATATCATTTCAAATCAGATTTGAATGTAAATTTCATTCATACATGCATACAGATTTTTTACCAACTTCAACAATTCTGGTTTTTTTTTTATTACTCTCATTAATGAAGTCAAGATGTAATCTCGAAGACCACTCGGATACTGTGCAAAAAGGACAACATCGAACATCCTTATTTTTAACTGACGAGACAAACACAATAGGAAACACAAAAATAGCATACGCCAACGTTACAATATACGCACGTCAGGGTATATTAATTTCTCAAAAAAATATTGCAAATATGTCAGTTATAGTCTCAAATCAACTAAATCTTTACACATAATTTCTCAATTAACAAAATTAAGAGACACAAAAAAAAGAAAACTTGTAAGAAATGTAGAGCATGTGTTGCTCTTCATGTATACAAAGTTTAGATAAAAAAGTATTTGAATAAAATGTCAATCCCTCCCCGTTATTTTCAGCCACAAAATGACATTGACCTTTGAGCACTAACCTTACAAGCAACATTAGGTTCTTTGACTTGCTATGGTCACCCCATATGGTAAATATGAAGTTCAAGGTCCATAACTCTGCAAAAGAAGTAAATTGATCACAACCTAAAACTGGATCTGTAAATCATTAATTATGAATGTATAAACAAAGTTTCAATTCATTAGCTGCAATGGCTGCGAACAAAGTCAAGAAAACTGTACAATTGTTAAAATTGTCTATGTTCAAGGGTCTTTACTCTGCTAAAAATAGGGTTACTCTTCAAAGACTTATATTATATCTGTAATTAATTATTATGAAGGTGTAAACCAAGTTTCAATTCAATAGCTTCAGACGCTGAAGAAAAGTATAAAGATTGTAAATTTAAAGTTACTGAAAATTGCTGTGTTCAAGGACCATAACTCAGTTAAAAAATAAGTCATTTTTTCCCGAAATATACGTACTGGATCTGATATTATCTATTTTAAAGGCATTTATGAAGTTTCAATTCAAACGCTGCATAAGCTGCGAAAAGTAGTCCTGAAAACTGTAAAATTTTATGTTCAATGGCTATAACTTTGCTAAAAATAAGTCATTTTTCTGAAGCTAACATTTGATCGGAAGTTATTCATTGTCAGTGATACATATGTATACGTGTACATGTTTGTTTATGAAGTTTCAATTCAATAGCTGCGTTAGCTGCGAAAAAAAAAAAAAAACGCCCGGAAAACTGTAAAATTGCTGAAGATTTTTATGTTCAAGGGCAAGAACTCTGCTAAAAAAAAAGTCCGAAACTGGAACTGGATGGTAAATATTTATTATAATGTCATACATCAAGAAGGAAGGATATCTCCAACCAGACCTGGTTGCAGTATCAACAACAAAATATCAAAACACTCGAAACGCAAACACAGAGAAGACTAGTACAGCAAGAGACAAAACAGAGACACACGACATAGAAACAATAAACTCAAAAGATACACATAAACCAACGAAATTTTCAATCCCAATCAAGTTTCAATTAATATGCTTTAAAGGCTGCGAAAAAAAAGTACGGACAACTGTAAAATTATTGAAAACTTCTATGTTGAAGGGCCATAACTTTGCTTAAAATAAGTCAATTTAAAAAAGGTATCTACGCCGTTTGATATCAAGTCATATGTCAAGTATCAATTCAATATCTTGAAAGGCTTCAGAAAAAAGTCCGGAAAACAAGGGTTTATAGTTTCGTTCGCCTGAGCCTCACGCGACTTCTACAATCGCCTCCCTGGCGAGACTTCTACTATCCAGTACATTCTCAACTCCCTTGGGAGTATACAAGCAGAGATGCCGTTAAGGCGATAATGCTTATCATTCACATTACAATTTCGTCTCATGTACCAAATACCAGATTTACTTCTTGCTGGAGAGAGTGCAACGTAGTGTGAAGTACCTTGCCAAAAGTTTCAAAGGTTTTGCAATGTTCGGCGACAATGAGATTCGAATCCACGACAAATAGGTCCGTTGTCCACCGCGCTAACCACTACGATACCAGCAATTCAGTATGGACGGAAACAAGAATGGACGCATGTACTCATGGACGACAGCGCCATAACATACACGTCTCATCTTATGACGGGAATATAAAAAGGACAAGAATCACCAAATACGACGTTACAACAACTAAGATTACACACAAATCATCAAAATCAATATGTGCCAATTTAGGAAGGCCATATGCAACATAACTAGCCGAGTGAGAACCAAATTCTCACGCAGTGTGAGTGTCCGGAATTCATGCGCAAAGTCATCTCACTTGTCTCGGTACCTAGTCGTTTCGAATGATGCTCAATTATTGTGCATAATTTAAGCGTCCTCATTGTCAGATGATCATATCTAATTATCTTACAGTGAAGAGGCTATTTATGAATAATCAAGATAGTAAAACGGAGGAACCAAAGGAACGCGTACACATGCGAACTCATGATTTGAATCCCTCCATATCAGAATCTAGTTACTCTTAAGTTGGACCTTACAAATTTATCGCAGAAGTAAATAATACACCCCTTTCTTAGTACAATGTCATAAATGTCTAACCCTCTGGTACATATACCTACCAATCCCTGAAGACACACTAGGGAATTGTCTTGTTGTTTAGTCAAGCATCAGTATCATACGAGACGGTTGATTATTCTGATTCATATAAGTTTAATTTCTGTCTATTGTTATCCTCTTTTTTGTTAATTGTTAATCTCACTGATTGTGTATTGTCCGTTCTGACGCATTAAATTGTGTATGTTGGTGAGACGACTTGCTTCCGATAAAGCTTCTCAATATCCACATTTATAATGAATGTCTTGTATATTTATTGTTCCCTATAAGTAAAATACTTTACATGAGTGAGAAAAGATGGGATCTACAAGAAAATTCGGTTGCAGAAGCAACAGTAAAACACAAAAACACCCCAAGTGAAAACACAGAGAAAAACAAACAACAAGAGAAGCAAGAGATACAAGGAACAGCAATTACGATTACAAAAGACTACACATTAACCAACAAAACAGTTGGTGCCAACTTGGGAACCATCTACCAGGTTAGTAGCAATGGTGTTAGACGATTAAGGGATCACGTGTGCACAACCCTCAAACTTCTCCGGGTATACAGAGGCTTCGAAGATGCTTCATAGTTCTGCATAATATCCTCCTCAATGTGAGATTACAATGACAGTGACAGTAACACACTGGACTCATAAAGCACACAGATGAGTCTGTAAGGGGATATAAAAAGAGGGAATGGTTGTTGTGGACCTGTCTTCTCCAAAGAGGTAGGCACATGCCCATGATGGAGTCAACAACGACACTCGGTAACAGCACCCAATGCAAAAAAAAAAAAAAACCAGAGCAGGCATACATAGAGAAAGACACAATAGGGACAAGGACCACGAAAATGACATCATAGAATCATCAAATACAAAAGACGCATCAACCAGAGAGATAAATAGGCAATCGGATCCGACGCAGGACGACCATATGCAATGCCAGTATCAGATAGTGTGCTTATCCGGATTATGCACACACACAACCCTCCCACTTTTCCCATTTCCAATTATATTTGATAAATTATAAGAATCGGACAATGTTTAGATGCCGAATAAAGCATTCAAAGTATCCTTGGTGTGACGTTGACTCGCACGCCTTTTTCGCTATTTGACGTTGTCACAAAACGCTCTCAGGTATATAAATTTACGGCAATGTTTGATAAACCAGTACGTCTTTGTATTCCTCAATTTTTGTATTACTTGTATATTTAATCCTTTAATATATAATATGTTCGTACATTCATATAAACATGTACGTTTGTATTCACTTACTATATATACAATTTCATATTAACGGATAAAGAAGGGAGCGTGATGGACGCACACTCTTGAGCAGAGAAAGTGTTATACAAAAAAATGTTGACATTTAGTTCTGACTATTAACGTTGTTCAAACCAAGTATCTTGAAACGATTCTAGGGTCTAATAGCTATTCTCCAGATTGCTTTTGTTTAAAATCTGAAAAGTGTTTAAATAATTTTCGTAGGGAAGGAGGTATACTTCGCACCGTAAACCAACTTCTAGATGACTTCCAGACGCTAAGACGTTTGGTTAATGAGCAACCCTTTCACTGAAAATTCTGTATCCGCCCCTTGATGAGGTTTAAGTATCCATTCCTCATGAAATAATATGAAATATTATGCGACCAGGGGGCATACATTTTAAACAATGAATACGTCATACATGCATAAAAAGTCGTAATTTGAATTCATGATAAGTGTAAGATTACGTGCACTGGAAATAAAAAGACATTTTGATGTGACAAATGATTGAAGCTCACTTCAGTTAAAGGTTCAAATGAGTTTGACCGTGGCCAGCCGTATGTCTGTCCGTCCGTATACATTCTCCATTTTCTTCCGCACAGAATTTCGGGAAACCTTATAGGAACTTAGGAGGTACTAATGGTCCATTACCAAGTTTGCGTTTCAAGTGAGGGCAGTGAACAAAGGACATTATTAACCGACATATTTTGATTTCTTTTCTTTGCATCACAATACAAAAATCACATACTCACGGTCATCTACATACTTTACGTAACAGACGATTAAAATGCTAGCAGTGACGGATATAGCCGTTCGCCCGCAGTGCCAAAAGAAATGCTTTGAAAGCAAACTACTGTTTCCATAGAAAATATTTGAAAGTACACTCCAGAAACCACCGATTTGAATAAATTTTCCAAACTCTTCTTAATCTACAGCATTGACACATATCGTACGGTTTTCCGTTGGGTACTTCGCATCTTCTCGTAAACTTATTGGGACGCGAAGTTATACGATACGAAAAAGCGAAGTTGAGAAGAAGCGAGGCGGAAAAGGAGCGAAGACAAGATGAAGCGAAGTTACGATGCGAAGAAGCGAAGTTACGATGCGAAGAAGCGAAGTTACGATGCGAAGAAGCGAAGTTACGATGCGAAGATCGGAACTTCGCTTCTTCGCATCATAAATTAGCTTCTTCGCATCGTGACTTTGCTTCTTCGCATTACTATTTCAAGCGCAAAGAAGCGATATCCCTAACGGAACACCGTAATATCGGAATTTTGACGTTTCCTGATCAGAGGGATGAATTTTGATGAACCAGGAATATGACTCAATGCAATGCATAAACAAGCTCAAACACAGATATTTCTTTACCAAATATTCGATATAAATATCTATAAAATTGACAAATTTTTAAAATTGTTTAGAATTTGAGGATCGTGAAATCTTTTTGAAATGACCAATTAAAACTGTTTTCGCCAGATTTAGGCATAACAATAATGTTCCAGTGGAAATTGGGCCGCATTTCGGCAAAAATGCATTGCTTGATTGGCAATCCTGGTATACGAAGTCCAGAATCAAGAGAAAGATAGACCGTCTGCCCCATTACAGTATTTTTTTTTCAAACATAGGTAATCACAGATTACGAAGCTCACCTCGTGGCAGCAAAATTCAATTCAAACATATTTCTTAGTACATGTATATTGGCTTTTAAAGGCAAAATTATTCATGTGGAAAAAGTAGGTCAAGGTCATTTTAAGAAATTCTGATCAAAGATACATCCAATATGCAAGTTTGGTACATGTAGCACTTATACTTTGCTCAATATTGGCTTTTAAAGGCAAAATCGCTCAAGCAGAAAAAGTAGGTCAAGGTCATTTTATGAAAGTCTGATCAAAGATACATCCAATAAACAAGTTTGGTACATGTAGCACTTATTTTCTGCTCAATATTGGCTTTTTAAAGCAAAATCACTCAAGCGGAAAAAGTAGGTCAAGGTCATTTTATGAAAATTTGATCAAAGATACCTCCAATATACAAGTTTGGTACATGTAGCTTTGCTCAATATTGGCTTTTAAAGGCAAAATCACTCAAGCGGAAAAAGTAGGTCAAGGTCATAATATTTTATGAAAGTTTGATCAAAGATACATCTTATATGCAAGTTTGGTACATGTAGCACTTATACTTTGCTCAATATTGGCTTTTAAAAGCAAAATCACTCAAGTGGAAAAAGTAGGTCTGATGCTACATGGGTCCATCTTGGCATCCAAAGATAAATCACTTGTGCAAGTTTGGTTACTGTAGCATCAGTACTTTGTCAGATACTGAGCTACCCCAAACTTCTTAACCAAGCCACTCTGAGCTACCCCAAACTTCTTAACTAAGTCACTCAAGCGGAATAAGTAGGTCAGATGCAGCATCCGATGCATGGGCCCATCTCGGCATTCAAAGATGAATCACTTGTACAAGTTTGGTTACTGTAGCATCAGTACTTTGTCAGATACTGAGCTACCCCAAACTTCTTAACCAAGCCACTCTGAGCTACCCCAAACTTCTTAACCAAGTCACTCAAGCGGAACATGTAGGTCAGATGCAGCATCTGATGCATGGGTTCACCTCAGCATCCAAAGATGAATCACTTGTGCAAGTTTGGTTACTGTAGCATCAGTACTTTGCCAAATACTGAGCTACCCCAAACTTCTTAACCGGACGCGGACGCGCGGGGGTATAGCATAAGCTCACTCAACTTCGTCGAGGTGAGCTAAAAATGCATGTTTACTGCGTTTTTATAATGAAATAGCAAATACAAAAATAACACCTTTCTCGTGTTGTACAAGGAAATTCTCATCTACGTATTTTCTTTACATATAAAAGAAATCAACAAAATAAAGGATCGAAAGTGAGGGTTAGGGGTAAGGACCCCTACCCGCCTGAACTTTGCCAAAATTGCTGAAGTTTTACATATATATTTTTCTTCAAAATCATGGGCTGAAATAAAGCTATATGTAAGTTAGTAAAGTAAGGTAATGAAAAGGCCGGGTGGGTTACAGGAGATGTTATTTTAAAAATCAACAGGACTGAATTTTTACAAAATTTATACACATTTATTGTTTTCTCCCTGTTTTTTCCCCTGATTGCCCAACATTCTTTTGAGCTTTAAATGAAAAAAAATGCTGATCGATAATATTCAACTTGTCGAGGTCATCAAGTTCTATATAGTTGGACCAAAAGTAAGAAAACTAGAGGGCTGTATTAAAATGAAAAATAGAATAGCAAGTAAAAAGTAAACATATGTAATTGATATATAACAAAAATAAGAAAGAAAGAAAAAAAAACCCACATAACTTTGATAGAATAAATATAATCGAAATGAAAAATGCAGGTTGATTCTATGAATTGCAATTCAAACAAAAGTCCTGGTTTCTACGATATTTTCTTGGACATAACAAATATATCTTGAAAAAAAATATTTTCTCGGAAAATATTTTTCACATTTGCTAAGTTTATTTCTTATTCAGATTTCTTGTTCGTATCAAAGGGAATGTTCTTGTCATGGGCGATACATATATATTTTAGAAATGATGCAAAATTCAAAATCGTTCCCGGTCTTTCTCTCTCACATAAATTAATTGATATAAGACATTTTACAAAGAAATTTGATCACTTCAAGTATTTCTTTCTTTTATAGATACATGTAAGTTACTGAATAAACATTGAACGGCATGCCGATAATCTGATCATTTGTCCTTTGTGCAGATGTATCAATTCCCAAACATAAATAATCTTTTTATTTTGCCACGGACTATTTCGAACCAATCAGACAGCGTAAATCGCGTCAAGTGCTCGACGTCTAAATTTCTATAGACCGTCAGTTATTTTGTCATTACCGTATAAATGAATTCGCATGTAAAAGGACGGCACAAAACGCATATTTTCTGCGACAAAAGACGAAGATTTTGGTCCTCGACAAAATTATTAGGTTTGTTACAGACCGTCCACGGATTTTTCGGCTTCTATGGGCTTGATAAACCCGAAAATACTGTAACAGTTAAGGAAATGACAGGCTATTGTATAATTTTGCATTTATATACTGGTATGTGTAAATCTAATTAGTAAAGAGAATACGCATTAACTTCCTTTCTATTGACCTTATATATGAAAATTATGAAGTTTTCATGTGACAAGAGAAAAGTGATATACGATAAAAATCAACATCGGATATATTTAAAGTTAGTACAGAGCGCAGGCGATAACCAACACGATACTTTGCCAGAAGTGAGATCATATATCAAAGAAACTGTGTGTAAAGTATAAATTTGGTTATTGTGTGACTTCACGTAAAAATTTCGTCAAATTCGACGCCAAGCGAATCAACTCTGTTGCCTTTTTTATAACGTCATAGACAAAGTGACGTCATGTTTCGGACTCGTTAATATTAGTGACAAATCTTAATCTATATATACACAAAACATGACAACACAACAATGGCTTATGAAATTGCTGTAAAATCATGGCCAAAAAGGGGGCATATCGCCCCTTGTTTTTTTTTTACTGTGCAGCGAATCTTGTCGAGAGGATTAGGTATGAGCCGCGTGTCTTCTCGATGAGTACCAAGTCTTTTATCAATGTATGAGATGAATTTATGAGTTGCCACCTTTAGGCATGTTCTAAACCGCAGTCGCCGGAATCCATGACGTTAATATCATGCGCCGGTGGACGTCACTATTTCTTCCATAAAAACTTTACTACGAAAGACAAATTATTAATTTTACATAGACAGAAGCCGATTTGTATGTGAAATTTATCAATCCAAAGTTTATAAAAAATGCAGCTCTCTACAACTTTCTTATTGTCGATGTCTACGATTTTTCTGGGACAACCCTCGTATGTTCTATAGTACCAATTTCATTGTACTAGACATGTGTTTCGGATGTTTTCATCCTCGTCAGTAGTACTTCATACCAAACAGTTTAAATAAAGCCAAAGTGAATTTTTCCTGGTGCCATCTACAACACAGAGCTTTAATTTCCTCTTACAAAAATGAGCGGCTCCATATTTTGTGTAGGTTTTATTCAGAAGTCTATTAAAGTGAAAAATATGGTCAAAAATCGTTTGAGGGTAGGCGCAAGGAGCTCAATTCTAAACATGATTTCACACCGGTGGCAAATCTTTATTAAACACCGGTGGCAATAATCAAAGATACTGTAGGGGATAATGTAGAAAAATTAAGCAAAATGTCTGATAAGATTCAAATCCTTAAATAAGAGGCTCACAACATATCAGTCAGCCCTAGTATACAAAACGTGTGACGCACACATATTCTACTCGAAAAAGTTTTAGAATAACACTAAATTTTCTAGTATACTTTCATCAATATGCTTTTTCGAATCAAGAATAAGGGAAGAATGCTGAAATAAATGCTTATACTACATACACTAAGACAACCAAATATAGGATCCATTGCATTCAAAATTTCATTCCTTGATACTGTATGAATATAAAAAGAGGCCCAAGGGGACCACATCGTTCTTCTGAGTTGCAAACAAAAGAATGGTTAGTGGACAATTTGGCGGAGGCCCTCCAGTACTTGCTTCTTAAAGGTTTTGTGAAATAACATGCATCAGTTTTTGAGAATTTGAATATTCGTCAGTCAATCAGAGCCATCGGCGGCCATATTTGTTGACCGATCGGTACGAAAATCACAAACGTGGTAGAGGATTTTGAGTACTTGCTTCTTGTAAGGTTTCGTAAAATTCTGTGCAGCGGTTGCAGAGAAGTTGAAAATTTGTCAGCAAATCAGAACCCTTGGCGACCATATTTGTTGATCAATTGGCACGAAAAACACAAACTATGTTGAGGACCTTAATTTCTTCCTTCCTGTAAGGTTTCGTGAAATTCTGTGCAGTGGTTCGAAGGAGATACCGAAAATGTAAAAAGTTTACACCGGACGGACGGACAATGGACGGCGCGCTATGACAATAGCTCACTTGAGCTTCGCTCCATGAAATGATGGGATTTTGTAATATTAGCGATTTTCAAAACAATATCAGAAACCTGCCTTCGTTGCATTAAAAATCACGGGTGTCTAATTATTCTGTGAAATAAAGTGTCTTCTTCGTGATGATGAGGTTTCTGAACCAGTTTTATTACTTACATAAAAGAATATTATAAAATTCAAATTATGGGACTATCAAATATGATTTTAATGTAAATCTTTCGTAGTTTCTAGGAGGGTAAATCAAACAAGTTGTATTCAGATTCGTACAGGGATATGCTTTCCCTGATCAATCAGATGAGTAAATAATCATTTAATTATAAGAATGGTTTGAAAAGGATGTCAATTGGCTAAAATAAATAAGCTTTTATTATACATATACGCTTTTATTATACATAAACGTGTATAACACAACAGGAATTTACATTACATCTTTTATAAAATATTACTGACAAGACAACAAAGAAGAAACAAAACAGCATAATTTTTTATACATATTTTCAAACTTAATGTACATTGAGAAAACTGCACAATAAATCACACTTATTCTTCTTCAAATAAATCATTTTACATCCTATTTTATGCCTTTGTACAAACAATAAATCCCATAACTACTCACTTCTCCGTATAAATCAATCGCCTTATTTATGTGATATAATTGTTTATGAGAGAGATATCCCTCCAAGTTAGAAACTTATGTAGAAATTTAAGTACATGTAGTAGCGCATGCATTAATTTATTTTGATTTTGAATTGTAAATATATTTTCTCAATAGGTTGAAACAAAATAGATTTGTAAATTTGTAAATAAAGACATTCAAAAAATGTTTTCCGAATCATCTGCAATATATAGAGTATCCTAATAAATGTAAGCTATATGTATCAAAATTCAAATTTGAACACCAACATGTTTGTTTTGAATGATTAATACTAGAGTAACTATTAAATATAATTTATTGATAATAATTAATATTAATATAACGTAATAATTTTACCATTGAACTTATTTTTTATACATGTAAGAAATGTTTTGCTACAGCCTAGAAAAATGCCTTTACCTTATTTTTCCTATATCTTAATATTGACTTAATGATAAAGTGGTGTTGTAAATAAAATAAAATGATGAAATTGTTACCAAATGAAAAAGAAATATTGATCGAAGTATCAATGATGCCCCTGCCCGACATATTTCACATAATTATTTGCAATGAAGCTATTGAAAGCATGTCTATATATAAATGTTTGAAAGTTCCATAGATATATTGATGACAAGACCCATAGCTATATCAAAGAAATGAATTGGCATAGTTTTCCTTTAAATGTCCGGACAGCACAAATGTTCCGACGACAATCACATATTATTTCAAAAAGCTTCCGCACAAACTGAGCGACAAGACCTTTGTTCGATCATCTTATATTTCTTGTTGTAATAGCTATATTCAAGAAATGAATAAAATTTCTTTGAAAATGTTTTCCATTAAATGTCAAGAATTAAACTACAACATATTCATTTTTTCTAAGTGTAAAGGTGAGTAACTCTGCAAATATTTTTAACCACTTGACTCAAATACAACCTTGACCTGTTTTTTTAATGTAAAAGCTATATCCAAGAGATGAAATGATAACTAGTCTGCTTCAGTTTTCACTTCAATGTCCAAACAACATACAATATTGAATGTTTGACCCATATTCAATCTTGGTGTAATAACTAAGAAATGAATCTGTAATGGTTTTATTTTAATGTCCAGAAAACACAATTATATTGATTGTTTTCTGAGTTTCAATTGGCACCAAATCGAGCACCGACGGACCCCCAGCAAGCTAGAGGTGGGACAAGGTGCCCGGAAGGAGTAAGCATTCCCTGTTGCCTAGCCGCACACGTCGTCCATGTTCATGCAGAAAAATTAAAACAATATATAAAATACATGCACTGCATGTAATACTTAAGGAGGCTCAATAATCGTTTGACGTCATCAGATATCGAGTGCAGTACTTTTTATATGTGGCCTTTTTTAGTTTTCGGCCTTCAAACTCCTCCGTAATTCGCTTGTTTCTTGACGGATTTCGACATGTTTGGTATCGATGGAAACAGAAGATTATCTTCTACAATGTGAGTGTAATAAATATTTAGTCAAATGTATCGCTTAATTTATATGTACAAAAATATCCCGTAAATGAGACATCCTGGCTAACGCCGTAAACGTATCGTTTTTAGAACGTCATCGGCGTAAATTCAACCGCCTGTTGCTTTTGAACAAATTCAAGAGGGTAAACTCAAGTTCATGATAAAACAAGATATTTCTTGGAGATTTTAGCGATATCAGAGATAAGATACTTCAAGTTTGGTTTCTGTAATAATCTTTGGTATAAAGAATTTTTCTTCAATTTTGCCAACTTTCGTACTTTGCAACAAGATGTTATCGAATAAACTTTTCCTATTTGAAAAATTTAAGCGAATGAATTTTAGTTTTAACCCTGCTTCGTTCAAAGATATATCCATTTCACAGATAACTGCACGCATTATCGAGAACGTAGGAGGGGATTGACGTCCACTTATTGACCTTGAACGTCAAAATGTTTAAAAACGCTTCCGTTTACTTTAGTTCTATTTCTCATATACATATATATCCGTATCTCTAAATAAATTGATGGAATCAGATATGAAATTTTGAATAATACATTTTTTAAAGCTTTGACTTGAACTTGAACTTTATTTGACAAAACTCATTTAGCTGACACTTACAAAACATGAAAGGTGAGTTTATAAAAGAAAAGGTCGAATCACACTTTGCCAAGGATATTTAGAAGTACACATGTTACTTTCCTTTTCTAGTTTATTTTTTCGACAAATCATTTGTAAACTTGTTTATAATCAAGCTTGTTTAATTTCGATGATAATTGTGTAAGTATTCTTCCATGTATCAGAATTTGAAACTTTCACTGAATGTTGGGAAAGAATTTTCTCGACTCGGAGTGTCTGATTTTTAGCTCACATGAGCTATTGTCATAGCGCGCCGTCAATCCGTTGTCTGTTGTCCGTCCGGCATAAACCAAGTAGATTTTTACAATATGGAAACGAGGTTAAACGGAATGTCTTGTACTTTTGTTAAAAGATTAGAGTCTGATCTTGAAAAATACGTCAATTATAACAGCTTTTAACAAATATTTCATCGTTATTATGTCAACTAAGGGAAAAGGGCATTTTAATTTGACTTGTTGAAATTGTTACAAAATCGTTACTATGACAACCAAATATTTTAAATCAGAATGAACGATAACATGTACTTTTTTATATTTCTTTTTGAAGGACGTACAGAGTTTGTCGTTGAGAAATGTGTAATAGAAAATAACTTCTGACAAAGACTTCTTATCACTTTGATGTCAAATAAGGGTACTGAGTACTTTTTTTTTTAGATTCTCATTTTGGGGTGGGGGGTACCCAAAATGTACTTTTCTGGAACAGTTTTAGCTATTTCACTCTTTGAAAGCATTATCTATAAAGAAATATACATATTTGATGATATTATGGTGAAAATGATCACAAGAATGGTTTCAATCTGGAATCATTATCGATATGACCTATTTTAAATTTAAATGACTCCACATAATTGAGCAACATGACCTATATTCGAACTTGACCTGTCTTTCTTTGTGTGAAGGTACATTTTTGCAAATCCAAGAAATGCACTTATTCTCCGTAACAATTTTAAAAAGAACTTATTCTCTGGAATCATTATCAATATATCATGTTTTTATCGATCAAAATTCATTGTTTTGCGACATATCTCGGGGTTGGTTTACATATGTATATCCAGAGGACCACTGGTCAGTCAAATGGTCGATGATATGTAATCTTAATTACAAATTTAAATCATCAGATATCAATGTTAAATAAACAGAATATTTTTTTCTCCTCTGACAAAGAATTGGATTATTGAGCCACCTTAATTTTTTTAAATTCATTTTTAAAATAAAGTACTCATTTTTTTAATTTTTAAAATAATCAATTTTTAAGATTAAGTACTTATTCTTTCAAGTTTCAAGGAACATTAATCCGCACAAAATTGAGCGACATGACTCATTCAACAGAAATTTAAATTTAAATGACTCCACATAATTGAGCAACATAACCTATATTCGAACTTGACCTGTCTTTCTTTGTGTGAAGGTACATTTTTGCAAATCCAAGAAATGCATTTATTATCCGTAACAATTTTAAAAAGAACTTTTTCTCTGTAACTTTTTCCCTTTAGATATCATATATAGGAGGCCACATCGACGCACGGACCGACATGTGCATCACTATATATCACGCCATTTGGGTGGGGATATGAAAAGACCATTATCCACTGGATGTATCCATGATATTATATCAGCTTCGTTCCTACAATAACACAATTATTGTTATCAATCTCGAAATCTCTACAACGGTACTCCATGATAAATACTGTCCAATTCTGGTCAAGCGAGAAACTGTGCATATTACTGTATTAAGAGGTCAACAAATTTAAAAATAAGAGGAATGCATAAAGGTATTCTGGTTAAGTACACGATTTGCTAAAATAAATGATATTGTAGATGCACAGGTTTTTTCTTGTAGAAACTGGTCTCTTTACTTCTTAACCTATCACCCTTCACGATTTATTAGTGCCTTTGTCTTATTTCTTTGTTTCCTATTTCTTTATAGATGTATATGCATATTCATTATTGCAACACAATACAACACACGCGACCGGAACACTAGACCGAATCACCTGGGAAGATTTCAATTCCTGTACGTATTGCGATTGCGTGCAAGTTGCTCTGTGATGCAATTCATTGTTGAAGATTTGTGCAAATGGGACCAGAATGGAGTATAGAATAAGATTCTAATAAACTTTCTTTCACATCTATCGTGTCAAGTAGACAATATACATTATGTTCAAACAATATCTCAATATTAATATTTCTGGCATAGCATTGTTTATAAAATAATCAATATTAAATCGTAATACAATGTCGAAAGATTAACATGTACCTCTACAGACTTAAGCGAGAACATATATTAAGTAAAATATATACATTTACTAGGAAAAAAATCAACTATACATATTCATATTATGCTAAGGATAAAAAACATTTTACAAACTACTACTTAGCACTAGAATCTCATTTGCTGCTTGTTTGTGAGAAATTATTATACATGTAAAATACATGCAGTATGGATGATAAATGATAAACGGGCGAAACATGTATATATACGAATCTAGAAACTCTGTATGTCCGTTAAGTACTGCAACATTTTCTTTGCTAATGCTATTTACAAATACTCTCAGGGCTACATATTAGCTGGTTATAAAAATGGTGAGACGTCAGATAGGTTTCAACCTCAAATGGCAATCTCAAAATAACTCTGACAAAAGACTCTGGCTTTCAAAGTGATTATCGCTCTAGAATATCACATAACATTTAACAAATGTTCTTTACTTCTTTGTAAAATCATTCTTATTATTAGTGCATGGTGGGTGCTGTTTCACTGTGGTTTTAAATGCTGACTGTGGAACTGATCTGAACTTGTCTGGCTCTGCGTAGGAATAATATTCCTTAAGCTCTGGGTAATGATTTGCCATCTTTCGGACAAAAACATTGCCCTTCTTATCCGTGGTGGTTTTCTCAATGTTGTAAAATTTCATTATTCCTTCTTCGTGAAACTGAAGTTTCTCTCTAAAAGTCTGATACAATTCAAATTCCTGAAACTCATTTCCATTTCCCCTTTTACGTTTGACGAATCCACAACCAAATTCACAGAGTGTTTCCCACTTAACATCGACTTCTACTTCAAAATGTTTGGACGAATGAGCAGACTTTGGTCGTAGAAACTGCAAGATAAATGGTAAATAGCAATATGATGTAAATGTTCGAATGTCCCATGACGCAAAGGAATGAATAACTGCAAATAGTAGCAGGTCATTATGGAAGGAATATAAATTTCCTTTTTTATCCAATACACCAACTTCTGCTAATTCATAGGCACGTGCAAGAAATCGATCCGGAGTGAGGTTTTGGTCTATGTCTGACAATAGTTTTTCGTGTAAAAGTTTTGAATCTACTGTTGATCCATTCAACATGATGTAAACCAATGTTTTGTACTTTTGTCTGTCTAATCCATTCCCTGGCTCTGCAAGATTGTTAACATATCTTTCAAAACTACTCATGACATCTAAAGCCTCAGATGATGAGACGTTCCATTCAATTCCACCAGGAAGATAACAAACTATGGGTAGTCCAAATTTGGAAACGTTGGACTTCTTCCATGTTTCTTCTGCTTTCTGTATCAATTCCTCATTTTCTTCCAGATTTCCTTCAACATCATCTGTCATTTGTATCTCTACTTTTGATAAATCTATCTCTCCATCCTCCCCAATCTCTTGAATGGGAGGACAGTAAATTCCTGGTTCTCTCGAAGATTTCCTATCTTTCTCGTTTCCATTGTATATATCCTCTGTAGAAGTTTGATTATGGTCCCCGACAATGTTTGTATCATTCCTAATATCAGATTCCAGTAATTGCTGTGGATCAATGCTCGATTTAGGAGAACCATCATCTGATTTTGGTGATCTCACTGACTCTGACAAATTTTGACCTAAATTAATTTGATTTTCCGTTTTATCATTATCATTTACAAATGCTGAGCTGATTTCATAATCTTCGTAATTTGAGGCATCCTTTGCTTTGTCAGAAGAGTTGTCCTCATTCAAAACTTGATTTGACGTTGACCTTTCTTCCGACTTGTCTTCCAATTCATTTACAACAGTAAGCTTAGGCTTTGTGTACATTTCATACAAATTTTTCAAATCACTTAAGTCATATGACATGTTCAGTTCGTAGCATCCTTTCAAAATTGGAAAATTATTTTGACAATGCATTAATGAGCTTGAAGACGTAATAAGGACTTTGTATTCGTTACATTCACGTGTTGATGTGTACAGTCTGTTCATCATGTTTGCAATGTTTGAATCATAACGAGAGTACAAAGGAACATCTCCGAATGTGACATCTACCAACACGATTGTTCTTTCATCTACTTTTTCAAATGAGTCTAAGGGAAAATGAATCGTTTTCCATTCCAGCATATCTCTATAATGTTCTAACACCCTTACACAAGTTGCAGACTTTCCCATTCCTGTATTACCAACAACAAGGACCACGTTATTTTTTTCTAACCTCTTGATGATTCCACTGTAATTCTTTGTCTCCACGAAACGAGGATTTGACCGTTTTACCTTCTTTTCCATCGGCGTCCTATTTTGATTTTCACCTAAATTAAGAAAGATGTAGAAAAATAATTCTTGGATTTGAGTGTCTTTTACTTAAATAAAAAGAAAGGAGAAGGTCCACTAATCGTGACTTACGGCCCTGTATTTAGTGACTTTTTAAAAAGATATAATTTTGAATCATTTTGATGTAAATCTATCTATCAACATCGGTATTTGTCAACGGTAAAAAGTTTGCAAAACTTTGCTCTCCATGACGTCATTTATGACGTCAGAAACTGGTGACGGTACGGTAATATCCGTATTTTTCGTTAATTTTCATACACTCTTTGCAGTTTTTCGCTTACAACACAAGCGGGTACGTTTCTACTTTTTATTTTAGATAAACAATTTTGACATATTCTCAATATAAACGAATTTTCATTTACGTACCTACTTGTGCTCTATATGAAAACCTTTAAAATGTTACGATATTTTACTTTTGACCATCTGATTGCAGTAGGGATCACAGGAGTCGTTTTACCGATCGCTGCGTGTCCTTCTGTAGTTTCTATGCACAAAGTCCTCTTATTTGTTTTGTATTGATGAAACCGGGAAAGAAAATTTAAGTTTAACGATTAAACGATATATTGGGTAAGATATATCAAAAGTTTGGTATCTTTAATTATCTTTGATTATAAGGATTTTTCTCAATTTTTTTAACTTTCGTACTTTGCAGCAAAAAGTTAATAATATCGAACAAAATATCTTCATTTGGAAACTTTGAGCTAGTTAATTTTAGTTTCCACCCTGCTTTGTTCAAAGATGTATCCATTATACAAAATACTTCACACATTATCGAGAATGAGATAGTTGAATGACATTCTTTTATTGAACTGGATAGTCAAAATTTTAAACACCTCCGTTTACGGAATGAATCCTCCTCCTACCAAATTACGTTTATATCATAAATCAAATGTTGGCCTCTCGGTTTAAAGACGCCGTTTACGTTTTTCTTTCCCTCTGATTTTCATTAACGAACATGGAACTAGAAATGAGTATTGGCGTAAAAAGCACAATATTTGGGAGGGGGGAGGCAAAACTGTTACCAGTAAAGCAAATTCAAATAATTCAAATTCATTTATTGCATTAACTCACTATAAAGTCATCATGCATATAAAAGTAACAACACATTTATATACCCATACTCACATCGTGATCTATATGTGCATTTGAACCTCCTGGGGAGCTTCTTGAATTTAGTTTAATTTAATTTTAATTTAATTTAGTAAAGCATGACAGGTCAGTTTATATACTAGCAAGTATTGTCCAAGAACAGGCATGTTGCTTGTTTTATGTTTGATCCTAAATTTAATTTAAACATATTTTATTTTCCAAACATGAAAATGGGATTGGTCAAAAGTTATACCAACATTATAAACGCCCTCTCCCTGAAGTACGTGATTTTGAACTTTAAAGTGACCTTGACCTTCATTGGATGACGAGTTTCATCATGCTATACAATTCCGACAAAATTTAAAAGATGTCTGATGTGTATCAAGTTTATTTGTTCTAGCGAAATACATGTATATAAAAATATGACCTACAGACAGACGGACGCAGTGCAAACTGATCTCTTTTTGTCGCTCTTGCGTTTCAGGCGACATGAAAAGGTCGATGAATAATGCTTGACCATTACACAATAATGTTACATGGTTGATTTGTTATAGCACATTATTTTGTAAACTTCTTTATTTTGATTTTATTTCGATGATTTCACAGGTGTGTAAGGAAAGCAAATGAAAATAAACGAATCATGGGATTAATCTTCCTTGTACCAAGTCGAATGCTGGGTGGAAAGAGGGTTTTCTCGATCGACTCGGAGTTACTAGTTTTATTTCCTATATTTTCATTATTTATTTATTTATTTATTTATTTATTTATTTATTTATTTTGTGTGTGTGTGTGTTTTTTTTCTTTTTGTTTTTTTTTTTTGGGGGGGGGGGGTTCAAGCTCCTATTTAATTTTTTTCCTGTTTGCTTTCGTAGAGAATATATCCATGTAGACATGAAATTCAGAATTTAATAGTGAGAAGTGAGGACAGTTAAAGGTCATAATACATGTAAATAAAGGATATATACATGTACTTTCCGATCGCAGAGTTACTTCGGTAACCGACAACAAAAAGACGAAATTCAAACTAAATACGTATGCTTGTCACTGACAAATATTATAATTGTTCATACCGACACTTTAATTAAATAAAAACATCCCATGTTATAGATAAAAACAATAAAGAATATATAAATTCTACAGATTTGTGAAGACGGAGATTTCACGGGCGTAACCAGGCGTACATTTGTACGCAAAAACGTTCAGAAATTTTTCGCAAAAAAAAGAAGGGAAAGAGATAAATAGACCCCGCCATTTCCCCAAAATGAGGGGTGCACATAAAGGACGTAATAAATAATAAAAGTGATATCAGTGATATAGTCCGAAAACACTCAATAATGATTGTTTTGATTTTTTTTTAGTTTTCTTAGGCGTAGAAATTCGCTTTAACAATGTGCGCACGGTCGATTTGGGACAGATGATGTCCCTAGTTTTATTATTTTTAATTCAAAAAAGAATACAGCATAAATTTTATGTTCATATCGGCATATCGGATATTTCCTTTATCTTAGATACGTTTCTTGCTCTTGATCCCTTTTAAATGCGGCTCAAATATGCTCAATAGTCCCCAATTTGCTTCACTTTCTCAAAATTTTCTCTGACCGATCCCCTATCCCGCAACAATGAAAGAGGGAAACTTACTTCCATATTGTCCCTTACTTTGACTTTACAAGTCATCCTCTTAAAAAAGAATGTGTCCCTTGTATTTGAGGTCCTGGGTCCGCTCCTGTCGTTGGCGACTAGGCGTCGACATCGAAAATACCCTAGCTACATTTACGTCCAAGTCAGATCATATTCAGGGATTTTCCCGCCTTTGGGGGCCGTTATTTGGCCCCATTCCTAATGAAAAATAGTACCTTTTTTCGCCAATTGTGGCTCTAAAATTTCCCAATCACATATAGATGGAATTATCACTGAAATCAGTGAAATTAACTGGTTCAAAAGTAGCAAATTTACTGTTAATTTGATATAGTGTTGTAATTAAGTATAAGAAATTAATTCATATTTAAAACGAAAAAGATGTAAATAGAATAATTCTTATGTGATGGATCTCTATCCCTCTCTCTCAACTTCCTGTGAAGCCCTCTCGGCGAAAAAACAAACAAACAAACAAACAAACAAACAAACAAACAAAAAAATGACGATCACAGTCGCTTAAAGCTTGCCCTTTCTCCCCTTTTTTTCAAAATTTGGTTACGAGAATGCGTAATGAACCTTACCCTCTCCTTTGTCCTAAATTGCATTGTTTTGAATATTTCAGATAATTATTGCGTTTTTAACACGATTCTCTGTAAGGACCAAAGTAAGTTGAAAATAGCATGTCACAGATTTTGATAATTTTTATGATATTACATGTTTATGATAACCTAAGAATGAAAATACACCTCTTTGATGAAATTGACCTTCCATTGCCATGGTAACAAGACCCCAGTTTTCAACAGGTATGTTGAAGTCTAAAATAAGAGGTTTTCAGGTATCTGGTTGCCATAGAAACCGGTATCACTTCAGATTCCTCATAACAAATAGCATTTGTTCTTGACTTCTATTTTGTCAATCCATATCAAATTAAATGTCACTCCATACAGTAAATCAGCAAAATTCAGACAAAAAATGTCAATATTTTCCTTGAAAATATACCCCAAAATTAGGTCTGTTTTCGTCAATTTTGATGTTTTCCACATTTGAATAAAAAAATAAGCAATGGGTAAGTTAATTATTTCTTAGGTATATGTTTAAGATAACTTTGATGAGTATCAATTGCTGTATGACCTTGATTCTATTCCAAGGTCATTCAAATATAGGTCAAGGTCATTTCAAATTTCCGCAAAAAAAATTATTCAAAAATTTGATCATTTCTTATTTTTGACGTCGTTTTTTTTTTTGTTGTTTTACTATACTTATTTTGTTTGGTGTTTTTGCTTGATTTAAGTCTTCCAATAAAACAAGAAAATGAGATAGTGCTTAAGTATGTATGGTATTTTTGTACAGAATTAGTCTCGTCTAAAAAGAGAAAAAATCATGAAAATTTTCCATTTCTATCACAAATTGCCGATGAGAAATGAAATACTTAAACAATGCTGATGTCTATGAAACAAAGGAGTAGATACAATCTTTCGTGCATATTCCATATCATATAATGGATATCCCATAATTTCATAACAATTGAACGTGACATCATATATTTCCCTTAAAAATTCACATAAACGCTAAAATTAAATGTCTAAGTTTGAGTGACCTTGAAATTAAACGATATGACCTTGAAATGTTTTCAAGGTTATTTTCTAATTTATATCCTCTGTGTTAATGGTCACATGAAGTTTGATTATAAAAGACAGAATAAGGCCTTTACAATAGCCCTTTAATGATTGCATGTGCTTTAACATATGTGTCAAATGTTGCCATGGTAACCTATTTCGGCATTTAATTCCAAGAAAATCAATAAGTTCCCCACTCCAGATTTTCTCATTTTCAGAAGACCACAAATAGATATTCAAAAAACTATAAGCTTTAATACTTAATATGGATTCTATGTAAAAACC
This sequence comes from Pinctada imbricata, assembly GCA_033119305.1. Classification (NCBI taxonomy): domain Eukaryota; kingdom Metazoa; phylum Mollusca; class Bivalvia; order Pterioida; family Pteriidae; genus Pinctada; species Pinctada imbricata. The sequence goes on from VSWD01000011.1 coordinate 2,581,594, forward strand.
TAAAGAATCCGACATGTTTGGCCACGACATGTCTCAGATTTTGGATATTTTTTGTGTATAAGGTAAATATGATGTCCTCAGAACGAATTGACCTTCCATTTTTTTCTCCGACGTTCCGTTGCCATGGTAACCAAGGTTTTGTATAAAAACACCTTTAAACAAGGCATTTTTATGCATCCCGTTACCATGGAAACAAATGTTGAATGTATATGTAATTTTCCGAAAAGATTATTTAAATCCTCTTTAGTTGATACGATTTGATTTTTCGATGCTCCTTCTTTCTGTGTGTCATGTAAATTTGCTTCAATTTCAAGAAAAATTGCTTATTCAAAATGAGCCATTTTCGGCCAATTTAGGCCTTATTTTACCTATATTTTACTTACAATTGACGAGAGTAATAATGCAATTGCACAAGATTTGATATACAGTTGACTATTTCCTGAAGAGTATTATCCTAAGACTTCATGGGAATCGAAGGAAATTTATCTAGAAGTGAGATTTTTCTGTTTACATGCCTTTGAAATAGGTTACCATGGCAACATTTGGAACGAAGGTGTAAATACCTGTCATTAGTAAAAAGCTAATTTCTACAGATGTATGCCTGCTATCGTTACAAAACTTGGTATGTAGATGTATTAAAGACCATTTGATGCTATCATGACCTTTAGAAAATGTCAAGGTCATTTGCTCAATTTTCAAGGTCATTGAAAAATATTTGCTATTTTCAGGCCAAATTTTGTGGTTTTTCACTAAAAGGAGACATGATTAACAGTAAACATTATGGAACCTTGGCAAAACAATCAATTATCGGTAAAAGTATGATAAATGTATTATTTGTTGGGATGAGTATCACATTTATCAAAGTCCAATGAAGACCCCAAAAAATGTCATATATTTTATGAGAAAATTTTAGAAAATCTCAATTTTATGCTCTTTTGAAAGTATGTCATACATAGAAATGAAATACAATTTAACAAAATTGTAATGAATTCTACTTCTTTTGATCGGTTGTTTAACTGTAAATATTCAAAATCAAAATATCTAATGAAATAAGTTAGAGAAATAAATTTAAATTAATTGGAAATCTTGATTTTTGTCTTAATTCTAGTCTAAAGTTAGAAATGAACTTGAGATTTGGACAGATGACATTGAAATGATTTGAAGGTCAATTGATGATGATAAATATAATTTGTATACAGGTATGCTATTTCATAATAATAGGACTCAAAAATGAGGAAAAACAATGTTTTTAAATATGCAGTATATGGTAATATGGATTCCAAGTTGCTATAGCAACGGATTTTTATTGGCATTCATGACAAAATGGTGAGTTTCACCATGAATTTTATTTCTTGATTTTTTCCAGCTATAGACATTTATTTTGGCAAGGTGATGTTAAATACCCATAACATTCACCAAATAATGGTTTTCAACCTTCAAAATAATCAAAAACAGGCCCAAAATGACCCTGAAATTAGACCTTATTTTTGCTAAATTTTTACATAATTTGACTGAATATCAACAACTACCTGATAGCCCCCTCCCCCGAAAAAGTTATTCTTGTTAGAGTTGAACTTACAAAGAAAAGTTTTTGTGTTCATAAAGTAAATTTTGACCATGGTTTCCATGGCAACAGAATGCCACAATATGTCATATCTCTCATATTCATGGGGTGTCAAATAGATTGACCCCGTTACCATGGCAACCGTTGTTAAAATATAACAATATTGTTTGTTTACATTGTTTTTACATTAAGTATGATAATTACAGAAAGTTTGATCAAAATACATGACATGCCGTGGCCAGCTGTTTTAGGTTTTTACAGAGAATCCATATTAAAAACCATTACTTTTGCATTGCAAAAACTGGCAAAAAGGGCCTAAAAAGGGGTTGGGAAAAGGCCTTACAAATGCTTGAATTTTCCTTACGTTTGATCCCAAATAACAGTAAAATAAGAATAAATAATTCAGATTTCTAAATTCAATATTCTTATGGAAGGACGAAGGAATGCTTTCGGGAAGATTCAATTCTCCACATATTTATATTCCTTGGAAACATGGACCATGAAAATGTCTCGTTTATCACGTATTCCAGACCCCCAAAATTTTTGACATGGTTGCCATGGCAACCAATGCTCCAATTCCACAATGATTTCTAAATTCCGGCTTAACACATTATACATGACTCTTGTACCAAAAATCTTTCATTTCTGTGACATGCTATTTTTCAATGTTGCTGAAATTGTTTGGTCCTTACAGAGAATCGTATAAATACCGATTCTCTGTAAGGACCAAACAATTTCAGCAACATTGAAAAATAGCATGCCACAGAAATGAAAGATTTTTGGTATAAGAGTCATATATCATGTATAATTACTGCAAAAGCAATGGTTTTTATGTAATAAAGCTTATAGTTTTTTACATATCTATTTGTGGTCTTCTGAAAATGAGAAAATCTGGAGTGGGGAACTTATTGATTTTCTTGGAATTAAATGCCGAAATAGGTTACCATGGCAACATTTGACACATATGTTAAAGCACATGCAAACATTAAAGGGCTATTGTGAAGGCCTTATTCTGTCTTTTATAATCAAACTTCATGTGACCATTAACAAAGAGGATATAAATTAGAAAATAACCACGAAAACATTTCAAGGTCCTATCGTTTAATTTCAAGGTCACTCAAACTTAGACATTAAATTTTAGCGTTTTTCGTGAATTTTCAAGGGAAATATATGATGTCACGTTAAAATGTTATGAAATTATGGGAATCAATTTATATGATATTGAATATGCACGAAAGATTGTATCTACTCCCTTTGTTTCATAGACATCAGCATTTTTCAGTATTTCATTTCTCATCGGCAATTTGTAACAGAAATGGAAAATTTTCATGATTTTTTCTCTTTTTGGACGAGACTAATTCTATACAAAAATACCATACATACTTTTCTCATTTTCTTGTTTTATTGGAAGACTTAAATCAAGCAAAAACACAAAACAAAATAAGTATAGTAAAACAACAAAAAACGACGTCAAAAATAAGAAAAAATCAAATTTTGGAATACATTTTTGCGGAAATTTGAAATGACCTTGACCTATATCTGAATGACCTTGGAATAGAATCAAGGTCATACAGCTATTGATACTCATCAAAGTTATCTTAAACATATACCTTTGCCATTGCCAACTTTGTCTATATATATTAAAACTGAATCAAAAGATACCCTACGTGAGACCATCTGATATCAAATGTTGCCATGGCAACCACTTTTTCAGCTTAAAACTAGCATTTCTGTTATGTTCCCCACTTAGATTTTCACCTCAAACTTTAGATAAGTCAACATAGATTAATACTCAATTAAGAAATATTTAACTTACCCATTGCTTATCTTTTTTTATTCAAATGTGAAAAACATCAAAATTGACGAAAAACAGACCTAATTTTGGGGTGTATTTTCAAGGAAAATATTGACATTTTTTGTCTGAATTTTGCTGATTTACTGTATGGAGTGCCATTTAATTTTATATGGATTGACAAAATAGAAGTAGAGAATAAATGTTTTTTGTTATGAAGAATTTGAATTGATACCGGTTTCCATGGCAACCACATGCCTGAAAACCTCTTATTTCAGACTTCAAAATACCTGTTGAAAATTGGGGCCTTGTTACCATGGCAACGGAAGGTTAATTTCATCAAAGAGGTGTATTTTCATTCTTAAGTTATTATAAACATGTAATATAATGAAAATTATCAAAATCTGTGACATGCTATTTTCAACTTACTTTGGTCCTTACAGAGAATTGATATTAAATATTGTAAGAGGAGTCTATACAAAAACATTGATGATATAAGTTCCCTACGGATTTCAGTCCTTCTGCATTGTGTTGAAATTCATCCCAATAAAAAGTTGTGTGTGCATCCGGTATTTGAGTTTCTGGATCCGCTCCTGAATCTAATTTGAACATGCAACCTGACCTCATTAAAGTCAGAAAAAATTCTAACGTGCTTATTCTGAAAAGTATATAATGACAGCCCCCCCTTCATAAGCTGGAAGCTGGCGAAAAGTCACCACCTACTGTGAGAAAAGCCGTCGCCTACTTTCTATTGTAAGTGTACATTGTATTAATCATGTCAAAATCAAGAGTTTTCTTTTTCTATGTATCTTCCTTCAGAGTATCCACCTAATTTAAAATTTATTGAGATCCCTGCCACTTCCCTTACAAAAAAGTGCATGTGCCAAATGTGTATATATGTAACAACTTTCCATAAGAATCTAGAATTCAAAGATGAATAATTTTACGCGACGTCATTTGAGAGCGAAGATTGCGATTCAGATGCTTCTGATATCTCTCGGAGATCTATTCCCGATTATTTAACACTGAAATCCAATTATATTCCTTAAAAAAACATTATATGTATCAACTTTATCCTCTGAATTAATTTGACTGCAAGAAAAATAGAACAGTTATATTTTAGTGTAGAGTTTTAGTTGTTGTAAATTGTCATTTTACGTCATGACGTCAAGGTGAAAGAAAGCGCATTTTGACGTTTCACAATGCCAACTCCGCCGGGTCATGAAACGCTTACCTTTTGTCTGATTTTCATATTGCTTACATTTTTTGAAACTAGAAATGTTGTATGATGTACGTAAATTTTCTTCAAAAACGGCAAGAGGGCCGATTTTGATGGTTAGTGGCCCTTCTCCTTTTATAACTTTATTTGTTAATCTGATCAAGATAAATACAAACATGGATTAGCAAAGCATAGGCAGATATAAGAATTGCGTATGAAAATATAAAAAAGTATCTCCAATCAAGCAGCTTCTAAATGATATCAATGAAACACAAAATTAAAAACAAACACATCATAGCATTACATTTCTAGAAAATTAATGAAATTAGTTGACAGATTCACCTAAAACTCGACTGCATAGCACCATGTCTTTAAGGCCAGCAAATTTCTTAAGCTCACTTTGTTCTTAATTTGCATTTTAACCTATTGTACCAAAACAAAATATACAAAATTGTATATTCATTATATATTCTTCTTTAACTCATTCATGAAGCACCTAAACATTGCTCAATATTGGATACTGGCAAAGATTATTTTAAGTTTGATATTAAATGTTGATCAACGAAACATACGATACGTAAGTTTGGAACATGTAGCACTTGTACCATGGCCAATGTTGTCTTCTTAAAGCATTATAGCTCAAGAGGAAAAAATTGTGTTGAGGTTATTTCAAGAAAGTATAATCAAAGATACATTCAATATGTAAGTTTGGAATATGTCGCACTAAGTGCACAACATCGGCTTTGAAAGGCAAAATCATTCAAGCAGAGAAAAGAAGGTCAAGGTCATTTAATGAAAGTTTAATAAAAGTATTATCCAACATGTACGGAAATGTAGAAGGGTCATTGTGAAAAAAAATATCTCATGCGCATGGCTTAGGTACTCATGCGCACGACTTTGTAACTCGTGCGCATGACTTCATAACACGTGCAAACGACCTTGTAACTCGTACTCACGACTTTTGTAACTCGTACGCGCGACAGTTACTCATGCGCATGACTTTGTAACTCGTGCGCACGACAGTAACTCATGCGCACGACTCAGTAACTCGTGCGCACGACTTAGTAACTCGTGCTCACGACTTAGTAACTCGTGATTTCGACTTTATAACTCGTACTCACGACGTTATAACTCGTGTGCACGACTTTGTAGCTCACAGATACATCCAATTACTAAGTTTTATACATCTATCACTAAGTCTCATATTTTGCAAAATATTTTTCTTTGAAAAGCAAAATCATTCAAGCAGAAAAAGTAGGTCAATGTCATTTTATGAACGTTTGATCAAAGATACATCCAGTTTGCAAGTTTGGAACATTTAGCACTCAAACATTGCTCAATATGAGCTTTGAAAGGCGGAAAAAGTAGGTAAAGGTCATCATGAAGGTTTGACAAAAGTATTATCCAACATGTAATTTTTGAACATGAAGCACTTATACTTTGCTTAATATTCGCCTTTAAAGGCAAAATCGCTCAAGCAGAAAAAGTTGGTCAAGGTCATTTCATTAATGTACATGTTTGATCACAGATAAAACATGCACAGAAGCGTAGATAAACTCCTGCGCACGACTTCGTAGCTCGTGCTCACGACTTTTGTAACTCGTACGCATGACAGTTAGTAGTGCCCATGACTTTTTGTCTTCATTTTTTTTACCTTTTATCTTGTGCCCACGACTTTGGAACTTCTGCGAACGAGATGATCAACTAACAGAAAGCTATGATCAAATGAAATAGCGACAGTTGTTTATATTGAAACACTCTCACACTCTCGTTTATCAAAAGTACAATTAACTTATTATGTTGTATTAGAAAATCACCAGCTGTGCCCTACACAAAACGCATTTTACAACGATACTCCAGATTCATTGGACGTACACGGAGACCCTCGATACCCACCCTTGCCCCGCCCTCCTCAATTTCGTAATCAGAGTTAACTTTTTAAAAAGGCTAGTAATACAGTACCCCAAGTCAAATGCTGGGCTTGACGGATCCTTTTCAATATGGACAATTTCTCCATTTTTTTATTCATATCTTATCAAATCAAAGGTTGGTCCAATTCTGTTGGGTTGGACCCCTTTAATATTTTTCAGATCCACATATGACTGTTACAGGTACATCATTTCTTATGCGAAGTGAAAGTCAAGGGGAACAATCTGTTGAACTTATATTACCTCTATTGAATAAGGACACCCCCTCTTGATCGATACAACATGATTGTACTTATTGTGTAAATACATGAGGGATTGGGTAGTTGGGCACTGATTTATTATATTCCCCTAATGAACTCATTAAGGTCATCCTAAACATAGGGGGATAAGGGGGGGGGGGGGCGGTCAAGAGAGTCTGTATGCTTCCAAGAATTATTCGGGGGTACTGTTGTAAAACACGTTTTGTGTGAAGCACAATACCGGTGATTAAGAAGTTTACTGTACTTTTAATAGACAAGAGAGTTTCAATATAAATATTTGTCGTCTTTTTAGTTGATCCTAGTTTTCTATTGGTTGATTATCTCGTTCGAACGAGTTACAAAGTCGTTGACACGAGACAATAGTCGAATCGAATAGAGAAGAAAAAAGTCGTGCGCATGAGTTATTAGGTCGTGACTCGTGAGTTACTAAGTATTTCGCACGAGTTACAGTGTTATGAGTACGAGTTACTTAGTCGTATGTACGAGTTTCAAAAACGTACGCACGAGTTATACTGTAAAGTCGTGATCACGAGTATCTAAGTCGTGCTTACGAGATAATTTTATTCTACCCATGTCCCTTCAATGTTTTCGTAAACATGTAATTTTGGAACATGTTCAGTTATACTTTGTTCATAATTGGCTTGCATAGTCTTTTTTACTATTTTAACATTTACCTTATCATCTCAATATTTACCTTATCATTTGAAATAGTTTTGAAAATCTTTACCCATGGGTTACATCCCTATCTTGTTATAAGAAACAAAGTATAATTGAACATCAACAACAAAAGAACCAACATAATATGAATTTAGTAAAGTTAGTTGTGTGATCTTAATGTTCAGTAGTAGTGGTGGTGTAGTGGTTAGTGCGGTAGTCTACAAATCCATAGGGCATGGGTTCGAATCTCACCCTCCCCGATCTTTGAAAAAGTATTGTTTCATTGGGCAAGTTACTTTACACTACGTTGCACTCTCTCTACCAAGGAGTAAACTGGGTATCTGGCGCATGAGACGAGCTCGTAATGTGAAATGAAACGCATTAGCGCCTAAACGGCAGCTCTGTGTGTATACTCCTAAGAGAGTTGAGATTGCACAGGATTGTATATTATGTCTCGAGGTAATTGTGGAAGTCGCGTGAGGCTTAGGCGAACGAGACTATATAAACCCTAATTTTACCTTTTACCTTATCATTTCGGACAACGCCGTCGACGACGGTATTAAAGTACAATCGTGCTAAAAAGAACAAAAAGTTCACTTGCATCCGTTTATGTCACCTCTTTTATCTTTTGATTATTCTGCTCTGTGGTTTTCCTTATTTCAAGGAGGATATACCCCAACATCACCGGATTGAAGATAGATTAACATTGCACAATTTAATTCTTACCATGCGCTTGATCTGCCCGTACCAATAACTTCCTCGTCTCGAAATCTGAATTCAAAGTGAAATTTTACAGCCTTGGATATGAAAATAAATCACAATTCACATCTTACATTCTTGAATTATTTAATAATTTATACATAATTGTGTCAGTACTTTACATCTCTTTAATTTAGTGAAGGACGACCAAACCAGATTTGCACGTGCGGTGGTAAAAAGGAAAATGTGATGTAACACTCTCATTCTCGTCTGAGGAGGTAAAGACGCCTCCTTACTTTGGTCCTTTTCGAAAGCTTTATGCAGCACAGACGTGTGTTCCATTAAATACACGTACAATTTAGTCCATATATTGATTTAGGATTCTGTGTAACCCTCAATTAGTTTATAATAAACATCACATAAGTACCTTTGTCTCAAGTCGAGAAGGCAATAAGTTTAATTTGAGACAACATTGACATTTTAATACTAAATTGATGGTTTGAGCTTGCCAAATTTTTCGGGGATAAATGCCCCAAAAAGTGAAAAATAAATTTTTAGTGCAAAAGATGGCTCCTCACAGATTTTTATAATATTTTGACAAAATGCCATTCACATGGGCAAATATTGAAAAAGAAATACAAAACCAATATATATTGTAACAATTCACGTTTGAAATAAGCTCGTGTTACATGTAGCTTCGGCATGCGCAGAATAACGCTTTTGTACTAAATACACATCGTACGTGTAAACATGAATGAAGTTCTTAATAGGAATTTTAAGCATGCTGTGTGTCAAAACTATAAAAATAATTGGATGGTCATAATGTTGTTAAATCATTTCTAATTCTATCGTGGATAAGTTTTTAAGATGTTTTTGTCGACGATACCCGACTTCATTCAGGCCGGTGTAAGTTTCAGTGTGATGTAAACTTGATGATGCAAAAACATGGCACGACTTGTGTACCTTACCTTTCTTTCTTTCCTTAGCTTTTGTTTTATATAGTTAAATGGATTGCAGGATAATTTCGTGCTTAAGGCCTGGATTGCTGAATCAATCCAGGAATGATTCTTCCCCAAGATACAAGGACTGATTGATATGTTGGAAAGAAGTCGAAAAGGTGTAAGCGCATCAGATCCCTTGACGACCATATTTCGCGTTAGCCAATCAGAGCCCTCAGCGGCCATAATTGTCGACAGATCATCACGAAAAACAAAACTGTGTACATGTACAGGACCTTGAGTATTTGCTTTGAATAATGAAACTCTTTGAAGCAGTAGCAGAGGAAATCTCAAGAAATGTAAAATAGCTATGTGTTATCACTATAGATCACCTGAGGTTTGATTGGGTAGCCAAAAAATTGAATATAGGTTCCTTACAAAATAATTATAGATATTTTGCTTCATTCTCCAATATTGAAAGCTCCTGCTCATTGAACAGTACATAATTAGAATTTCATATGCAATTTTAGCTGATATAGTAAGTGTATATCGAATTGTGCATGTTTCGTCTTGCGCATTGAAATAAATGTCATTTTTCTCTTGTGTGTGTCAGTTTTGTATTTGATCACAGGAAATAAGGAAGGTCGCTGGAAGAATATTCGGTCTGTTGAATACTAATAATATTTTTCTCAATTTAGTTCTTTGCTTATCAAGGGGTTAAAACAAGCTTTACAGCTATAATGGAAAATTCGAATTTATGTTCTGTTTTGTGAATTTCTGATGTCAAAACGTACGGTCGATCGGCGCTTTCTCCAAAACTGTACACTGTCGGGGTACGTAATGAGGTACAAATAATTCCTCAACGATTTTCATAAAATGTGAGAATTGGTCATTTGAATATTTTCTCCACAACATATGAAAAATTACGAAACCGCATTCTAATGTGACTTTTCGAAATGTTTCCTACTTTGCGAGGAAGGGGACATGTAATTCGGAAGTAAAAATTGCTGATGTCATTTTATCAACACTTACAGAATGAAACAGCACAACTTGGGGCAAATTTAAAGCATCTTAATTAAAGAGTTTGTTCAACGTTTTAAAAAATGATGCCGTCAATTTTCATAGCTGTTATTGGCATTTTTCCGCAGTGAAATTATCTCGATCAAAATTGCTCAGTAACGGCAACATGAACTTTTTTCGATATTAATTCGTCGTTCTTAAAACTATCACCGGTTGCCGTTAAACGCAAATCTGGCCGGGCCATCCTACTGTCTATAGACCTAAAATGCAGGATATATTCATGCTCAAACTGAAAGCACAAAGTGCAAAGAAATAAAAACTAATGAAAATTATATTTCGATATTGAATATTGCTTACCATAGAATGTTTCCTCATCTTTGTGACCTAGACATAAAGAGATACTAAAGATTAAAAAGACAAAGAATATTCATGTGCATCATTTTGGCCTCTCTCCTACATTATCTTTTGGTGATAAAATTATTCATTTTTGGACTGTTTGTAATTTGTACAGTGAAGAAAGAGGGATATAGTAACAACTAAATATATGTATTGTTGAATGGAGAAAGCAAATTACTTCCCTTAAGATGAAAGAGGGTTGATTGGAATTGATAGACATTTTTCATCGAGACGAACTTTGCACTGCGTACTTCGCACTTTGATTACGATAAAAAGTTTTATAAGTGAGTAGCCAGTAGTACAGGAAGTGCGATATACCAATTCTATACAAAGTAAATTGTAGATGACTCCGTTTATGAGTAGATACGTGAACGGCAGCTACGCAACTGCTTCTTCAATGTTCGAAGTGCAAAGTACGAAGTCCGTCACGGTGCAAAAAGTCTATTATTTCATATCAAAATTAATAATAAGATATAATAGAAATAAATTCAAGAAAGTCTAAAATAATTTGCATTTCTAAAGATATTGAGCAATTTTATAATGATATTGAATATTCAATAGAAATGATTGTAATTTCGATGCGTAGAATACCATTAATAAGGGTGTACCTACGTACAATTCCTAATATTTACACTTCAACTTCTTTTCCTTCAGTACAAGTAACAAGAACTCTTGCTTGCATTTTCCAATGCAAAACATTGACGCACATGCATTTTGACACTCAAATGCCGCATCACATTTCAATGGTCTGTACATTAATACATTTCTACATGAAATCGGGGATTCCCCTTTGTGCATATATGCAATCAAGTGTTTACATCGTTTCTTGACGGTAAAAAAAGCGTAAAAATTGCAAAATTGAGAAATTGCACATTCGACTTTTTCAAAGTATTTCGAAGTCTGTTATTGAATAGAAATAAATTATTAGTAGTAATAGACATTGCATAGTTGCGGTTCAAACACTAAAATCAGGAAACATTATTAAAGTCATATACCTTTGTTTACGTTTGATCGATGCAATTTGCAGGCGCCCAGTTTCAAAAATTATCACTGAAGAAGATTCAAGATCGAGTGAAAATAACAAGGCTGTTCGTCAAAAGAACAGCTTTTCATGTAAACAGATCGAAGAGTAAAACACCGAATTGTGCTTATCACATAACATCCTCTATAAAGATTTAAAACATGACTATGACGTCATCCCATTGTCTAGACAGTTCTTTCTATGTGATATTGTCTCAACACGATCCTTTTTCGTCCAAAAGTTCACCTGTAGCTGTCCATTAAGTTTGCCAAAACTGTCCATTATTAAAATAATGGACAGTTAAAGGTAACTTAATGGACAGTCACAAGTAAATTTTCGGACAAAAGAATCCTAATTATGATGACATAATATCACACAGAAAGAGCTATATGTCCCAACGAAAATTGTTTTCCAAGTTTCTTTTATTTCGATTTCAAATTCCATATCCATTAATATTCCTCTTTTGGGGTAAAACATGTTCCTCTATATTAATAAACGAAAGAATCCAACGATGCGCGGATTTCGTAATTTTTATGGGGGGATATTTCAAGCTCGTAGGTCCAAAAATACAATGAAATAGAAGTAAATCAAAAACATGTAACATAAAGTAATTAAAACTACAAAATGTTGAAATCCAAGACGAATTACATCCTATGTTTCGCATTGTCTTTAGAAAAAATACTTAAAAACACCGCTACAGTCTATATCCAAAACAAAGTGATCAATTAGTTTTTTAAAAGCATTGATTTGATAAAAATAAAAACGAGGTCCATACGAAAAATACGCTGTATATCATAAGCGTGGCTACATCGAAATGAATCATTTTCTCAACAACTCAATGATTGACCTTGACATGAAAGTGTCCATTATTAAGACAAACGAAATCGATCGGTTGACTGACCAGGGATTCAAGCTACGTGCACCTGATCATCACCTCTTGACCAATGATACGGTTCTTGATTTTGAGGTGTCCAAATTCTGCGAAAGGATCTTACCTGTGACTGTCCATTATTAAAACAAAAGATGTCATGTTTTAAGTGGGAGAAAAGCCTCAAACTATCCATTATGTCAGAGAAAGAACTGATCTCGGCCCTGACGGGCCTTGATCAGTACTTTCACTGACATAATGGATAGTTTTCGGCTTTTCTCCCTAACAGAAAATCCTTCTAAAATACACTTGTCGAATCTGCGTGTTACAGTACCGTCGGCCGACGACATTCGGAGCCGCATCACTCAAGAGGAAATTTAACGTTTCGCATGAATCAAGATAAAGCAAGGGCGTATCTCTTTTGATTAATTTCAATTATTTTCGAAAATGAGAGTAAGTTGCATGTTCTGTGTAGTGTAAGATAGGCAATACGCGGGTGCAAATTTAGAACTACTTATCAACTTAAGGCTGTCGTAAGCTGTTTTATTGAATTTGAAGACGTTTAACATTTGAACTACTTGGTGAGTGTCACTGCTGGTGGACCAAGAGTCCCCGAGGGCACATGTAGCCAAGTTCGGTCAACTTCGGTTGATCGTCTTTCTCTTCAACGCATTTGAAATTTTCTGTTAAAAAAAATTCTTGAAATTTCTAAAACGTGGGTCCTGTAGCATCATATCCCACCTATTCTGCTACGTCTTTTGGTACATTTTTGGACATAATTTTCATACTTTTTGGCCATATTACATTGTTTAGACTTAGGATCACTGACGAGGGTTTAGTACCCGAAACGTGCATGTCTGGTCCATGCTGTAAATTTATCATGTCGTAAATGATGCTATTGAATTTGAAGACGTTTAACATTTGAACTACTTGGTGAGTGTCACTGCTGGTGGACCAAGAGTCCCCGAGGGCACATGTAGCCAAGTTCGGTCAACTTCGGTTGATCGTCTTTCTCTTAAACGCATTTGAAATTTTCTGTTAAAAAAAATTCTTGAAATTTCTAAAACGTGGGTCCTGTAGCATCATATCCCACCTATTCTGCTACGTCTTTTGGTACATTTTTGGACATAATTTTCATACTTTTTGGCCATATTACATTGTTTAGACTTAGGATCACTGACGAGGGTTTAGTACCCGAAACGTGCATGTCTGGTCCATGCTGTAAATTTATCATGTCGTAAATGATGCTATTGAATTTGAAGACGTTTAACATTTGAACTACTTGGTGAGTGTCACTGCTGGTGGACCAAGAGTCCCCGAGGGCACATGTAGCCAAGTTCGGTCAACTTCGGTTGATCGTCTTTCTCTTAAACGCATTTGAAATTTTCTGTTAAAAAAAATTCTTGAAATTTCTAAAACGTGGGTCCTGTAGCATCATATCCCACCTATTCTGCTACGTCTTTTGGTACATTTTTGGACATAATTTTCATACTTTTTGGCCATATTACATTGTTTAGACTTAGGATCACTGACGAGGGAGTACCCGAAACGTGCATGTCTGGTCCATGCTGTAAATTTATCATGTCGTAAATGATGCTATTGAATTTGAAGACGTTTAACATTTGAACTACTTGGTGAGTGTCACTGCTAGGTGGACCAAGAGTCCCCGAGGGCACATGTAGCCAAGTTCGGTCAACTTCGGTTGATCGTCTTTCTCTTCAACGCATTTGAAATTTTCTGTTAAAAAAATTCTTGAAATTTCTAAAACGTGGGTCCTGTAGCATCATATCCCACCTATTCTGCTACGTCTTTTGGTACATTTTTGGACATAATTTTCATACTTTTTGGCCATATTACATTGTTTAGACTTAGGATCACTGACGAGGGTTTAGTACCCGAAACGTGCATGTCTGGTCCATGCTGTAAATTTATCATGTCGTAAATGATGCTATTGAATTTGAAGACGTTTAACATTTGAACTACTTGGTCAGTGTCACTGCTCGTGGACCAAGAGTCCCCGAGGGCACATGTAGCCAAGTTCGGTCAACTTCGGTTGATCGTCTTTCCCTTCAACGCATTTGAAATTTTCTGTTAAAAAATTCTTGAAATTTCTAAAACGTGGGTCCTGTAGCATCATATCCCACCTATTCTGCTACGTCTTTTGGTACATTTTTGGACATAATTTTCATACTTTTTGGCCATATTACATTGTTTAGACTTAGGATCACTGACGAGGGTTTAGTACCCGAAACGTGCATGTCTGGTCCATGCTGTAAATTTATCATGTCGTAAATGATGCTATTGAATTTGAAGACGTTTAACATTTGAACTACTTGGTGAGTGTCACTGCTGGTGGACCAAGAGTCCCCGAGGGCACATGTAGCCAAGTTCGGTCAACTTCGGTTGATCGTCTTTCTCTTCAACGCATTTGAAATTTTCTGTTAAAAAAAATTCTTGAAATTTCTAAAACGTGGGTCCTGTAGCATCATATCCCACCTATTCTGCTACGTCTTTTGGTACATTTTTGGACATAATTTTCATACTTTTTGGCCATATTACATTGTTTAGACTTAGGATCACTGACGAGGGTTTAGTACCCGAAACGTGCATGTCTGGTCCATGCTGTAAATTTATCATGTCGTAAATGATGCTATTGAATTTGAAGACGTTTAACATTTGAACTACTTGGTGAGTGTCACTGCTGGTGGACCAAGAGTCCCCGAGGGCACATGTAGCCAAGTTCGGTCAACTTCGGTTGATCGTCTTTCTCTTCAACGCATTTGAAATTTTCTGTTAAAAAAATTCTTGAAATTTCTAAAACGTGGGTCCTGTAGCATCATATCCCACCTATTCTGCTACGTCTTTTGGTACATTTTTGGACATAATTTTCATACTTTTTGGCCATATTACATTGTTTAGACTTAGGATCACTGACGAGGGTTTAGTACCCGAAACGTGCATGTCTGGTCCATGCTGTAAATTTATCATGTCGTAAATGATGCTATTGAATTTGAAGACGTTTAACATTTGAACTACTTGGTGAGTGTCACTGCTGGTGGACCAAGAGTCCCCGAGGGCACATGTAGCCAAGTTCGGTCAACTTCGGTTGATCGTCTTTCTCTTCAACGCATTTGAAATTTTCTGTTAAAAAAATTCTTGAAATTTCTAAAACGTGGGTCCTGTAGCATCATATCCCACCTATTCTGCTACGTCTTTTGGTACATTTTTGGACATAATTTTCATACTTTTTGGCCATATTACATTGTTTAGACTTAGGATCACTGACGAGGGTTTAGTACCCGAAACGTGCATGTCTGGTCCATGCTGTAAATTTATCATGTCGTAAATGATGCTATTGAATTTGAAGACGTTTAACATTTGAACTACTTGGTGAGTGTCACTGCTGGTGGACCAAGAGTCCCCGAGGGCACATGTAGCCAAGTTCGGTCAACTTCGGTTGATCGTCTTTCTCTTCAACGCATTTGAAATTTTCTGTTAAAAAAATTCTTGAAATTTCTAAAACGTGGGTCCTGTAGCATCATATCCCACCTATTCTGCTACGTCTTTTGGTACATTTTTGGACATAATTTTCATACTTTTTGGCCATATTACATTGTTTAGACTTAGGATCACTGACGAGGGTTTAGTACCCGAAACGTGCATGTCTGGTCCATGCTGTAAATTTATCATGTCGTAAATGATGCTATTGAATTTGAAGACGTTTAACATTTGAACTACTTGGTGAGTGTCACTGCTGGTGGACCAAGAGTCCCCGAGGGCACATGTAGCCAAGTTCGGTCAACTTCGGTTGATCGTCTTTCTCTTCAACGCATTTGAAATTTTCTGTTAAAAAAATTCTTGAAATTTCTAAAACGTGGGTCCTGTAGCATCATATCCCACCTATTCTGCTACGTCTTTTGGTACATTTTTGGACATAATTTTCATACTTTTTGGCCATATTACATTGTTTAGACTTAGGATCACTGACGAGGGAGTACCCGAAACGTGCATGTCTGGTCCATGCTGTAAATTTATCATGTCGTAAATGATGCTATTGAATTTGAAGACGTTTAACATTTGAACTACTTGGTGAGTGTCACTGCTGGTGGACCAAGAGTCCCCGAGGGCACATGTAGCCAAGTTCGGTCAACTTCGGTTGATCGTCTTTCTCTTCAACGCATTTGAAATTTTCTGTTAAAAAAATTCTTGAAATTTCTAAAACGTGGGTCCTGTAGCATCATATCCCACCTATTCTGCTACGTCTTTTGGTACATTTTTGGACATAATTTTCATACTTTTTGGCCATATTACATTGTTTAGACTTAGGATCACTGACGAGGGTTTAGTACCCGAAACGTGCATGTCTGGTCCATGCTGTAAATTTATCATGTCGTAGATGATGCTATTGAATTTGAAGACGTTTAACATTTGAACTACTTGGTGAGTGTCACTGCTGGTGGACCAAGAGTCCCCGAGGGCACATGTAGCCAAGTTCGGTCAACTTCGGTTGATCGTCTTTCTCTTCAACGCATTTGAAATTTTCTGTTAAAAAAATTCTTGAAATTTCTAAAACGTGGGTCCTGTAGCATCATATCCCACCTATTCTGCTACGTCTTTTGGTACATTTTTGGACATAATTTTCATACTTTTTGGCCATATTACATTGTTTAGACTTAGGATCACTGACGAGGGTTTAGTACCCGAAACGTGCATGTCTGGTCCATGCTGTAAATTTATCATGTCGTAAATGATGCTATTGAATTTGAAGACTTAACATTTGAACTACTTGGTGAGTGTCACTGCTGGTGGACCAAGAGTCCCCGAGGGCACATGTAGCCAAGTTCGGTCAACTTCGGTTGATCGTCTTTCTCTTCAACGCATTTGAAATTTTCTGTTAAAAAAATTCTTGAAATTTCTAAAACGTGGGTCCTGTAGCATCATATCCCACCTATTCTGCTACGTCTTTTGGTACATTTTTGGACATAATTTTCATACTTTTTGGCCATATTACATTGTTTAGACTTAGGATCACTGACGAGGGTTTAGTACCCGAAACGTGCATGTCTGGTCCATGCTGTAAATTTATCATGTCGTAAATGATGCTATTGAATTTGAAGACGTTTAACATTTGAACTACTTGGTGAGTGTCACTGCTGGTGGACCAAGAGTCCCCGAGGGCACATGTAGCCAAGTTCGGTCAACTTCGGTTGATCGTCTTTCTCTTCAACGCATTTGAAATTTTCTGTTAAAAAAATTCTTGAAATTTCTAAAACGTGGGTCCTGTAGCATCATATCCCACCTATTCTGCTACGTCTTTTGGTACATTTTTGGACATAATTTTCATACTTTTTGGCCATATTACATTGTTTAGACTTAGGATCACTGACGAGGGTTTAGTACCCGAAACGTGCATGTCTGGTCCATGCTGTAAATTTATCATGTCGTAAATGATGCTATTGAATTTGAAGACGTTTAACATTTGAACTACTTGGTGAGTGTCACTGCTGGTGGACCAAGAGTCCCCGAGGGCACATGTAGCCAAGTTCGGTCAACTTCGGTTGATCGTCTTTCTCTTCAACGCATTTGAAATTTTCTGTTAAAAAAATTCTTGAAATTTCTAAAACGTGGGTCCTGTAGCATCATATCCCACCTATTCTGCTACGTCTTTTGGTACATTTTTGGACATAATTTTCATACTTTTTGGCCATATTACATTGTTTAGACTTAGGATCACTGACGAGGGTTTAGTACCCGAAACGTGCATGTCTGGTCCATGCTGTAAATTTATCATGTCGTAAATGATGCTATTGAATTTGAAGACGTTAAACATTTGAACTACTTGGTGAGTGTCACTGCTAGTGGACCAAGATTCGATAAATAAAGCATTAGTGGAACTTTTTTTTGGTTAGCCAGGATACTTTTGTCAATCTCGAAGTGTGTGTGAATGTATACTTTTTTAACTGGTATTTTCTCTTAAAGGTACGTACCCCCCCCCCCCCCACACACACACACCACAGAATACTTCACAGCCATGGCCTTTCATCGTACAATACATAGTCATGTTTTGATGCGATCCAACTACAGCTACCTTTTAAATCTGACCTATTACTTTCTAACCATTTAAAATGTGAAAGTGTAATCATCAGACGGACAGACATGCACGGGGTAAGACCATTTATTTATGCAGTATAAACTCAAACGTTTTATGTCCCCGAGTCAGAACATGGGGAAATGGATTTAAAACGTAACCGTAAGTATGATGTCTAAGACATAAGACGTACCCGTAGAACTTCAGGGAAGGTAAGTACCTGAGAACAATATATGTCATTCCTAATCACCATAACCCCTGAGTAATAGAGTTGTGGTATAAATACAATAAAGACAATCCTATATTGAAACATATAAATTATGCAATTTTTTTTACAAGAATTGACACTTAACAAGGCAAACGTTAAAACTCACAAACACTTTTTTGAACTTAATATCAAAATTGTTAACATAAAAATTCGTATATGCGTTTATGACAAAAGAGATGATTTTTAAATTCAACATTGATTCAAGATAGATAGTACTATTCCCCAGGGTTGATGGTGACTTATGACACAAGATTACCGTAATATTGGATTTACATATCACAGTTCTTTCGGTATGCTAGAGCATGTACATATGATTTGAATTTTCATAGTAGAAATTCATAAAATTACCAAGAAAGATTTAGGTATAGGTCATGCTTTCACTTATAAGTGGAGGCATTCTGGATATGTTACAAAATTACGGTCAGCTTCGTTTAAAATTTTGATTTATACAAGCAACAGAGTATATTACTTTCGGTATTTCACAACCTGCCAATCATTGTGACATAAAAAAATATAGAAGGACCTAAGGTAGACAGCAAACCCATCGAAAATGCGTAAAAATAATCAAACCCCTTTTACAGTCCTAAAATTCACTTGTTTGACAACAAATGGAAAGGATACGTTGTAGGATGCAGGATTATGATAGAAAGTTGATACAATCCTATCCTACCCCATCCTACCCATCCTACCCACATATTTCCTCCTCTTATAAATCCCATCCTATCCACCTCTAATAAATCATATCCTATCCACCTCTATGCAATCCTATCAGCATCTATCCAATCCAATCCTATCCTATCCTATCCACCCCTATCCGAAATCCAATCAATTTTCAAAAGTTCAGAAATATAAATAATCTATTTTGTAATTCATGATTATCTCAATCTTGTATACATAAATTCTTATCACTCGTAATCCTAACCTGACAACCAAAGAAATTAAAGAAAGAAATAAAGAGCTTACAAATTGTTATGGTTCCTCCAGTAAAAGGATTGGGAATCCGGCAGTTGTAGTTTTTACGTAAGTAGAACCACCATACTAAACCGATGACGACAACAATGAGAATCAGCAGGAGTAAAAGAATTACTGTAGTTGGACTGCTACTGCTTCCATTTGTACTGGGTGTAGTAAATCTAGTAGTGACTGGGATTTTTTCTGTGCTGTTGATATATTAATATAAAGAAAATAAATCTATGAATCACAAGCGATATAAGTTCCCTATTGGCATTAAATCATTTCCTTCAACTCTGCCTTGACATGTACTTACATCAAAAGATGAATCCAACATCAAAATGAGTTCAATTTGTGTTTAACTCTTTGAAAACAGGAAAATGTAATGAAATTTGCTATGAGGTCATACCTTTTGTAAAAACAAATAAATCTAACCCAACTTCAACTTATTCTTTATCATACTATAATGTATCTGCATACAAAAAATCAGCTTGATATCTACAAGAACCGG
This sequence comes from Pinctada imbricata, assembly GCA_033119305.1. Taxonomy (NCBI): domain Eukaryota; kingdom Metazoa; phylum Mollusca; class Bivalvia; order Pterioida; family Pteriidae; genus Pinctada; species Pinctada imbricata. Next base: position 2,601,774 of record VSWD01000011.1, read on the forward strand.
CTTTAAAAGACTGGAAACTGAGAAGTTAATGACATTTCCAGGGACCATAACTCCTGTAGAAATGGGCTAATCAAATTGAAACAGGAACTTGATTTGTATCACACTAAAATGTATTTACATACCAAAAATGATTTCAATATCTGCAATACCATGGCAGAAAAGTCCGAAAAAACTGAGACTTTCATGAAATTTGCTACGTCCAAGGACCATAACTCTTGTAAAACTAGGTCAATAAAAACCAAACTCGAACATTATCTGTATAACACTTGGATGTAATCACATATAATAATTTATTTCAATATCTACAACAGCCGAGAAAATCAGGAAAACTGCAATTTTCCTGAAATTTGCTTAGTCCAGGGGCCATAAATCTTTTTAAAAAATAGGTCAATCGGAACCAAACTCTAACTTTAGTTGTATACTTTTGGAAAATTTAAAAGCCACCAACTTCAATCATATTACCAGCAAACAAATTTTTCGACTTCTCTGCGCTCTACACTACCATTCGACACCAAAAGCTCAAAAACAGACTGGCCAATATTATTCGCAACACCTTTCTTTCAAAGATGATCATAGAAGATACAAATACATGTGCCTCGTACTTGGACGGGAGGACACTAATTTCGTGAAGGAACACTCTGATTCAAACAAAAAGTATACCGAAGACGATATCATCCGGATGCTTGAGTTTTTAATTGACAACATTTTGTTGTGTATGGAGGAACCGTATTTCAACAGATAGTCGGCATCCCAATGGGTACAAATTGCGCCCTACTGGTTTGAACTTATTTTTATATTCATACGAAGCTGACTTCATCCAGACCTTGATCTCGATTGGGCGAAAACACCTCGTATCTCAGTTCAATTTTACCTTCAGATACATAGATGACGTGTTGTCCATCAAGAATCCGAACTTTGCGGATCATCTACATGAAATATATCCTCATGAACTAGAGATCAAGGAAACAAGAGAGTGACAGATCCGCTTCGTACTTGGATATACTCCTATCATTCGACGCAAACGGCCATTAGAACACCTCACTGTATTACAAGCATGACGATTTCAGCTTCCACATAACTAACTTCCCTTTCATGAGTAGCAACATTCCGTCTTCTCCTGCTTATGGTGTTTTTGTTTCTCAACTGATACGGTACGACAGGGCATGTTCCAAATATGACGATTTCATCATTAGAACCAGACGGCTTGTAAATAAGCTACTTGTTCAGGGTTATGTTACACAACGACTGAAATCATCATTGAGGATGTTCTTCTGTCGCTACGGGAATGTAATAAAAGCATATGAGATCCCCCTTTCAAGAATGATAAGTGGCATTCTACATTGTGATTGAACGGCTGTCATGATCACCAGATAAGACATAATTACCTGATATGTACATTAAAATGTATATCGAGACAATTACAGAATTTGACAGGTTTCCATGGAGCTGCTGCGACGGCTGCTGCATGCAATCATGAGACGCTGACTCTCCTTGGGCACCTTGTCTCAATTCGGAATTTTGTTCATTCCGAGGTTCACAACCGTTCCTTTGGAAATTCTAATGATTTTGTCTTGCCTTCTCGACTATGAGACTGAATAACTGATGGGTACTTCTGTAATGTTTATTCAATGTTTTATGCAGATCGATTTGACTTTTCAACTCTGATTTTGACATTTTACCCGTGCGTTCCTTGTATGGTCTCTGAGAACAATATTTTGATGTAAGTGCAAAAACTCCTTGCGTTTTAGACCTATTCGAATATATGCCCAATTAAAAGTTCAATTACCTATTTTGAAGTGTCATACGCTGGAAGAGGTCGAAATATATGGCACTAAAAATATCCCTATCACCTAGGATTCGTGTTTCAAAAATTGTGCCCAGTGACCTTAAAAGGAGGCATTTTACACAATAATTGCCAGGAATGAAAATATCTACATGTACCCTCATTTTTCTTATCGCCTAACATCGGACACACCACCCTAGTCCAATAATTATTTGAAGGAAACATCAACTTACCTCGTTGATGATGTTGGGAATCTCAGACAGGCCTGATCTGTCAAAGTAGAGAACGTAAAAGTAATACATTTATTTTTATAGACAAATTTACTTAGCAATGTCTAATGATAAGTAATGATCTCTGTGGACGAATTGTCAGTAGCCATGTCCTGTTGTAAGATGAATTCTATAAAAATGACCAGGGACCATATCGCTCAACTAAAACACCTTAAATTTTACATTGAATGTCGTTTTATTATTTTAATAGTATTATCAAAAGTAAATAATATATGGAGATGGATTTCCAATAAATGCATGACATACAAACACAAAATAGAATACTAATTCTATAATACAGTTTCAAAAACAATCATTTCCTTTTTTGAAATAACTTTAAAACAAATTCGGGTCGGGATATTAAACAAAGAGATAATAAGAATAGGAGGTATTAATTCTTGTATCAAAATGACTAAATTCTGGAAACTACAGCAAAAAATAAATTGGATTTAAACGAAGTGAAAGGACTTGAATCCAATGTCCATCTCAATCATTCCGATAAAGTAAGCTTTCTGTCAATTCATGCATCGATTCTATCTATTAAACAGCAGTACATACCTTAAGGAATCGGTCAAAAGTAAAAAGAATCAAAGATGATAATTATTTATTTCATTATGTTGGTTTCCTTGCATGTCACGTTGTACCAAAGCATTCAATCATTTTAAGGTGTTAGGGATACAAAAACTATTTTGTCAAAAAGCTAGAAATTATGTACTTCCATATCTGACATATTTTTATATGTTTAATATTTTTTAATGATTCATTCAACTCACCATGAAAATACATGGTTCCGAGCGTTGCCGAAGTCGTACGTCTTCGGCCAACATCGTGGTATTTTTAAAATGTTTCTCGTATCAAAACGACCAGAAGTAGAGTACTATACCAGTAGAAGTCAAAAGTGTAAGGATGAATGGACGGACTCCGAACGATAACGTATAAGAATATCCCACGTTTGCTCAGTTGGACTTAAAAGGGTGGCAAATGAAGTTGAATAGCATTCTCATAGCATATCAGTTCTTTACAACATTACACGAAAGTCAAACACAAAACCCGAAATTTTTTTTTTAAAAAATAACAAACTAAAGGCTAACTAATTATATACAAACAAGTAAAAAACTTTCTCAGGAGAAAAAAAAAGAAAAAAAAAAGACGGAGATAGTAACACACCTTCATAGTAACTCAAGGACAACTTAATATGCGAATATTGTCTAGAGTGCAGTTCAGTTACGGAATGCATTGTATATGGCGTTTTAAAAGCCTTACCATGCCATTTAAGAAGATTTTAACGCATTCAAATATTACATGACGCAGGGAATGTTTAATATGTCTTGCAAGAGACAGTATTAACATGGAAGAAGTACCAATCAGTTATTCATTCTCAAATTCAAGAATGCATGACAAAAACATCAGCATACCATACCAACCCTCGCGAACCTCGGAATGAACAGCATTCAGAAGTGAGACCAGGTACCCGGGAGAGTCAGCATCTCCTGTTTGAATGCAATACCAGTCGCAACATCTCCAGGAGACTTGCCTAATTCGGTGAATGTCCCGATGCACACATCGATGAACGTATCTTGTAAAGATCTCTTGTTTGGTGATGTTGAGCGCCATTTAATCGCAATCTAGAATGTCACTGATCATTCGTGAAAGAGGGATCCCATGTGCTTTTATAAGACCTCCATTGCGACCGAAGAACATCCTCAATGATGGTTTCGGCCTTTGTATAATATAACCCTGAACGAGTAGTTTACTTGCAAGCCGCCTGACTCTAAGGATGAAATCGTCATATTTGGAACATGCCTTGGCCGAATAAACTGAGAAATAAAATCACCACAAGCAGAAGAAAACGGAGTGTTGATAACGATGAAAGGGAGAAAAGTATGTTGAAATTATAATCATCACGCTTTTCATACAGTGAGGTGTCGAAGTATATCGAAGTATATCCAGGAACGAAGCGGTTCTGTCGCGCTCGGTTGTTTCCTTAATCTGTAGTTCATGAGGATAGATTTCATGTATGTGATCCTTAAAATTTGTATTCTTGACGGACAGCACGTCATCTATTAATAAGTAGGTAAGTAAGCATTTTACTGAGATGCAAGGAGTTTTCACCCGACGGAGGTCAAGGCCTGGTGAAGGCAGCTTCGTATAAGTATAAAAATATATCCGCAAGAATGATACATGTAGAGATGCCAACTATTTGCTAGAATATCGTTCCTCCAAACACCACAAACAAATTGTCAATAAAAAAAAAACCCTCAAGCATCCGGATGTTTATATATTCGGTATATTTTTGTTTGAATAAGGGTGTTCCTTCACGAAGTATGTACACGTATCCTCCCACCCTATGACATGGTATTTGTATCTCCATCTCCTGTTCCCATTTTTGAAAGAAAAATAAATTTGCGAATTATATTGGCCAATCTGGTTTTGAGCTTTTGATGTTGAACATTAGTGTAAGACCTGGAAAAGTTGAAAGACTTTATGCCGGTTAATATGATTGAAATTGAATTCAATTTTCAAAATATTTTAATGTTCCTTGGAATTCTTTAGGATCCACATCTAATTGACTTAATTTCTGGAATGTGTCGTCTAGCAGAATGTTTAAAGAACTTGTTTGATGCGGATAACTTTTTCATTACAATAGATAAAGGTTTCGTGGAGCATCTGGACGATGCTTGACAGGATGTGAATCCAGCAAAAATAAAGTAGTTCAGGTTCAGAGGCGGCGGTATTAATACAAAGGACTCAAGAACATATTTGTGGTTGTTGATACAAATAAAATTGCATATGTACACATGTATATGGTTGCATTTCCATGTGCTTAATATAGCCCCAGTAACTCTGACAGGCATTTGAAATAGTGTGATGCTCAGTTTGTGATTGTGAGTGCTGTTGAGATTTTCGTCAGGATCTTCTTTAACTCATTACACACGAAAGTAATTTTCTGTGCCGCTTTCTCAGCAGGGACAATTGTGTATTTTTCATAGAGATAAATATGTTGTTTGGCAACAACAGTATCATGATATATTGACTCGTTTCTCTTGTTAACCGAGTGCAGTAAACATCCTATTCTTCTTTTAAGTAATTCGTCGAAGGATTTCATCCATTCGGATGGTGTTTCTAGTTCTCCTTTTCGCCCACCGTACTCCTTACTTTTTTCGCTATGTAAACGAACGTTTCTAAGATGGTAAAATGCCGTAAATTGAAATAAAAATACACATGAATGTGATGACCCAATTTTCCTGGTGGCTTTAGATTTAATTTCTAAGTAGTCTTTCATTATGCGGTATTGAGATCACAGCATCTATGCCTGTTTATAAACTACGACGGCATTTCCTTAGCAACGATATGAAGTAATGTCATGGAATTTGCGTTCTTAAAATGTGAGTAAGAACCAATTTCATGTTCATGTGCACGTAATCCGGGATACTACACCATTCGCTATTACCGTAGCATATAACAAGTCCGCACTGATTGTCCATTGGTTAATGTGTAGTCTTTTTGGTTAGTGTTTTATGTCATTTTTGTGTCGCCTGCGAAGCATAGCGACACTTAGGGATCACTTTGTCCGTTGTCCGTCTGTCCGTCAGTCCGTCAGTCCGTCCGTCCGTCCGTCTGTCAGTCCGTCTGTCTGTCTGTCTGTCTGTCTGTCACACTTTGGGTGTCACAGCCCATAACTTTGGAATGGTAAGTGATAGGGCTTTGATATTTCACATGTGTATTCCTTGTGACAAAACCTTCCCCCACATACCATAATTTTTGACCTAGTGACCTTGACCTACATATTTGACCTACTTTTCAAAAAAAAAGAATGGATATATCTTTTGATTAGTAAGTGTTAGGACTTTGATATTTCACACATGCAATCCTTGTGGAAAGACCTTTCTACACATGCCATAATTTTTGACCTTGTGACCTTGACCTAGATATTTAACCTACTTTTGAAAAAAAGATAAGATTCGCTATATCTTTTGATTGGTAAGTGATAGGACTTTGATATTTCACATGTGTATTCCTTGTAACAACGCCTTTCTACACATACCATAATTTTTTACCTATTGACTTTGACCTACTTATTTGACCTACTTTTCAAGAAAAAATCTAGATTGTATATATCTTTTGATTGGTAAGTGATAAGGCTTTGGTATTTCACATGTGTATTTCTTGTGACAAGATCTTTCTACACAGACCATAATATCTGACCTTGTGACCTTGACCTAGCTATTTGAGCTACTTTTCAAGAAAAGTAAAATTGGCTATTTATTTCGATTGGTAGGTGATAGGGCTTTGATATTTCGCATGTGTCTTCCTTGTAACAACGCCTTTCTATACATACTTTAATCTTTGACCTATTGACCTTGACCTTCATATTTGACCTACTTTTCAAAAAAATTTTAGATTGTATGTATCTTTTGATTGGTAAGTGATAAGGCTTTGGTATTTCACATGTGTATTTCTTGTGACAAGATCTTTCTACACATACCATAATTTAAACCTTATGACCTTGACCTAGATATTTGACCTTCTTTTCTAAGAAATTAAGGTTTAATATATCTTTTAATTGGTAGGTGATATGTCTTTAATATTTCTTATGATGAGACCTATTTATTACCAATTTTTACGTAGTGACCTTGACCTAGATGATCGACACTCTTTTCTGAAAATTTGAGAATTACCATATCTTTTAACTTGTAATTTAGAGGTCTGATATTTCAAATGAATTTCATTTGACCACTTTCTAGAATAATTATCAAACCGCTTCGCAGGCGACACAAGGATTCCTTGGATTGCTATTTTTTTCAATTTGGGCTCTCATTTTGTGCTTGTATACTGTTGGCGTTGCAATCGAGTCTTGTTGGGGATTCCCGTTTTGTTGTCATCATTCCCACATATAACACAGAATGCTATTTAAGAAAATAGAAGAAGATCAGATAGGCTCGCTTCTCACCTCTAAGTTCCCGGGTTCGAATCCCAGATTCGACGAAGGGTCTTATGTGAGAGGGTAGGTGGTCCCCTAGCCAGGCCTCAGTAGGAGGTTTTTCTCCGGGTACTCCGGTTTCCTCCTGCTCTTTGGACCCTCTCACGCCAACATCTGAGCCAACGTGAGACATTAATATAAGTTGTGTAACTTGTTTGTTAAACGTTGTAAAATAAATAAAGTTTAACTTACATAGGTAACTTGTATTCGAAATGAACGGTGCTTCTGTTGCGCATGTGTATCCTCCAAAAGGCTTACAATGCCTGAAGTCAACCACATTGATCGAAGTAAGATAAATTGGACAATAACCTACAAATAGAATAAAAAGACGAGTTTTAAACACTTCAAATGTCTACATATACTAATGAAGAATTGCATTTTGTAATGGAAGATTTTAATACTTCCAAAGAATGATGTAAATTGATTCAATTTGACAGTCAATCCTTCCGGAAAAGCTTCCTATACTTGCCTATCTCTTTATGAGCACCTATGCAATTTTGTGCATTCTATTAGTGTCAGAAATTCTAATATGCAGTAATTAAAGCATCTATAGTCCAAAGGCATGGTAGGAAAATTCTGAGAAAAGAAAGTTTCACACGAAAAATTGTATAAATTTGTCTTTCTTTTAAGTATTTGAAAGTTGAACGAAATTCTTCATCACGTAAAAACATTTCTTCAGCGCCATATCTTGACAAAAGTACTTAAAATTCAAATGACAATTAATAAATTTCAGTTGGCTTAATTTGTTTTATCACCACTGTTGCGGAGTTAGTGCTAGAGCTGCAACGATTCAACGCGATGCACCATGAAGTCTTAGCTCCGACTCGAATCGCTAGTCGTAGTGGTCAGAAACGATTCGAGTCGAATCGTCTGAATGATACAGAAAAACGTTCTAATTTCAACTTTATAGAGTTCACTAGTCGCATGATTCCCCATAAGAATGATTTTAGGTAGTGATTAAGAATAACAGTTGAACCTTTTAAGTGCATTTCGTAAGAAAATACAGGGTCAGAGGAAATTCGAACCGGTGACTTTTACCGCATTTCAACGAGCGCGCGAGTGTAACCCCAAATTGAAAAATGCCTCTTTTAAAGTATTTTTCCTATGCACTTCTTTGTGCAAACTGGTTAGTTATCATATATCTTTTGTACACAGTATCGAATTCGTATTCTTTGTGCTTTCCCTTTCGTCAGTCGGCCATTACTGAAGAAGAAATATGGAACGACAAATAGAAAAGTGTCAAGTACATATAAATTTAGGATTTTAAGGCTTATTTATCCATGCCTTCTTATCAACAGTAACATAAGGTATTAAGAAATGAAATACTAGTCGAATAGTTTGTGTAGCCGAATTGTTTGCAAGAATCTCATGCTCCCCTCAACGATAGATTTTCTTGAACCTTAGTCTAAACTTCAAGATTCCAAATATGAACTAGTCCGCTTTTACAATCGGACTCGGGTGAGGGAGGACGTTGCATATATCTCATTGAGTGTCAGAATCATTCGAACTAAAGAAAGAGCAATTGAAACTTTACAAAAACAGAGATATCTATTATATTCATGTGTACATATGCATTTAAGGACAGACACATGAATCAAAATTGTTAAATTTCTACACTGAAGAGTTCACTGTACGATACTACCGAATTTCAGTTTTGACTTCGTTGATTGCTTCATTGCCATATACTTATGTGACAACTATTCTGCTCATTTGATCAATACCTGAATAGCTGCGAAAGTAGGGATACTGTCTCTTACACTGAACCATAACCCCAGACAGACTAATTATCGTTTTATTTCGATCAATTTTTCATTCCTAAAGGCATTTATTTATTTGTTTGTTTGTTGGTTTTTTAGCTCACCTGAGCCAAAGGCTCAAGTGAGCTATTGTCATAGTGTTGCGTCTGGCGTCCGTCGTCCGGCGTCCGTCGTCGTCGTCGTCGTCGTATACTTTTCACATTTTAAACTTCTTCTTCTGAATGGCTGAAGGGATTTTGATGAAACTTGGTAGGTATGAAGTACTAATGGTCCCCTACAAGTGTTGTTGTTTTTCGTCCGGATCTGTCAACAGGTGGCGCCACCACAGCCAAAAGTAGGTCTTGGGGGGTACCCTCCTTTGACTTCTTCTTCAGAACAAAAGCATGTATCGACAAACCGAAAGCATCAGAATGATCTAGAGAGATGTCAAATTTTTGACGCGTTTTTGACGTCTTTTTGGACTTAGTCAGAAATGGACATTTTTGCGCTATTTTTTCTAATAACTAAATAAATTTAAGATTTTATGCACTCATTTACTGCACATTTGTCATATTTAAGTTCCTGAATGCTTTGATATGTATTTTATGCCACAATTTAATTTTTTTTTAGTTTTTATGAAGTTTTTTCTTATGTAAAAAGGAAGGGGGGGGGGGGGGGTGATTTTCATACATTTTCAGCTTCTTTTCCATAACCACTTGGCAGATTTTGATGAAACTTTGTAGGTATGAAGTTCTTATGATCCCCTACAAGTGTTGTTGTTTTTCGTCCGGATCTGTCAATAGGTGGCGCCCTCACAGCCAAAAGTAGGTCACGGGGAATAGCCTTCTTTGACAAACTTCTTCTTCAGAACTGAAGCATGTATCAACAAACGGAAAGCATAAGAATGATTTAGAGAGATATCTAAAGAAGTGTTTTAGTTTTGGTTTCACTCTGAAGTCAGATGTTTGACGCATTTTTTTATCTTTTCGGACGTTGTCATGAATGCAAATTTTTGCACTATTTTTTTTTTAATATCTCAATAAATGTATGATTTTATGCATTCATTGACTGCATATTTATTACTTTTATGTTGCTTACTGCTTTGATATATAATTCATAAAAGTTGTTGTTTTTTTTATATAATTTTTGTGTTTTTGTTTTCTTATGTAAAATATGAGGCTTTGCTCTACTGAATCCCTTCCAGGGATCTAGGGCCTTAGGCGGATCCATACTCTTTTCCCTTAATAAACTTGTAAGCAAAACTAGTATTATTGTTATAGTTTTCATCCCTTGTGTAATAGTTTTCATCCCTTGAAGTTGTGTAGTGGTACTCCGTCAATTTCGAGGTGCTCCGACTCTAAGGTGGTTTTTCTACACTACAGAGAAGAAGGTAAAATGGCGGTTGCCAGAAAATTTTCACCCAAAGAAATCTGTGTCTATCCAATAGTTAAATGAGTTCAATAAGACTGGTTACTTATTTTCTTTTCAAGGATACCTCAAGTTTTTTATGCTTATGTAATTTTTAATCCTGTACTATATCGAATTTCCTCTGACTTGAATATAGTTAAACGGTTCGGTGTTGTGCGATTCCATGCAGTAATGAAATTAATGGACACAGCAGTGACTGACAAGATGTTTTTAATGACAGATATCATAAACTCACAGACGCGAGCCGAAAATTTTTCTCTGATAATATGCCATCGGATCAATGCAGATGCCAAAACTCCTAGCAGTGATGGGGATGATTTCAAATGTTGTTTCAATTTCAACACACACCATTTCAGTGTACGTGAAAAATCATTTGCTGCCCATATTCCCCTTATCCCCCCCAAAAAAATTTCTCATGAAAATGGACAAGTTTAAATTTCAAGAACCCTACTCAGAATATAAAAAAAAATGTATACTTGCAAAAAAAAAAAAAAAATAAAATAAAAATAAAAAAATAAATAAAAACCATTCAAAAGGGGTAGGGCCACGAGACCCCTAAATCGGCCCTTGATTTTTCTCTTAAAATAAATTTCATGAGGAATACTTGATATCTCTTATGAAAATAAACGAATGTTTACCGCATTTCATGAAAAGAATAATATCACCAAACAATGTGCCATTTAACTGTTATGACGTCATGAAGTGACGTCATTTTGACGTTATTAACAAAATATGGCGAAAATAGCTGGGAATTTTGTCTTTTGTCGTAGAATTCAATGTGGCCGCATGCGTTAACTGAGATAAAACGTTTATGACAAAAGGATATAATGATGATCTTTCACATATAAATTTTCCATCATAGTTAATGCATGCGGCCATTGCTAATTTAATAGAAATATTGAGTTTTTGCATCAATTTCGCCGAATTTGACCTATTTTGGTGTTTACAAAGGGCTAAAAGGTGTTGATAAAAGCAATGTTTACAAAAAGTAGATTCGTGATTCAGTAGAGAACGTTTAAAAATGTCAAATAACAGTTAAAAATTCTATGAAGTACAATGTTTAAAATTTATCAAAATTAGGGCCAATATCGGGCTTCGTGGCCCTACCCCTTTCTCACTTCCGTAAATGATTGATTTTTTCCCAAATATTATTAGCATAACAATGCTTTAATTTTTCCCATTTATTGGCTTTAAACATTATTTTCAAACATTATAGACAATCACAGGTAACTTTACTAGGAGCTACCATGTATAAACAAACAATATGGTGCCGCGACTTCAAGTTGATTGCTTGACACAGATATTCACATGTAGAAAATAAACATAATACCTTTATAATTTCGAAAGATATTTTGGTAATGTTTAAAATCTATACTATAATACGTGTTTATGAAGGAAAATCAATAATATATTGTCTTATATAGCCCTTGGCGTGTCTTGGCGTAGTCTTGGCATTCATTACTCTCTTGGCGTTCATTAGTGTGACCGTGTATTGGTACCAGAATCATGAACAGGGAGTAAAATTGGGTGCAGAATCTAGGGGCCAGCTGGACCCCTAAAAATAAATTTAGGGGCCAAGCTAGAAAATTAGGGGCCCAACTATTTGTTTTAACATGTTTCATCTGCCTATATTTTGCCGGAAATTGAAAATTATTTGTCCATTTAAATACGAGGTAAAGGACACTATTATATTATAGTGTATACAATGACCATGACAACACGTCAAGTTGCAAATCTTACTAGTATCGCCATTAACGTTGTAAGTTATGCCCTTAATTCCTCCTTTTTCTTTATTGTTCTCAAAATATGTAATATGAGATGCACTAGTCTTGAAATGCGAATCACGGTATGAAGAAATGTCATGAAAGCCCCGAAAACAGTCATTTCAAAGCACTTACTTTCTAACGTAAAAAATAACAGAATACATTGTCTGCTCTCAATTTGTGTACATGTATTTGCACTCATCCATTGCGTATTCGATTGAATACCCCTATTGTTTGCAAACGTCTCTTCGTGTAGCGGCACAGGTGTTATGGTAGAAATGTGTGAAAAACAACTCGTTAAATTTGGAGGAAAATACTAAACCTTGAAGATAACTTTACAAATTACTTGCGGACGCGTCAGGATGCGCCGTGTTTCAAAATGCTGTGTCCCGAGCCAATTTTCAAGCGTCTGGGACACTTTTCTTGTGTTACTGAGAACACTGTCTCTATAAGTTTTATGTAACTAAAGTTCGTGTAAGATTTCAGAACTCTTGACTTTCCGATAAATAAAAAAAAACTTTAAATTGAAATGACAGTATCTCAATAAATGGATAGTGCACACATGAATAGCTACTGGACATTCAATACTCTGAATACGCTGTCTTGATGTATACCTAACTTAATTGTTTGACAACACCAGGTAACAACTCTTGATATGTACAGGGGCTTACAAATCCCACTGCCCGACGCTCGGGGCGACAAGTTTAAGCGGTTGGGCAGGCAAAATCAAACGCTGTCCATGCCCGTGGGCAAGTAAACACATTATTACAGCTGCTTCAACTACTTCCTTTGCTATCAAAAAATATAAAATGCCTCAATCTTGTTTGATATCCTAAAAGTAAATATGGCTCTCAGGTGAGCGATGTGGCCCTCTTGGGCCTCTTGTTTATAAATTGATGTATATCATAATATCTATTATTATGATTATGATGATATATAGTACAATACACAAAAATGATATGTATGTACCATAATGAAATTACTTCCGTATGGCATTCACTTGCATGGTGGATCTAGAATATAAGTTCCGCGGAGGAGAGGGAAATTTCAAGTTATCAGAAGGGGGGGGGATCCAGTCCGTGGTTTCGATCAAAAGTATTTGTTCAAACGGGAAAACTGCATTTATGGCGAATTACAGTTTAAATCTGCGCTTGCATAAACGTATAAACAAGTGAAGCATGTCTGTCTATTACCCTATCTAATTATTTTTATATTTACTCTGAAATAATCAAATATTTTGGTATGTGCAGAAATAGCCTCGTGGCAAAATTCCAATCAAACACCACTCCTACATAGTATATAATTGTCCAATACACACAAAGTCATAGACATCGGAACCTTCACCGCCCCCCCCCCCCCCTCCCAACACACACACATACAACTTCCTTTCCTTTCATTTTGGATGTAATATTTATCTAATATTACCTGACTGGTACTATTTATTTGCAAATAAAAATGCATTTGGGTATTATTGCAGAAGAAAAAGAATGCATGTATTCATGTACAGATGCATTTACAAAGTGAAAAAGAAAGGGAACTCATTCATTGATCTGCGGATATTCTCAAAACTTTAACAATCGAGTGTCATTTTCTTGAAATTTACTTGGGAAAGGTACCATTTTCTTTTTTCAGATTCTACGATAAAGTACTAAGGATTATCTGTTTCAATTTTGAAAATAATTATACTTAGAAATGATTTAAAAATGGATTTTGTACCTTTTGGCATTATGAGATAAGGGCAGAAATCCACGACCCCATAAGAGTAGGAAGTTCATAAAAGTCAAAATGTATATTGGAAGCACTATATTAAGATAAATGGAATCTCAATATTTTTATGATTTAAAATGCCACTCAAAATCTGAGAGAAATACATGCAAGAACCGGATGTGCAGTGTCTGACCTTAACAAAACATAAGTTAAACGAACATGTCATGTGATATACAGGTACGCTACGCCGATCCCCGAATATAGGTGTGGACAATAAAACATTAGACAATTGGAGTACGTTTTTGTTTTCAACGAGGGAGTTCATTTTACTTAATTACTTCATAATGTGAGTAAAGTTCCTTTGATTGGGGCTGTTATTACTGAAATCTTCTGCGATCCGTATACTTTTCGGATTCAGGTTAGCGTACGAGCACTCCCGAAACGGAAAATATATTGTTATCATTTCATTTGGAATTTCTTTACTCCACAGCTAGATTTTTTTCTTTTTTTTGTGATGATCGATTAAAACGTGCAATAATCTTGTTCAGCAAATTAACGAAAATATATGCCATAATTTTATTTTTTAGTCGCGATGAATTCGTAAAAATAAGAATCACAAAAAATAAATATAAAGGCTTTTTACTCGAAACTGCAAAAATAAATTTTCGCAAAAATTTTCAGTTTTACGGTACTGTTTATGTAAATAACAAGTTCCAATGTTTTCCGAAATCATGTGTAACCGAGAATAAAAATGCCTATAAAACAAATATCTGAGAGATAATTTATGGAAATAATGTGACTGTAGATGTGTAGCCAAGTTCGATCAATTTCGATTGATCGTTTCTTCAACGCATTCGAAAACTTCTGTTATCAACACTTCTTGAAATTTCTAAAACGTGGGTCCTGTAGCATCATATCCCACTCATCCTGCTACGTCTTTCGGTACGCTATTTTGACAAAGTAACTTTCATACTTTTTTGCATATTACATTGTTTAGATTTGAGGATCACTGACGAGGGTTTAGTACCCTTAACCTGCATGTCTGGTCCATGCTGCCAATTCATCTGTTCTCAAATGATGCTATACAATTTGAAGACGTTTAACATTCAAATGGTAGTATTTAAAAACAATTTACGATACATGTTGTAAAACCATGTTATTGACAGTTTAATCTCTGCGAAACCATGTGTTACTTAAAAAAAAATGGGTATTTCTGACAATGTTTTAAAGGACACCATAAACGCATACAAATTTTACTTCGGTGTAGAACCCAAAAACAAAAACGTTTGTTCAGACATATTTCTAGATCAGAAGAAGTTTGTCAATGGAGGTTACTCCACCGACATACTTTTGCCTGTGGTGGCGCCACCTATTGACAGATCCGGATGACAAAGAACACATGAAGGGGACTATGAGGTTTTCATTCCTAGCAAGTGTCATCAAAATCCCTTCATCCATTATGGAGAGGACGTTTAATAGGTGAAAAATTTACGCCGACGAAAACGAAGATGGACGTCGACGACGAACGACAGACGACAGAAGGAGCCCTATGCCAAAGCTTATTTGAGTCTTTGGCGCTGGTGGGCTGAAAATAGTGTTATTACTAACAAAGATACAAACGAGGGCATTGTCTTTCGCAAATAGTTTTTATGTATCTGAACATTGAATACGTGATAGAAGAATAGGAATAATTATTGGTCCCCGACAAAACTAGACAGCAGCATCCACAGCAAGGCACCGAAACATCCAATGCGAAAATAAAGAAGAGACAACACAGTAAAAGAGACAATGATGACGACACCAAACACAATAAATACACATAAACCAACGAGACTAACCGATATATTAAAGGACGACCATCATCAAATTAAATGGCAAATGGTGTTGTTTTCTGGATTATGGGCGATGCACTCTCGACCTTTTTTCTATTCACCCAGAGATCTCGAAGAATGTAGAAATTGTTGTGTATGACGAATATGGATAATGACCATATCCCTGTATACAACACAAAATCGATAATTCAGATAATCAGAAACCGAAGGCATACAAATCAGTATAAAAACCTCCACCACATGAAAAGAAGCGAATTCCCGATATAGGAGTATGACCAGGCACACAGGAAGAGTAAGCAGTAAAATAACTTTCCCATTGTAAGATGAACGCGCAAACAAGGTTTCAAGTAACAGACGGATTATATGCAAATGGATATAACTAGAACATCCCTTAAAGTGACGAATTATACCCCCGCGGATCGTTTTTCTCTAAACGGATTCATTTATGACATAACACAGAAAGGTATGGTCATTAGGAAACTATATGTGAAATAAAAAAGCCATACCCTTATAGTTTAAATGTAGGTCAAAGGTCAAGGTCACTAGGTCAAAAGTCATGGTGCCAAATGAAAGCTCTGTTCATGAGGAATTTACATGTAAAATATCAAAGGTATACCCCTTATAATTTAAAAGTAGGCCATAGGTCATTGTGACTAGCTCAAAAGTCATGGTATCAAATGAAAGCTTTCGTCATGATGGATATATATATGAAATATGAAATCCCTACCTTCAATAGTTTAAAGGTAACTTGAAGGCCAAGGTCAAAGTCTCAAGGTTAAATAATTGTTATGATAAATGTGTGTATGAAATATTAAAGCCTTCTCACTTGTACCTGAAGAGATATTCACTTTAAGAACATCTTTACCAATGTATTACAATAACGTCATAGATCAAAGTCAAGGATGATAAGTCAAATGTCTTAGTATCAAAAGGAAGCACCTGTAATGGTAAATGTGTGCATGAAGTATTAAAGTCCTATCACTTAAATGTGTAAAATATATGCTTTTAGAACTTCCTAACCAAAATATAACTATAAGGTCAGAGTTCTAAGTCACTTGGTCAGATGTCTTGGTATCATAATGTAGTACTTATTATGGTGAGTGTATGAATGGAATATGAAACCTTTCATTTATACTTGAAGAGATATTTACTTTAAGAACTTCTTGACCAAACAGAACTAAATAGTCATAGTTCAAAGTCAAGGTCACTAGGTCAAATATCTTGGTACTTTTTATGTTGAATTTATGTATGGAATATAAAAGCCCTATCACTTATATGTGAAAAAAATTTATGCTTTCAGAACTTCTTAACTAAAATATAACTATAAGATCAGAGTTTAAGGTCAAGGTCACTATGTCAACAGTCTTGGTAATAAAATGTAGTACTTATAATGGTGAATGTATGTATGAACTATGAAAGCACATCACTTATACTTGAAGATTTATCTACTTTAAGGACTTCTTAACCTGATAGACAGACGGACGGACGAATATAGTGTTTCCTATATACCCCCTACCCTAAATTCGTTTGCGGGAGGTATAAATATACGGCTTACGAGAAACAGTCTGTGCTCTGACGACCCGAGCGATCAATGGAAGGCTGTAGTATACATAAAAAATAAAGACACGTGTCATAAGAGTAACTATTTGATTAAGCGGTTGACTTCTCTTTGTAACAGGGTAACACGCACAGGTAAGGGCATTTAAAAGAGGGAACGAGTTAACTCAATATTGACAAATTACAGCCTAGCTATGATAATAACATAGCCTCTACTTTCATTTTCGATTTACATGCATTTTCATAAGATAATACGAAGAAGCAAAATGTTAGAAAGCATTAAAAGTACATCAATCTATACCCACCTATTTCAACCATAGACCGCTTTACACACACTTCTCCTAATTCTCCATCCTGGTTTTTCAAACAATGATAGGGTGTATTGCTGTTACAACTCCTGGCATTTGATCGTTTTTCCCATTCCTCTTTAGACAAAGGACAATCCTGCCCTTTAGGAAGGAAATCGAATCTCTGACAATTGAGGCAATTAATCAGCTCTCCCAATATAATAATTATTCCAAAACGGATGTCCATACTTTTTATTACGAATGAAGCAAACATTTTCAACGACATGTGACTTGTTTTGTTTTTTTTTTTCGGGTTGAATAAACGCGAGTCTCCTATTGGCTTACATTTAAAGGAAAGACAGAGCTAAAGATAGAACTTTACTTCATTGTTAGATATCTTAAATCCGTTACACATATCAGTAGTCACACATAAAATACCTGAGACGTATACATACATTCTAACATTCATACAGACCTCAACTCACAAAAACCAAGATCAAAATAAGGCCATTTCTCGTTTTCATTTGGTTTTGCGTCCTTTCGAAAATCAAACCAGCATGTAAAACAAAGTTTGTCTTTCAATCTCATAATATCTGACTATGATGATGTGGAATCCTACAGAGATGTTTCATTTAATGATTGACGGAGTTTCATAAAAAAAGAATGATAGATACATGAAATACTGTGTATTGATTGATTGCAGTACTGTTGCATTTTTTTAAAGAAAATAAAAAGAAAATAGGTATATCTTTATAAGTGTTAAGAAAACATTTAATTTGCAAGAGATTGTAATATTTTAGTTTTATGTTGTTTATGACTTTGGGTTTATAACCTACCAGGACTAAGTATAACAAAGAAGTGGCCTTATCTTATCTAATACACTCCTTCCTGTGTTCCAAAAGAAATTTACCATGCAAATTATCAGGTACAATGGATGAAAAATGCAATGATAACAATATAAAAAATAGTAATAAAATATTTCAACATACGTTAAACATAACATTTTCTTTACTGTGACGAAGACTCATTATCATTGACAGTTTAGAAATAGTCAACCTGTGGGTAACTAAGTCAAATTTGGGAACTAGTTTAAAGAGAAGGTTGTCAACCAATAAGCTTGGTTATCAAAGATATATACAATTGGAAATGATGTAAATTATTCAATCTCAAACTACCAAAACACCCCTTTGTTAAAACACAAAGTAAACGAGCACAGCAATAGGCGCAAAAGGGAGAAGCAAGACCGAATACGACACCAGAACATCAAAAACTACAAATAAAGTAACGAAAATAATTGACAACCTGTGCCAACTATGGACGGCCATCCTTCATACTAAAAGCAAATGTTGTTGCCATCCTGATTTAAAAAGAAAATATCATTGCTCGTTGACTCATGGTGCCCATGATATATGTGGTACTAAAGGAGTTTTTTTATTTACCAAATACTTCAATTTCTGCACATTGTTTTCCATATTATGTTTACGTCACCCAATGTAAGCAAAGAAAGTAGGCGATCTCCGACAAGACTCGTTGCAGTACCAACATCAAAGCAAAAATTTAATAAACACAGGGCATACAAATACTCCTTCGTTTTTGATATTCATGAACAAAATACGTATGTGTGTTGTACTTGGGTCACTACGTTTTCCTGTCTTATCTACATTGGCATATTACAGCGAGGCGGCTTTTATACAAAACAATTGTGCGTTCTTCGAGACCGCTGTGTAACTGTATAAGTGGCAGAAATGTTGGCACGTTGTCAAAACAAACACACTATTTCCTACAACTATGGCAAATTGTGTCATTAGTCGCAACCGATTACCCCTGAGTATTGTCGGTTTATGTACAGTCTTAAGTGTTTAGAAGTCTTATTTGGTGTTCCATGTCCCTTTACGTCTATAGAACGTAGAATTGTTTTGCATAAAAGTCTACTCACTGTAAGAATCCAATGTTAGTAAGGCAGTAAAACGTAGATACCAAATTATCGAACCTTCGTTTTGTCTCTTGTCATTTTTTATCAAAGGAATGGATTGAAATAACTGGTGGATACTTCTTCGATGTATGTTTCATGTATGTTTCATACGTTGACAAGTCCTATAACACAGGTTAACAAATACGATATCAATGTTAATAAATCCAATATCACAGCGCAGACACTTTGAATGGGTGTTGATGAACAAAAAAGCAAAGGGTCTGTGACTAAAGAGGAATCTACTGGTCTTGTTTGCAATCAGGATATGGTTTTCTGAGTTATTGATTTTGTGCTGTATACAGGGATATGGTCATTATCAAAATTTGTCATTTTTACCACTGTTAATGTGTCACTGCTGGTGGACAAATTTTCCCCGAGGGCACTTGTCGGGCAATCTTTTATCCCCGCGCACCTGGTCTCACTTCAGAATTTTGTTCATTCCGAGTTTCGCAACCTTTCCTGTGGAAAATCTAATGATTTTGCGTAGCCTTCTCGACTATGAGACTAAATAATTGATGGGTACTTCTGTAATGTTTATCGTAGATTACCTTCCAATAGAATCTACAATTCACAATTCATCCAGTTTGCTAGAGCATGTACTGATGTTTTGGATTTTCATAGTAGAAATTTACAAATTACAAAGAAACTATTAGGACAAGGTTTTCGCTTTCAAAAACAAGTAAAAATTCTGGAAATTTTACAATAATTATTCTCAACTTCTATTGAATTTAGGATCAATACATTCAGCAGGGTACATTTCTTTTGGTATTTCACAACCTGCATTTTATGGTGACATAATTAACAAGATAAAAAGGATCAAAGATAGACATTATAACTATCGAAAATGCGTCAGAATCATCAAACGCCTTTTATACCATGGATATGATCCTAATGTCACCAGACGGACACTAGGCTTGGTACTTGACCAATCTACATTCTTGTACATGCGCATTCTTAAGACTTGCACTCTGACTGACTGTGACGACGGGACTCTATGACGGGCCCTGTCCAAAACTTTTTAGAGAAGACAGGGCCCCGACCACCTGTCATCTCTGAATGTCAGTCGGACTCCTCGGGTGATAACATACATGAGCTCGCGGTGGCAGAGCAAAAACTGCATTACGTACGCCCCCTTTTGATATTCATTTACATATTCATCTGGGTTGCTTGAGCCCCAGCGTTTTGCGGTGTTGTTTTTGTTTGGTCATCTGACAGTGAGGAGACTGTTTTACACCACTATTGTACGTTCTTCGAGACCTCTGTGTAATCGGAAAAGTGGGAGGGTTGTGCCACCTAATCCAAGATAACAATACCTTCTACTATTTCCGTGGCAGATGGCCGTCCTAAGTCGGCACCGGTTGCACATTGGTCTCGTTGGTGTATGTGTAGTCCTTTGTGTTTGATGTTTCTGTATTGTGTAGACGTCCCTTGTCCCTTTTTCGTCTCTTCCTGTGCTTGTCAATTCTGTGTTTTTGCATTGGGTGTTTAGGGGTTTTGCTGTGGTTGCTGCAGCCTAGTGTTGTTGGAGATTTCCTCCTTTTTTCTATGTATACGCCAAGTACTTTAACACATATTGAAATTTTGATACCGTATATATCATCTACATTTGAAAATTTATCAACCAATGAACCTGTTCATATACATTTAGTTTTATCTAACTTCAGTTTTAGACCAGACCCATTGCTAAATTCATCAATTAACTTTTCTCAAGAGATTTCTCATCATTCAAAGCATTTGCACAATCATCAGCATGTTGAATAATTTTAACATGATTAGATCCACCGATTGAAAAACCATGGATGTCATTATCATTTCTAATTTTAATTGCCAAGATTACTACAACAAAAACAAAAAGTACACCCTTGTCTTATGCCCCGTTCCATTTGACATGAATTGGATAACCATCCATTATTCTTTATCTTAAAAATAGGATTTTCGTAAAGAGTTTTAATCTAGTTCTTATCAAACAGTTTTATCCGACAGTAGAGATGTATTATTTTGAATAATACTGATATCAAGTCTAAAACATTGTACCTATATGGTCACTCATTCTTTCACAATCTACTTTAGGTGGGTTTTTTTTATTCAAAAATACATCCTTCAATGGAAAACAAAATGCATCAGATTCAAACACAAAATCTATTTTAAGTTTTGGAATATCTTCCCCAACACACCAAGTTAAACATTTTTCAACAGATTTACCATTCATTTTCCAACAATCACAAATACTTAATTCTTTCATGTCATTTCTTAAAGTGCTAAAACTTTTGTCATTATTTCTCGTATTGTCTAGCTGACATTTGAAATCCCGAAACCGCATAATACCATGTATGTTATGTGCACATTCACTTATCCATGTCTTTAATCTTTTGAAAAAAAATATATCCTTGCATTTTTATTGTTCGGTCCATAAACATTAATAAGAGAAAATATTTGATCTTAAAATTTAAATTTAACAAACTTTTCCTCCCATCAATTGATCGATTGCTGTTTATGACTTCAATTTCTTGAATTATAGAAATTTTCTTGTTCGCTCACAAAATGTGTTTCTTGCAAAAATATAACATCAAAATCAGCATCTTGTAGCCAATCAAATAAAACAATTCTCTTTTTTATATGTATTCAGACCTCTAGCGTGTATAGAATAACATTTCAGAAGTTCACAAGACAATGGTTAGAGGAAGCACATCAATTTAATTATTCATGTGTTGACAGATCAGACTCCCCGGAGTCTGAAGCCATGTTCCTCTTCGCTCTTCCAAGTCGGAAATCGTGTATGAATTCTTCCATACTCTTCTGTGATTCATCATGTTTGGATTTCTTGCGAGGTACAGACGCACATCTGACTTTCTCGCATATCTAACGGCAATTTTTTTCCACAATTTTCTCAAGTTCATTTTTGCCAGGCTATTACTCAAGATCCTCTTCAAATTTGTGGTTTTAGTGCCGATCGATCAACAAACATATACATTTCTAGGTATTTCATTGGTGTTTCTTTTTAATTATGAGATTATGCTAAAGGCCTGCAGTCTGAATCAATTCTGTTCAATTCCTATTCAATTTGAATGATAAACTTGATTGGTATGATTTTAAAGATGATACTTTTGTCATTTATCAAGAAAGAACGAAATTTTATCGTCGGCGCTATTTCAAAAGAGCCAAAATATGTTAAAATTGATTCACACAGTATGCCTAGCGATGGGGAATGGGTTGTACATTCATACAAATGTAATTATTCAAAGGCTATTATGATGGACATCGTATTCAATTTCATCGATTATCAAAACATGGCAATGACGTCATCCCATTGTTTAATATGTTCTTTCTATGTGATATTGTCTCAACGGGATCTCTTTACAGGGGACATAAATTAAAATGAAGAATTCGTAAACGAGGATATTAATACTAAACAATGGTAAAAATGAAAATGAAATATTATTTTCGTCAATATCTTTTTTCTTTTTCGCTGTATATCTGACTTTGAACTGTCATTCGCTATTGCGTTCTGATCGAACTCTTAGACTTAGATTTCCTGTCTATGGAGTAGTTCAGCCTAGAAAGCTGCACAATTTCCATTTTCAAAACCAAGACAGCGCACAGTATGATACATGTATCAAAGACATTTCTGCTTATCTATAAGTATTTCAAACATAATGCTCGGAAAATCTTTTTTATTTGTAAAAAAGGAAGGAATAACATTTCTCTTTCTTTTATTTTATTTTTTATCATTAAAAGTAATTCTCTGTAACCAAGAACTCGAAGGAACTTTTAGAACATCTGAAATCCACTCATTTAAGTGGAGTCCATTCGATCAAAGACTTACTTTAGACTAAAATCCGACATTCTTAATTGAAAGAAAGACTCGCAAAAATTATGAGTAATGCGTTTACAAGTAAGAACGGCAATCCCAAATACAAATTCATTGTTGCGAACTATGACAAAACCTCATTTGTAAAAGAAAAGTCCGATTCTGAAAATAAGTGCGCTGAAACAGATATTATTCAGATGTTAAAGGCCCTGTGTCCTTCGCCGAGCGATTACATCCATAATAAAAAGAAAAGGTGGGAATCTCTATTTTTCTCGGTCAGTAGAAGTTATTAAGATTCTGTTAATACCAAAATTTTAAACTAATACCCCCAAAGTTATCGTGATAAACAGATAAAAAATTGAATTTGAGCATCGCACCCCGAATTGACCATATATGGAAAGGGACCGCCTACTGGCGCATGCGCAACGAAACAAAACAAAACAACATGTCGGAAAGAGAGAGATTTCCACCGAGAAAACGAGGGAAAAAACGAACTTACACGGAATCGGAGGTGAAGAGAAGAAGAAAAGCCCGTGAACATGAAATGTCAAAGCAGAAGATTTATATTGGGACCCACTTTGACAGATGGAATGAATTGAAAATGGAATTAAACTTCAAAACACACCATGAAATAGCAGGCTTCCTCCTCGACAGGTACGACCACAAGTATAAGCAATCATGATTAGTATGAAAATATACTCTCAGAGCATCGTTTGTAATATTTTACCGATTGCTATTATATACGAATGGTTCATTTCACACTAACTGATCGATTTCATTGCTTGTCCTATTGCTTTTCGCGAGGTACCGAAAGAGGGGCCCAAAAGGGGTAATCTAAGAACAGCATTGAAAATCTCATATTTGCACCATATTATATGGTTTTCTTAGAGAATATGGAATATTTAAAAACTTTTATTGTGCAATGGTACCAATCAGTGGAAAAAAAGCGGGGGGGGGGGATTTGATACATGCAGAGTACAGTCTATACTTGTATAGTAGGTACATGTATTTGAATTTGAGAAAATAAATATATCAGGTTCATCTACTGAACCAGCATGTTTGCAAAAGATTGTATGTACCTGCAGATTAGATTATAAATTTTTATCTTGTAAATCACAGGTATGATACAGAGTCACAGACAAAGCCAGACCCCAAGGAAGTGCACCTACTGCCATTCCAGAATTGAGAAGTGTTGCGTCATTACCAAAAGTGTTCTCAACACCTGTAACTAAAGAGCTACAGAGCCAATGGTATCTGAAATATCATCTGCAGAATCTGACATACGGTATGATTAAGAATCATAAAATTGCACTTTAAAATGTGAACTTTCATAATCAGTGAAATCCCTCATTTTCAGCAGCAATTTTCATTTTTGCAATATTTCTTAACACTGTTTCTCTCTTACATGTATATATGAATATTAGAAATGAATTTGGAAATGGAAGAGTTCATGTAGGTGTTCTTAATTCCTTCACCTTTGAAGATGTAAATATGCATGCTCAAGTAGTGAAATTAGATTTACATGTGCTGCAGTACATGTTTTTGTGTAATTACAAATGTATCATATTGTATATGGTTGGATGCTCATGTCATTACAATACAAAGTATATAATTAAGGAATGAGTGTTTTATTTTTTTGCGTTCATGGCTTTTACACTCTGGTTTGTGAGGCGCAAATCTCGTGAACCACGAATGTAATAATGTACTGCAGTACAAATAATCAATATTGTAGTGAAATATTCAATTATATTATTATAGGGCAAAACTGTCATCTGCATCTGATGTATCTGGTGTTGTGGAACTGGAATCTGGCAAATTAAAGGTTGATCAGCCTAGCACATCATTGTACGTATACATAAAATGTCTATAATGTTTGAACATTAGATACATCTACTTACGTTTTATGTATAGAATACCGAAATTGTGTAAGTTCATTTATCTGTGACTTTGTTGTTATCATGTATCAGTTTATCATCAATGTTACTATGAAGAACATTTAGAATGATTGCTTTCAAAAATTACGTAAAGTAAATTTCTTAGTTTTCATTTGTAATGAAATATTTGAATCTTTCTTCCAAAAGGGGTTCAGGAGCTGGAAAACGAAAGTCCATAAAGAAAATCTTGTCAACATCCTTTATTGATCCTTGCAAGTAAGATTTTTTTTCTGATTACTCTGATTATTTTTTGTTGTAAATTGTTGTTGAATTTTTATTTACTTTTCTTGAAAGAAGGAAATGAAGAAATATTTTATATAAGGCATCAATATTATACTAATTTTCTTATACATGTAGTTAGATAATGTTAGAAGTAAAGGAAGAGTATAGTGAATGTTCCATTTTTAGTTCGAATATTAAACATTAATTCTACTTTCTCTTTCATGATATATGCAATTTGTAAATTTTGTTATTTATTTCAGTTTGAGTATTAATGTTACTGAAGAATTTGATGAAGACAATGTAGAGGATGACCCAACATTTCATATAACACTGGGGTAATAATGAGTTTATATGGTGCACAGGGCTCTAGATCGGCCAGCTTTGAGGCCGATATTCGGTCCCATCCCCAATGCAAAATAGTATCTTTTTTTCCGAATTTATCATTATATTTTTCCCATTTTGAAATCTATTGGAAAATGTGTTTTAAAAGATTGAAAAGGAATCTAAATCTATATATTTTGCCATAATGTTTAAATAAAACCTCAAATTTTCCCCTGAATTTCAATGGCCCCTGGCCACAGTCACAAAAAAATTGGTACTATGAGAGCCCCTGCTGCTTGTAAATGTCATGTTTAATGCAGAATGCTACCATACCAGAAGGAAACTAAATTGATTACTATATGAATATATATTATAAACTTTCATGTAAATCATTTGCCATGGAAAATTTCCAAGAAGATAATGTATGAATATACATGTACATGAATTTATAAATCTGCAGACAACAATATGGTTCACAACATGTTGAAGCATTAATTGTTATGATTTTAAAACAAATTTTAAACATTTCACAGAGGGACATGGAGGAGATAGAAGAAAGGGAAGCAGCAGACATAGTGTATGGGGAGAAAGATGATGATGATGATGAAACAGTAGAAAGCGAGAGTGAGGACGAGACAGAAGTTATTGGTCCTGGCATTTCAAAAATGTCGAATGATGAAGATGTCAAAAGTTTGTTAGATGACCATTGTGCTCTAGTTTTTGTCACCCAACTCATACAGCTTGCAAAATTGAAAGTAGATGGGAATTGTCTTGTGAAAGGGTGTCGATCCATTGTAGAGATTAAACTGGATAAAGTTGGATCTGCAGTATATTCAACTTGGGTCAGTTTCTACATTTTTAATCTAAAATATCCAAAATATCATTTTCATTCTTTACTACATATAAGAACAATTGTTTATAATGATGATCTTGATTTAATATTGTTAATTGATTTTGACTATTGGTGTACATTTATTTGAGACAAGGAACCAAGTACTTCTATTTTCAAAACTACAACATTTCAAAGATAATCAGTAAATTAATTATTTATGCCATATACGCATACATAATATAGCAATAAAACCTTTCAAATCCTTTCTCTTGTGAAAAATCTGAAGTTCTAGTAACTCTTCCTCTAATCAATTTTCAGATATGTGAAAACTCCCATGTGAAGTATAAATGGTGTTCACAACCTGTAATGAACCGACGATTCCTTAGTGGGGATTTGTTGATTACTTCAGCAGTACTTCTTTCTGGAAACAACTTTCTGAAAATGAAACTGTTTGCTGATTTCATGAAGTTGTATTTCCCTTCAAAGTCCAGCTTTAATAGGATACAAACAGTGTACCTCGTACCTTCGATTGAAGAGTACTGGTTGAGCCAACAAGATGCAATCCTTGAAGACATAAAAGATAAAGAAATAATAGTATTAGGTATGTGTTTTTTTATTGTATTAATAAACTCTTAAAGGCTGTAAATCATCCATATACATAATATGAAACTGATGTCTGTCTGGAGTATGTACATGTACATGTATCTGTATGCCTCAGATGGATTTTCATAATGTACATATAACAATGTGTAAGTATGTTTTAGTACATCCCAATTTTATAATGTAACTTAAGATTAGTAATTTCAATTTATTTTAAGTATGCAATAATGAATTGAAAAGTATAATCTTAATCATATTAAAGGAGATGGACGCATGGATTCCCCTGGTCAATATATAGTATGCAATGCTTTGTAATTTAAGGTACCACAGGACTTTCAACAAAAAATCAGAAAGATGGAGTGCAGTGGAGGAGAAGGTACAGAAAGCCTACACATACATTAAAGACATTTCATTTAAAATTTTTATGAAGAGATTGGAAGACAGAATTGGACTGAAACGTGCAGTGGTTCTTCCCCCAACAGATCCAAGACGTATCTCTACACATCTTGCCGCAGTTGAATCCCTTCCCACGAGAGAACTAGCTGCAGCAAAGCAGTCTAGATTCACACCGGCTGAGTGAGAGTTGTTTGCAGAACTGTTGGAAGGACTGGCCTTATTTGCAATGACCTATGAATAATATAATAGATGTAAAGCAATACATGTATATAGTTTTCAGTTTATCTAAACAGGGAACCAGTTTTTAGCTCCACTGGTCTCTGACCAGTGGAGCTTATGTCATCACCTTTCGTCCGGTGTCCGTCCGTCCGTAAACAATTCTTGTGCTCGCAACTCCTCTGAAACTATAAGAGATAGAAATGTAACTCTTTTTGCATTACACTTAGTCTGTGGTCTAGTGGTGCACCTGATATTTTGATTGAGTCCTCGACCCCCAGGGTCCTAGAAAATGGATGTTGTAATTTTCTCCTGTATAACTCTATGTAATCTTGTGCTCGTAACTCCTCTGACACTACAAATAGTGGAGACTTATAATTCTTTTCACAATATGATGAGTCCGTGGTCTAGTTGTGCACCTGATATTTTGTTTGAGCCCCTGACCCCAGAGTCTTAGAAAACGGATGTGGTCATTTTCCAGTACATGTACATAGTTGTGTTCTCAACTCCATGATGGAAACTTAGTTGTTTATGCAATATAATGGATCTGTAGTCTTATTGTGTCATTATTGATTGTTCATTCGAGCTAGCAGCCCCTGACCCCTAGGATCTTGGAAAATGGGTATGGCATTATTTTTTGAAATCCTTATCATGAATACTAGTATTTAAAATTATATGCGTGATATTCTTGTTGCAGTCTAATGGATTTGTTATTTTGTTGTGCTACTTATAATTTGTTAGAGTGCCTGTATAAATTAAAAAGTGAATTTTAATAAAATGTGCTGAAAATGAATTTGTTCATTATACTTCCTGTATGTAATTATAAAACAATTATAAAAAATAATGAATAATACCGAGGTTTGACTTATCAGATGATTGAATTATTGGAATGGAGGTACTTTTATTTTGATAAATAAAAGGTAGTTTGCCCAATCGGAGGGTTTTCAATGCTGCTATAAAGTGTCAATACCGCATGATAAGAAAGAAAGTATATGTACATGCTACTATGTCACAGGTCGTATTACGCACAGAGCACAGGTCGTATTACGCATGCCCTCTTTTTATATCAATTTACATATTCATCTGTGTTGCTTGGGCCCCTGCGTCTTGCGGTCTTGTTTGTGTGTGGTCATCTGACAGTGAGGAGGTTGTTTTACACCACAATTGTACGTTCTTCGAGACCTCTGGGTAATCGGAATAGTGGGAGGGTTGTGCGCACGTAATCCAGGATAACCACACCGTCTGCTACTGACGAGGCAGATGGCCGTCCTAAGTCGGCACCGTTTGCCCATTGGTCTCGTTGGTTTATGTGTAGTCATTTGTGTTTTATGTTTTTCTGTGATTTGACGTTCATTGTACTACTGCGTCTCTTTCTGTGCGTGTCATTTTTGTGTTTTACAGTGGGTGTTTTGGGAGGTTGCTGTTGATGCTGCAACTAGGTGTTGTTGGAGATCCCCTCCTTTCTTTTATGTCATAATCTATATACTATATAATACATGCATATGGGAATAATCAAAGTCAAATTTGTGAGACTGATAAATGGATATAAAGTACCTTTGTTGTGCTTCTCCTATCTGTAAGGAGACCCTGTGCAGTAATGTCTCTCCTCTGGGCAGAACTTGGGACTATCTGTCTACTGCCTCGACCTCTCCCCCGCCCTCTTCCTCTTCTAGCAGACCTACCTCTTCCCCTCCCCCTTCCTCTGACGGAAACTGCAGCTATTTCACTTGCAGGTGAGCTTCCATTGCTTGTGTCTCTTGTTCCACTACTCTAAAAATAATAATTACAAATTTTCTTTACTTTGTACACGCTGAAGCTGTGTACTACACGTTCATTTTCCCGTATGAGGGCCTCTTCGAACGATATCACGCTTCCAGTAGCATTTTGCATTATCGTCGTTAACTTATTATTCATATTAGCATTTAAACATGTGAAAACTATCTAAATTTACTCCCACTGCATGATATTGCAAGTAAAACCATTCAGATTCACGATAAAAACACTCAAAATGCAAAATCAAGTAAACGCATGCTTACCTCTTCTTCCATTTTTGTTTTGGTGTGACGTTTTATCACGTGACTTTTCCTAATCAATATTCATGTCGAGCTGGCTGTAATGAGGTACTTTTTGACCGCCGATATCTCCACATCGAATTATTTTTCGACACTGAAACTTTGTGTCGGTCGTTATTATTATATAAACTACCAATGTACAACATAAAAAATTGGCAGGAATTTATGAAAATTACCTGCCCGGCGAAGGACACAGGGCCTTTAAACTTTTTGATAGAGAACATATTTGTTTGTGTTTAGAGGAAAGGTCTTCCAGCAAATTGTCAGAATTCCAATGAGGACAAATTGTGCCCCACTCCTTGCCGACATTTTCCTTTACTCGTACGAAGCTGAATTCATTCAATCTTTGGTCTCTGAAGGGAAAAAAAATACTTAGCTTCTGACTTCAAGTTCACTTACAGATACGTAGACGATGTATTGTCCATCAATATAATCCGAAATTCGCGGATTTCCTCAGCAGCATCTATTCTTCGGAGCTTGAAGTCAAAGAAACTACAGAGACAAATAATTTAGCATCCTATTTGGACATAATGTTGTCCTACGACACTGATGGTCACATTAACACCTCACTCTACGACAAACGTGACGACTTGTATTTCAGCATTACAAACTTTTCTTTTCTGGGTAGCAACATCCCTTCATCGCCTGCTTATGGTGTGTTCATATCTCAGCTATGCCAGAGCAAGTACCAAATATGCGGATTTTGTTCTGAGAGCTAGGCGTCTTTAAGATAAGCTTCTCAGTCGGGATATGTTTGTGACCGACTAACATCGTCACTGAGGAAGTTCTATGGTCGTTATGGAGAATTCGTCTTACACTATGATGTCTCACTGTCCAGAATGGTGGATGATATTCTGTCATAGACAATTTGAACCATCCAACCCAAGATTGTATTCTATGTCCTCCAAAATGGAAGTGACAGGATGAGACAGTTCTACCGAATAGAAGCGGCGGGTGATGCTTACTCTTCATGGGCACCTGGTCTCAAACCAATATGGGGAGTACGCTTCTTTTCATAGGATGGAGGGTTTTTTGTTTGTTTGCTTTGGTACCTTTTTTATTCTGATTCTGTATGCCTTCGGTTTCTGACTTTCTGAATGATCGATTTTGTGCTGTATACAGGAATATTATCATTATCCATATATACCATTTAAATAATTTCGGCACGCATGGTCTCCGATTTTCATGAAATTTCCACATGAGCAGGGACTGATAAAATAGGTAAAGGGGTAGGGCCACGAGACCCCTAAATCGGCCCTCGATTTTTCTCTAGAAATAAATTTCATGAGAAATACTTGATATCTCTCATGAAAATACATGAATGTTTACCGCTTTTCATGAAAAGAAAAATATCACCAACCAAAGTGCCATTTAACTGTAATGAAGTCCTGAAGTGACGTCATTTTGACGTTATTGACAAAATATGGTGAAAATTGCTGGGAATTTTGTCTTTTGTCGAAGAATTCAATGTGGCCGCATGCGTTAACTGAGACAAAACGTTTATGACAAAAGGATATAATGATAATCTTTCACATATAAATTTTCCATCTCAGTTAATGCATGCGGCCATTGCTAAGTTAATAGAAATATGGAGATTTTGCATCAATTTCGCGGAATATGACCTATTTTGGTGTTTTCAAAGGGTTAAAAGGTATTGATAAACGCAATGGTTACAAAAGATAGATTCGTGATTCAGTAGAGAATGTTTCAAAATGCCAAATAACAGTTAAAAATTCTATGAAGTACAATGTTCAAAATTAGGGCCAATATCGGGCTTCGTGGCCCTACCCCTTTGACCAAAATTTTATTTCTAGGTCAATCCGGTTACCATGGCAACGGCCCTTTAAGTTGAGAAATTGGCAAAATTGAGCTACTTTGAAGCTCTATAATTTGGTTTATATACGATATTTATGGAATATTTTTAAGCATCCCAAAGATTAGGACCTAAAGTTTTCGATAAGCTCAATCTTAGTGTCTTTCTATATAGACGAAACAACAGACATCGCATATATTCTTTATATATTGTTTTCATTTCCGTGCATGATCATCGACGGTGGGTGCAGCTAGCCAACAGGGGATGCTTACTCCTCCCGGGTACCTTGTCCTACCTCTAGCTTGCTAGGGGTCCGTCGATGCTCAATTCTGTGCTCTATTGTGAGCGCTGTTGAGATTATCGTCAGGATTTTCTTTAACTCATTGATCTTGTCAGGCTGTTTACCAGGAAAACATAATTAGCTAATTTTGATATATTGATATCAAAATGCTGTTTGTATTTTCCAATTTTCCTTCTCTCTTGATGGGTATATGATAAGGAAATGGAACTTATTGTATAAAATGAGCAAATTCAAGATAAACCCACTTACATAAGTCATCTTGGTAACGGTAACTACGGTCTATAGTATTACTAATTTTGAAACTTCAGAATTATTTTCAATTTTGTTTTCATTATGATGAACATATAAGAAACGTTGGAATATATCCAAGACAAAGAGCTATTTCAAAAACCACGAAGAAAGTATTGGGAACATATGTTACCATGGCAGCCATTTCTTATTATTTCTATAAAACAGTCATTTTTAATCCCAGAAAGTTCAGATTCAATATGAATAAAGACCAAGTAAGCCTCTATCAAAATACAAGAAAAATCTTTCAAATAATTAAAAAAAAAGTTATTCACAAAAAAAATGTCTCCCCCTCCATCTAAGTTACTTTGACACTAAGGCCAAGATGATGTGAAACCTTTGAGTCATGGGCAACATCAATTTAAAACATGAAAGTGATTCATTATATTGTTTGAGGTAAAGCCCAAACATGATAAGCATATACAATTTCATTATAAGCAAAATTAGCGAAATTGAGTTTGGTCACATGACCTTGGATATAGCTGATCTGAAACCTACATTGTATTGATCATGACCAACAAAAAGCTGAATAAGTGATTGAATACAAGGCTCAAAATATAAAGCCTTAACATGATAAGCATAGACAATTTCAGCCTGGACATGATTAGCATATATAATTTCATTACCAAAGTAACAAGTGACCTTAATAATGTGACCTTGGGACAATTTGACAAGAAACATTTAGTCCTGAGAAACAACATACTAACATATGAAAACAATTGTAAGAAGGGTTAAGGAGATATAGCCCAGACAAGATTAGTACGTCCAATTTCATGAAAAAGAACTAAATGATCTTGACCTTGGGAAAATTACCGTGGGTCAAGATGATAAGAAACCCTCCAATCCTGAGCAACAGCATACTAAAGTATCAGAGTGATCCAGTATACAATTCCACAGATATAGCCCAGACTCAATAGCATTTACAATTTCATTAAAAAAATGTAATACTTGACATTGACCTTTGTCATATGACCTTGGATCAAGGTGGTGTGAAACCTTTGGGTCATCAGCACCATCATACTTAAATATGAAGTGATCTGATCACGGTTCAAAAGATTAAGCCTGGACATAATACAGGTTACAAATACAATTTCATTTAAAATATACTAATTGACCTTGACCTTGGTCAAATGACCTTGTTGTAGGGATCCCTATGGGTACAAATTGTGCGGCTCTTGTTGCAGATTTATTTTTATACACTTATGACAAAGATTTTTCAAAAATCTTCAAAAACAAAGAAAACATGATGATGTGAAATGTTTTAATGTTACTTATACCTGGATGATATTCTTACTATCGGCAATCCTGTTTTTGAAAAGTATAAAGATGTTATTTATCCACAGGAACTCACTCTAAACAAGGCGAACGTTACAAACACAGGAACACAATTTTTGGACCTGAATATCAAAATTGTAAACGGAGAGATTCATACAAGTGTGTATGACAAAAGAGATGACTTTGGATTCAACAATGTAAATCTTCCCTGGCTTGACGGTGATGTTCCTAGATTACCGTCTTATGGTACCTACATTTCACAGCTCATCCGGTATGCTAGAGCATTTACTGATGTTTTGGATTTTCATAATAGAAATTTTCAAATAACCAAAAAACTTTTAGGTTAAGGTTTCCGCTTTCACAAACTTGTGAAGACACTCTGAAAATTTCATAAAAAATCTGACAAACATAATTTTCAACTACTTTTGAAATTTGGACCCATACAAGCAACAGAGTATATTACTTTGGGTATTTCGCAACCTGCATTTTTTGCTGAAATGATCAACAAAATAAGAAGGATCAAAGGTAGAGAGAATTACCATCAATATTGCGTCAGAGTCATCAAACGCCTTTTATACCGTAGATATGTTCCTAATGTCACCAAACGGACACTGGGCTTGGTACTTGACCAATCTACAGTCTTGTACCAGCGCATCCTTCATACTTGCACTCTTAATGACTGTGACGACGGGACTCCATGACGGGTTGTGTCCAAACCACTTATGAGAAGACAGGGACCCGACCACATGTCCTCTCTGAATGTCATTCGGACTCCTCGGGTGATTACATACATGAGCTCGCTACAGCCGGCAGAGCACCGACTGTATTACGCATGCCCTTTTTTATATCCATTTACATATTCATCTGTGTTGCTTGAGCCCCTGTGTTTTCAGGTCTTGTTTGTGTGTGGTCATCTGACAGTGAGGAGGTTGTTTTACACCACAATTGTACGTTCTTCGAGTCCTCTGGGTAATCTGAAAAGTGGGAGGGTTGTGCGCACGTAATCCAGGATAACCACACCGTCTGCTACTGACGTGGCAGATGGTCGTCCTATGTCGGTACTATTTGCCCATTGGTCTCGTTGGTTTATATGTAGTCATTTGTGTTTTGTTTTTCTGTGTCTCTTTCTGTGCGTGTCTTCTTTGTGTTATACAGTTGGTGTTTTTGGAGGTTGCTGTTGGAGCTGCAACTAGGTGTTGTTGGAGATCCCCTCCTTTCTTGAATAAAAGTGATGTGAAACCATTAGGTGATAAGCAACAACATACTTAAATTTGACAGTGATTTGATAAATAGTTAAAAAAGGATACAGAACAAACGGGATAGCATGTACAATTTCATTAAAATGTACTTAGTAACATGTCAAAGTGACACCTTTTGGTCATGAACAAATACATACTAAAACATGAAAGCAATCCAGTAAGCGGTCCAATGGACGAAAGTATCGACAGGAGTGTATATACAACTTCATTTAAAATGTAGTAAGTGACCTTGGCCTTTATCACATGACATTGGGTCAAGGTGATGTGAAACCTTTGGGTCATATGGAACAACATACTATAATCTGAAAGTGATCAGATAAACGGTTCAGCCTAGAATTATAGCCTAGACAGGAATGCATGTACAATTTCTACGTGACCATGACCTTTGTCAAAATACCTTGGGTCAAGGTGATGTGAAACGTTTGGGTCATAAGCAGGAACCTGCTAAAATATAAAAGTGATCCGGTAAATAGTTCAGGAGATATAGCCCGAAAAGGAATGTATGTACAATTTCATCAAAAATGTTCTAAGTGACCTTGACCTTGGTCACATGACCTCGGGTCAAGGTAATGTGAAACCTTTTGGTCATAAGGAACAACATACTAAAATAAAAAAGTGATCGGGTAATCTAGCCCAGACAGGAATACATATACAATTTGATCTAAAATGTATTACGTTACCATGAACCTTGTCACATGACCTTGGGTCAAGGTGATGTGAAACCTTCGGGTCATACGCAACAACACACTAAAATATGAAAGTTATCCGGCAAATGGTTCAAGAGATATAGCCCGGACAGGAATATATTCATAATTTCATTAAAATGCACAAAGTGATCTTGCCCTTGGTCGAATGACCTTGGATCTAGGTGATGTGAAATCTTCGGGTCATAAGCAACAATATACTAAAATATGAAAGTGATCCGGCAAACGGTTCAAGAAATATAGCCCGGACAGGAATGTATTCATAATTTCATTAAAATGCACAAAGTGACCTTGCCCTTGGTCACATGACCTTGGGTCTAGGTGATGTGAAATCTTCGGGTCATAAGCAACTTAATTATATAAGGGGTAATGTATGGACAAACTGTTATAATTGTCATATTGAATTTTATGTTGTATATTACCGAAAATCTTTCCTTTCACCGAGTCATTTCTCTAAATTTGACTATTTTAACCCCAAATATTCTCAAGTCCTAGCTCAATAACTACATTTCCCTATTTTTTGTACTGAAAATTAAATTAAGATTTTACCTTTGAAACTTTTTTATGTCGTGCACCGAAGTGCACAGCTGTATTACTCAGAATAATTTTTGGATAATACATTACATGTAACTTACCTTAAACATTACATTGTACAATTTCATTAAACATGTACTTAGTGACCTTGATCTTGGTCACATGACCCTGGGTCAAGGTGATATGAAACCTTTGGGTCATAGGCAACACCATACTTTAATATGAAAGTGATCCGGCAAACGGTTCAAGAGATATAGCCCGGACAGGAATGTATTCATAATTTCATTAAACATGCTCTAAATGACCTTGACCTTGGGTCAATGTGATGTGAAATCTTTGGGTCATAAGCAACAATATACTTAAATATGAAAGTGATCCAGCAAACGGTTCAAAGGGATCTAGCCCGGACAGGAATGTATGCATTATTTCATTAAAAATGCACTAAGTGACCATGACCTTGGTCACATGACCTTTTGGTCATAAGCAACACCATACTAAAATATGAAAGCGATCGGGCAAACGGTTCAGGAGATATAGCCCGGATACGATGTGTGACAGATACGATGTGTGACAGACGGACAGACGGACGGACGACGAAGGCAAAACCAATGCCTCCTCCCGTTGGTAATTCGGCCATACAATCTAAAAAAACATTTTTTACTTTTTTTTCGAAGTCCCCCCCCCTCAAAAAAAAAAAAAAAGAAACAGGCTTACACAACTTTTTTTAACACATAATAAAGCAAAGTCTAAACTTTACTTTAGATTGAAATTTTTTTTTCAGATTATTTAACTTCGGATGTCCGTATCCAAAGGCCTTCATAAAATTTTACATAATCGTTCCCATAGCAACGGGATATTTATTGCATATTTAAAAAAAACTGTCATGTTTTGAAAGACGGCAGGTGCGACTAGCCAACAGGGGATGCTTATTCCTCCCTGCACCTGGTCCCACCTCTAGCTTGCTAGGGGTCCGTCGATTCTCAATTTGGTGCTCTATTGTGAGTGCTATTGAGGTTATCGTCAGGATCTTCTTTAACTCATTCTAAATCTGATTCTGACTCCTCGGCTGATAACATGATTGAGTTTGCTAGAACAGAGCACGGACTGTATTTCTTACGCCTTCGAAAATAAAAGGTTTTTTTTTATTCATTTTCATATTCAGGTGTCCTTGGGTCCCTACTTCATGCTGTCTGTATTGTCATCATGCAGTAGTATTATTTTACACCATAATTGTGCGTTCTTCGAGACCTCTTTTTAATCAGAAAATTTAGAGGTTTGTGCGCACGTAAACCGGATAACTACCCCGTATGCTACTGGAGTGGCAGATGGTTCTCCAGTTGACCATATTGCCCATCAGTCTCATTGATTTATGTGTAGTTTTTTGTGTTTGATGTTTACATGTCGTATGTCTCTTTTCCTTCTCATACTAAACTCGTCTTTTGTGTTTTTGCATCGGGTGTTTTGCTGTTGGTGCTGCAACAGGGTATTGTTGGAGATCCCCCCTTCTTTGCCTGCCTATCTGCTCTTTGCTTTTGCATTAGGTGTTTTTGCTGTGAACTGCTGCTGCTGAGTTTCAATCTGAATTACTGTGTTCATGACAAAATATAAATATTAGGTGATTTGAGCTAGAACGGACGGGCACGACAGCAATTTTAACCTCCCCTGACATTGGCAATCTATACATAGACATTGTATATACATGTGTTACCAACCTCTTTTCCGTTCCTTTCGCATACAATTTCGCATGAAACGCAAAACAAAATCTCAAAACCGTTACATATGTAAATGTTATGCCCTTCTTTACCACAATTTAAGGTATATGTCATTTTGAAAAAAAAACCCAAGATTTGTTCTGTTCTAAAATGATGCTATTGAATTTGAAGACGTTTTACATTTTATGAATTTAAAATAGTATTTATTGAAAAGCAAATAGTATTAAAGCCTGGAAATAACTTCGACCTTTGATGGTTGACCATAAGGTAGAGGATCCCTCGGGTCTCAATTTTTACAATATTTTCATTTCCATATACCCAAAGCTTATGTTAAACCTGATATACTAACGAAATATAATTCGTGGTTTCATGATTACATTTGTATACCAAGAAATTAGCCTAGCAATAAAATGCTACCCTTAAATTTTCTATTCCAAAAACCATATTAGTTTGATAATCTGAACAATATTCTGAAGAGAAAAAAATTACGATATTCAGGCAAAAAAAAAAAAACAAACCCAGCAATTTTGACCTGAGGGAAACTATAACTTAAGTGGCATTTGTCCTAAAGAATCTAAGATTTTAATGATTATTTGTCAAAAATATGCCCAAAATCCAATAATTGGTTCAGGTGAAATGAGCTTAGACGAACGATCATACAGACACGACAATTATATGACCTGGGCGAGGTAATTTTCAAAAGCTGTTAAATGTATTTTAGCGGCAACCTCAAGTTTTATTTTTTAATTTGAATTCACGCATCTATTTGCAAAAAGTGCGCAGTTCTAAATTTCAGATCAGGTCGATTCAGTAGTATAGCTAATTAAATCTATGACCAAAAGACCAATGAAGACTTGATGCTAGGATGTGAACCTCCTTTAATTTCGATATTTCGGAAAAAAAATTACAAGTTTCCGTGTATTTAGCTACGTTACCTATATCAATTCTGCGCTGGATTCTTAGCATTTTTCACTAGACATATTAGACGCCGTACATGTATTCATATGGTACTGTATCATTGTCCCCCTTCGTGTGTTACTTTGTTTTACGTGAATATTTTTTATCGCTGTTTCACTGCTGAGAATCTCCTCCCGGATTGTGTTACATGTACGTTTAAAAAAATGCTATTAATTCCTCTTGAGATTTCCGGATTCTATTTTGAGATTTTGTGTTTGATTTTCATTTACTTGTATATATATGTATCTTCGGTTACTTCACCCTTTTTATAGTGAAAACACGTATAAGAAATTTTCATACAGTCATGTACGTTAAACATATACCTTTCCTGTGGATAAGGTCTTCGTGTAAAATGTTTTCCTTTGAATTCTTTGTTTGTCAGTTGAATGTTTTTAATTCTTATTCACTCATTCTATGTTTGACCATAGACCTTGAAAAGCAATTTATGCGGCTAATTAAATGATCGTCTTATGATTGTTGGAGAGCACATATGTTTCCATTTTCATGAGATAAAGAAGATCTGACAATAATCTCAACAGCACTCACAATAGAGCACCAAGTTGAGCATCGATGGACCCCTAGCAAGTTAGAGGTGGGACCAAGCGCCCGGGAGAAGTAAGCATCCCCTGTTTGGCTAGCCGCACCCGCCGTCGATGCTCATGCACGAAAATGAAAACAATATCTTCAGACCATGCACTGTCCGAGGTCATAGTTATATAAAAAGTGCTATGGCGAATATGTCAGGGAAAAAATTCATAACACTTACTGTCAAACCCATGGCGGGGAACTTTTGTACGAGCTCCACTCGACAAAGGGCATAAGTGTGACACGAATGAGATAAAGAAGATCCTGACAACAATCTCAACAGCATTCACAATACAGCACCAAATTGAGCATCGACGGACCCCTAGCAAGTTAGAGGTGGGACCAGATGCCCGGGAGGAGTAAGCATCCCCTTTTTGGCTAGCCGCACCGGCCGTCGTTGTTCATGCACGAAAATGAAAACAATATATTCAACGCATGCACTGTCCGAGGTCATATCTATATAGAAAGTGCTTTGGCGAAAACGTTTGACCTAACCTTCATTACGATGACCTTATGCACAAATTAAGTTTCAAAAGATAAACCCAGAGGGCGCTAATGAAATTAATTTAGGCGGCTTATGGAAATATATTTGGCAGGAAGGGTTAGTGAGGATTTAATATCTGAAACACGTGTCTGGTGCATGATGAATTGTTTGAAATCTTCTTCATCACTGTGGCGTATCACGTGACACGCAAATGATATGTTCTACGGGATTCCCCCTTTTTTAAACCAAGTAAATACTGTCTAAATCTTCTTCATATGAATTTACTTTAGGCCTATCAAATGGCCATTATCATCAAGGATATGATGCTTATCTATCCTAGTCAAGAATATACGTGTATTCAAAGAACACTTAAACAGAATTTTTTTCCAATGCTCGCCACATGTTTTGATATGGTGTACGGACAGATACAAAATTTTCTGTTTAAGTGTTCTCCAAATATACGTCTATTCTTGACCAGAATAGATAACCATCATATCATTATTGATAATGGCCATATGAAAGGCCTAAAGTAAATTCCTATAAAGTAGATTTAGACAGTCTTTATTTGGTTTAATCAAAGGGGATTCCCGTGGAACATATCATTTTTGTGTATCACGTGATATGCCACAGTGTTCGAAAAGGTATAGAGTTGGAGCACTACCGTATTATTAAGTGGAATTTGACCTTGGTGCTATGCTCTTCCTTTTTGACTATTGATGACAGCATTAAGTTTAGAAGATGTTGTTGCCGGTAATGCAAAAATGTGACACCAGACTCCCTTATATGTCGTACTTTCCAAGCAGGTCAGCATCTCTTTTCACGAAGATACTGACGACATATTAAAGGAATTTTTGTAGCTTTTGATCGCTCGAATTTTTCGATAATTTGTTTATGTATGAAGAAATGTTAAAGTACTGCAACCCACTTGTTTGACAATTCTTTCCTATCCTATCCTACCCATTCTACATCCTACATTCACCTCCTATCCACTCTATCCTATCCAATCCCATCTTATCATATCCTATCCGCTCCCAGCCAATCCTATCCACCTCATTCCCATCCAATTCTATTCTATCCCATTCCACATCCTTTCGTACCCTACATCCTATCCTATCCTACATCCTATCCTATCCACCTTTATCTACTTCTGATCATCTTTAGCGAGATTATGATTAAAAGTAAATGGCTTGATACAAATTCATACATAAGTAGTAAATTTCCTGTAATTATTGCTGATTTGGATTATATTAAAATGAAAATCATTTAGATGATTAAATATTTTTTTGGCACTTGCAGTGTTCGTGAATGAAACAACAATATCACAACAAAACCTCAAATGTTAAACGTCTTTAAATTCAATAGCATCATTTAAAACCTGATAAATTAACAGCATGGACCAGAAGTTCGTTTTTCATTGAATTAAAATCTGTGTTACCAATTGATTATGTCAAGTATAAAATTTCAATGGATCGAATTAATTAAATAAGTATGGTTGTCTGTTAATAACTTAACAATTAAAAAGAAGAAGGATTTGATTGAAGAATGAGGTGGATAGGATGTAGGATTGGATAGGATGTAGGATAGGATAGGATGGAGGATAGGATGGAGGATAGGATGGGATATGATGAGATAGAAACGGATAGGGTTGGATAGGGTAGGATGGGATAGTATAGGATAGGATGTGATAGCATAGGATAGGATTCTATCCACTTTCTATCCTACATCCTACCCTATCCACTTTTTTGTCAAACAAGTGGGTTGCAGGACTGTCTTATTTTATTAACTATAAACAGCAAGATTGGCTGATAACATCATCGACACTCTTGAATAAATCACCGTATACCATGGTTTAAAAATAGACCGGGATAACCCCCACTAACTTTTGTAAATGGCGTCGTTAGTAAATCATGAAATTTTAGAATAAACATGATAAAACAGTTATCATATAATGGACTTTTAACTCAGTATATATGAATTGATATTGACTCACTATAAAAATACTGACCTCGGCTTCGCCTCGATCAATATTTTCAAAGGAAGTCAATATCACATCATATATACAAAGTTAAAAGTCCATAATTGTATAAAATACTATCCTCTTTACAAGATGGAACATTTCCGGTATAAATTGACTACATGTATATGATTCTTACGAAACATATTGGCAGGTAACATAGCAACACTGTCCTCTGTCAATTTTTTCACAGTAAGTCAAAATCACATCATATACACTGAGAAAAAAGTCTATAACTATTTTATTCTATAATTTCATATTTGATTCACAATAAATAACAACGCCATTTGCAGAAGTTGGTGGGGTAATCCCGGTCTATTTATTCATAATATTATTAATCCGGTGATTTCTCCAGGAGCGTCAGTGATGTTATCAGCCAATCAGAGCGTCGCTATTTATAGTTTATAGAATAATATTGAATATAACTTTCTGAGACTTTTAGTTTTACTATATCGCATAGAAATCTACAAATTTGAAATTTGAACATAAAAAAGCGACATACAACATAATGTTTACATGATATATATTAATGCTTACAAAAAAAAAGAAACTGTACATGACAACAGAGTTAAGAAATGACTTGGCTCCATTTTTCAGATTAGAAATGACTGTCAAAATAGATGGCTACATATTAGATGATTCGGATAAGTTATTTTCAACATTTACTTATCTCATATATTCTAATTTGGTCAAATATTCTGGTAAATAATTATCTATATTTCCATAAACATTACTATAACTATAGTCATCACTAGATGGACATAGGTGATGGTTCCAATTTCCCGCATTACATAATGAACATAAATATATACATTCATAAGACTAATTTCAAAAAAGATAAACTAAGTCTTCTATTATGCTTATAATGAACATTGGTAAGTATTCATTCAAAAGACATACATCTGACACAAAAATAGGTTTTACAAACCTATAAAAATTGCATGAATTGCCTGAAAATAAGTAACAAGCAAATAATATAAGTTGGGTTATACATTGTACATTTGTAAAAAGAATATATGCACGAAACCTGAAGACCTGCCTACCTGTTTCTTACTAAAAGTGTTAACATTTGCTAAGAAAGTGTAATCTACGGATGTTAAGCGTAATATAAACAATAGAAAGAAAAACATTGTCTTTTCCCAGCTTTGACAATTTTTACAAATTTATATCACGTACACAATTACTTATACAATATCAAAACGCCAATCTACAACGAATCTATATAGGCGAGTCTATTTGTTTGTTTAATACATTTCTAAAATAAATTCTGATTGGGAATATGTTTTAGACGTTAAATGAGCAGCAAGACATAGAGCGTATTTGTAGGTCAAAAATGTGCAGAATAGTGATTTGTTGAAAGTTTATACCGTTATGTTGTTTTACCTTGAGATTTTAACAATTTTCATATCTTCAAAATAACTTGATTATGGTCTTCGGGGTACCGATTAAAATATAAATGTAGAAGAAAGGCGGGAGCCTCCTACAACATGTACAAGACTCGATTGAAACACCAATAGCTAAACACTGAAACACCCCTATGCGAAAAAAAAATCGTCAAGTACAAAAGAAACGGAAACGGGACAAGGAACACAACACACGACATCCAAACACTACACACGAAAGGCTACACATAAACCAATGAGATAAATTGGCAGCGAATTGGCAATGCATTTATTTTTAACAATTTTTACAACTTTGCAGTCGAGAATTATTTAAATTGTATCTAAGTACAAGCTTAAACAAAAATTAATATGATTTAATTTTAAATCATGCCAAATTGTTCACGACTTTCACTTGTGTAATAATTAGTTCCATGTTTAAAACAGAGAGAGACGTACACTACTCTGAGGCAGCATATCATATCAGATAAATGAAGATTTCTTCTTTTTT
The DNA here is from genome assembly GCA_033119305.1 of Pinctada imbricata. Lineage (NCBI taxonomy): Eukaryota > Metazoa > Mollusca > Bivalvia > Pterioida > Pteriidae > Pinctada > Pinctada imbricata. Next base: position 2,645,306 of record VSWD01000011.1, read on the forward strand.
GCCTAGAGCATTACTTGTTGAAATACTCAAATGGTTCTCTCAAATTTTTAAATAGAACAGTCATATATTTCAATACTAACAATTTAAACAACGAGGTTGGTATCTCTTCTGGTGTATTCCTTAGTCCCCAAGGATATCGTTGCCCTAGTTTCACAGTGTTTCGGCATGATATAATATATATTTGTAAATTCACCACAATAAAACTTTAATAAAAAAAAACCTAAAATCAAGGGAAACCTTCCTGATCGTACAGCTCTGTCATTAGCAGATTCTTTGACAGAAATTTTAGGACAAGTTTAGACTTTTGCTCTTAATCCTATATTATTTGTATTTTACTCTTTTTCTGTCTCGAGCATCACTGGTGTAACATAATCGTTGAAATGCGTATATGGTGCACTCATATTTTACAATACAACATATTTTTTAATTTTGACATTTCTAAATAATGTAAATGTTTTATCAAAGGACCCAAGCTACAATAAAAACAGATTATCGTTCATATATAATACATGTTCTATTACAAATGTACAACTTCAAGCTTCTTTACTCCTTCGCAAAAATTATGTCTTTTGTAGACTGCATGGTGGATGTTGTTTCGTTGCAGACTTAAAATCTTTGTCTTTAATTGATTTGTACCTTTTTGGTTCTGTCAAGGAGTAGTACTCCTTGAGCTCTGGGTAATGGTTAACCATCTTTCGTACGTAAACATTTCCCTTCTTATCAGTCATATCTTTATCTTTGATTTTGTAGAATTCCATCGTTCCCTTTTCGTGGAAATCTAGTTTTTCTCTAAATGTCTTAAACGGTTCAAAGTCCTGAAATGCATCTCCTTTTTCTCTCTGTCGTTGAACCATTACAGGAGCCAGTTCACAGAGTGTTTCCCAATCATCATCTACTTCTATTTCTAAAGGATTTGACGAACGAGTTGACTTTGTTCTTAAGAACTGCAAGATAAATGGTAGATAGCAGTATTCCAAAAATGTTCGAATATTTTTTGACGCAAATGAATTAATAACAGCAAACAGTAACAGGTCATTATTGAAGAAATATGAACTTCCTTTCTTATGCAATATGCCAATTTCTACCAATTCATTGACACGCACGTCAAATCTGCCCTGGTTTAGGTCTTTGTCTAAGACTGACAATAACTTTTTGTGTGAAAGTTTCGAATCTACTATTGATCCATTTAACATGATGTAAACCAACGCTCCGTATTTTTGTCTACCAGAATCAGCAAGACTCTTTACATATTCATGAAAAATACTCATGACGTCTAAAGCCTCAGAATATTGTACGTTCCACTCAACTTTAGTGGAAAGATAACAAGCTACGGGTAGTCCGAATTCTGAAACGTTAGGTGTTTCAGATGTTTCTTCTGCTTTATCTTCCAATTTTTCATTCTCTTCCGCATTACTTTTTCCATGATTATCTGTAATTTCTTGCTCAACGTTTAATGGATCTGTTTCTCCATCCTCTTCACTAGGAGGACAATAATTTTCAATTTCAGGGTATCTCGCAGGTTTCCTATCATCCTCATTTCCAATGCCTGTACCTTCTGTAGAGCTTTGTTCGTGTTCCAAAACTATATTTTCATCATCTCTCTCCGCAGACTCCTGCAGATTCTTTGGATCAATGCTGGATTTAGGATAATCTTCTTCTGACTTCGTTGATCTTATTGAATCTGAAGAATTTAGCACTACATCGGTTTGATTTTCTGCTTCATTAAGATCTTTTTCATAAGCCAATCCAGGTTTATCATCATCCTGATCTAAGGTAGTCTTCGCTTTCTCAGAAGTATTATCCTTATCTTTAATTTGATTTGACTTTGACCTTTCTAACAACTTGTCTTCAGTTTCATTTACATCATTAAGCTTTACTTTTGGTCGTGTGTACTTTTCATTCAAATTTTTCAAATCACTAATGTCATATGACACGTCCAATTCGAAGCATTCGTTCAAAATTGGAAAATTTGTTTGCGACTTAGTTAATGAGCTTGAAGACGTAATAAGGACTTTGTATTCCTTACATTCGCGTGTTGAAGTGTACAGTCTGTTCATCATGTTTTCGATGTTTGAATCATAACGGGAGTACAAAGATAAATCTCCGAATGTTATATCCACTAGTATAATTGTTCTTTCTCCAACTTTATCCAGTGCATCTAAGGGAAAGTGAATAGTTTTCCATTCCAGCTTTTGTCTATAATGTTCTAGCACCCCTACACATGTTGCAGACTTTCCCATTCCTGTATTACCAACGACAAGGACCACGTTATGTGTTTCTAACATCGTGATGATTTCACTGTAAATCTTTGTCTCCACGAAGTAAGGATTCGACCTGGTTATCTTTTTTTCTGTAGGAGTTTTACCTAGATTGAGAAAGATGAAGAGAATGCTAAATGGATTTGAGTTTATTTCGAAGGGAGGAAATGATTCCAACTTTTTAAAATTAAAGTTATAAACATCGACAATAAGAACATTGGCAGATATGAAACCTACCACGAAGAACAGGAGAAGGACATTGATCTTGTGTCCAAATGTAACAAGTTTTACAATCAATACATAAAACATTTTGTTTTCCTTCTTCTTTCATTTGTCTAGCTATAATTACTGCAATAATGTAATATAGATATATTATCAAGATTGATCGATTAAAGTCTTACCAGCTACATGCAATAATGGATTCTTCTCAGGGTCTGACTTACCAGGAACTGAATTCAATGGAAGTCATACAGAAATATATATTAAAAATATAATTTTCAATTCACATCTTTCTTTCTTAAAAATAACTATAATATTAAGTCCTCTTCAATTATGATATCAACATCCTTGCACCTTATGGATAAAAACATGCTTAGCTTTTAAAAAATAGCATATTGAACAATGCAATGATGTCCATAGTTCTAAGATATACATATTTAGGTATTGATTTTGCTTACCTTCGAATTCTTCCTCAGGTTTTTGACCTAAATGAATAAAAGAGGGAAATGCATAGACACTGAATGTTTAAGAATACATGAATTTATCATCATATGCAAAATTCCCTTGAAGCCAAGAAAACTCATTCAATTCACCCAAGATTTCAGACAAATGGTGTCCAACTCTGCTTATAGTGAGAGTCTTTCTGGACAAGAAAGAAAATTCTAAATATGGTCTATCAAGGCATTTAATATCAATTCTCTGTAAGGACCAAAATATTTTGGAAACAGCATGTCATGGATTTTCATGATTTTCTCTATAAATGGTATGTATAATGCCCTGAATACAAAAATAACAATTTTTTGAAAATAAATATTCCGGTTGCCATGGAAACGAGGTCTGTCTATTTATTGCACTAAAAAAATAGTCAAATAAGTCAGCTTTGGTTATTATGTTGCCATGGAAACCATTGTCAGAGTTAATTGGTATTAACAACTTACACTTTTTAAACCTCTATTTTAAGTAAAAATAAAAAAAATTTGACATTTTTTTCAATTAGCCGGATCCTATCAAATCAAAATCTGTCAAAAATTGCCATAAAATAAGGTCAAAATCAAGGCCTATCTTTGTCCAATTTTTGCCATTTTTAAGCAAAAATAACACAAAATGTCAGGCTGATAACACCATCACTGTTGTCAGAACAAAACAGATTTCATGTGACTAATATAATTACTGATAAAAATAAGTGGGACCTTGTTTTGTTTTCCTACATTTTGAGGTCAAAAATGGTTGCCATGGCAACTTTTCATTTGACACATGATGAATGTATCTTTTCAAATTGATTTTTAGCATGGTTAAAATAACTTTTATTGCTTAAGCTTTATGTAGGGACAACAAAAGAAATTATTCTTCATTTGAGCACTTTCAAAATTTGTCAAGGTCATTGACTCTAAGTTCAAGGTCAATTCAAATTATAGGTTCCAATTTCAATGAAATTTGCATTTTTGTTGTTATTTGTTGTTCCTAAATTTAGGCATGACTGTCATATATTTTTATCAAAAATACTTCATTCTAAAATTGGGACTGGTAGATGGAAAAACATTACAATTTTTTGTTCAGAACATTTCTCCTAAAAAATAAGCCCCAGACAAAAATCATGATAATCTCACATTTTTTATATGTACGTATGAAATACTAGCTAAAAATCAAGGATGTCATTGATTTTGAGATTTTTGCAACTTTGGTCAATAAATAGGGGATATATCCAAAATCACTATGTATGTGTTTGTTTTACTCAATACCACATAATTTTTGAGTAACTGCCTCTCATATTTTTGAAAAATCACAGAATTTTGCCAAATTTTGTGACTTACATTCAAGATGACCTTGACATTGGGTCCTGTGACCTTGAAAAATTCTAAGGTGATTTTTTAATCAATAATGCTCTTTTATATGCACTGATAAAAATAAAACACCGCTAAAGACGGTATGGCCGGATTGCAAAGTAAGTTTTTGTCACAACCTGGGTCAAGGTCACTAAATCAAATATTACAGCATACATTGAGGTCTTGTCAGAGGCAACCTTCATGTATAATATAAAGTTTCTACTGTATACAGTTCCTTAGATTTTGCTTAAACCAGGAACTTTAACCGAAGTCTAAAACTAGTTCAAAGTCCAAGGTCATGGTCACTGGGTCCAATGTTACAGCATAAATTGAAAGGTCTCATCATGGGCAACCTACATGTATAATATAAAGTTTCTATTGCATACAGTTCCTTAAATTTTGCTTAAACCAGAAACTTTAACCAAAATCTTTAACTAGGTCAAAGTCCAATGTCAAAATCACTAGGTCCAATGTTACGGCATAAATTGAAAGGTCTCATCATGGGCAAACTAAATGTATAATATAAGGTTTCTACTGCATACAGTTCCTTAGATTTTGCTTAAACCAAAAACTTTAACCAAAATCTTTAACTAGGTCAAAGTCCAAGGTCAAGGTCACTAGGTCCAATGTTATGGCATAAATTGAAAGGTCTCGTCATGGGCAACCTATATGTATAATATAAGATTTCTACTGCATACAGTTCCTTAGATTTTGCTTTAACCAGGAACTTTAACCAAAATCTTTAACTAGGTTAAAGTCCAAGATCAAGGTCACTAGGTCAAATGTTACGGCATAAATTGAAAGGTCTTGTCATGGGCAACCTTCATGTATAATATAAAGTTTCTACTGCATATAGTTCCTTAGATTTTGCCTCAACCTGAAACTTTAACCAAAATGTTGACGGCAGACGGACGGACGGACAGACGGACGGACGGACGGACGGACGGACATCGTCAATCTATAGACCGGAATTGCTTTGCAATCCGGCCAAAAATGCTTAAAAATATATAACGGACAGCTGAAAATTTACAAGTAAATTACTCTATGTGTAATACCACTGGACAGAATGTCACCATGGTAACCATTTTTTATACCCTTTTGAATAAAACTGTGAAGAGGTCCCACTCAAATTTTAACATTTTCTTAAAGATAGAGGATTAAACTTTAAAGATAATTGGCAGTAGAAATCAAGTTAGCCTGACATTTCAGATTATTTGCCCTTAAATTTGAGCAAAATCATGTTAAATTAGGAGCTTTTTCGGTCTTAAAAAGGGCCTCTTCAAAACAGGTTTTTGCCTACATTTTGAGCATATTGATAAAGAGAATAGCAGGCAGAAACATACTTCTTGTGTAATATTTATACTATTAAAGATATAAAGAGAAAAATTAAGGAAATTTCAGTTGACTACAATAGCTGTTACCATGGAAACGAACCTTGTGAAAATGCCATGTTACAAGTATTCTACTGATGCGTAAAATTTCAAACATGGTTTCCATGGCAATGAAAACTTAATTTGTAAAAAGAAAGTTTATTTTTGTCTCAGTACATCATATATACCTTCCACACCAAAAATCTTCAAAATTGGAGACATGCTGTTTCCACGTGCTATTGAAATTATTTTGGTCCTTACAGAGAACTGCTATTAATGTCTTAGGTAACGAATCGTCACAGTACAATGTGAGAAATTAACAATATTTGGAAAAAATTTCACAAAGCGGAATCATTTTTGTAATAAAATAAGAACTAATAAGTAATGTACATTCCAGTTCTAAGAATCATTTACGTCTAGCAAATGAAAATATCTTAACAAAAACATAAAATATAAAAAGCAATAACTCAAAATTTTAAACACCTAACAGCAATTCTCTGTAAGAACCAAAGAATTTCAAGACATGTTGGCACGGCATGTCATGGATTTTTTTAGATTTTTGGTATGGAAGTTCAATATGAAGTACTAGTATGCAAATCGACCCCAGTTTTTTCAGAAAGGTTGTCGTTGCCATGGTAACCGTGTCTGAAGTTTCAAAAATCGGGAAATTTCACAGGACGAGGCATATTTGTAGGCTTCGTTACCATGGAAACGGATACATTTTTTATCTGAAATTACTTTGATTATTTTCTTTCAATCCTTTTTATAATACATAATTATTTTTAAAGTTTTTAACATTAATCTCAGATGCATTTTGTATACAAGATGAAAAATTGGGCCAAAATAGGGTATCAAAATGCTCTCTTTAGGGCATTTTAAGACCCTGTTTTGCATGTTTTTACTGTTTTACAAGGTTGAAAATTTCACAAAAGCACTTTTTAATAAAATTTAATGTAGTTATCAAATGAGTATCATCTTTGAACTATACATAAATATAAAAATTTGATTCGGTAAATTTGTCCTTTTTATGCAAACCAGCTTCAAATTTGGTTGCTATGGCAACAATAAGCTGAAAGGTTTTGATACGATGAGTTTAAACACAATCTTAATTGAACTATCCACGCATGATATTGGAACAGAAGTTCATGTACACATCTATCAGAGACGTTTGAATATAAAGATGACCTTGAAAATATTTCAAGGTCACCCACTGCATTTCCAAGGTCATTAAACTTTAAGTGACCAGGTATGACGAAAAATCTGATTTTCATAAAATGAAGACGCCAATATTTCAGTAACCTTCAGTTATTGAACTAAACAATCAGAAGCCATATAATGATTAATCTTACACTAATTCCTAGAACTATTGATCAAGTTTCTTCGCATCTTTGAATTTCTCAATTCTTGGTGAGTATTTTGATAAACAAGAGCCCCAGGGGGCACAACGCTCACCTGATACCCATGCACGCTCTAATTGACATACTGACATTGAATACTGATAGTGCCAGTACCAGGATTTTAGCCCACAACCTTTCTTACAAGATTTTTGCCGGATGCAGACAAGTTTTTTTTTCAGACAACCTTTAAAAGTACAAACAAGAGAAAATAGTTACATTTCAAAACAACAACTTTTTTACTGATTTGAAAAGATGGATTATGCGATCATAAGTCATATGCCCAGCTAATATAGTTCGATTATGCAACATCAAAAATAAAATCATAAATGTCATTAATGTGCAACAGAAACAGAATAAAACAATGAAATGATTTCATAAATTAAGTTTATTTAAAATTGAACACCAAACCTTTCATTATTAATAGCTAGTATGCCAGAAAATAATAAAGCCTGTGTTTGTGAAACACGAATGCCCCGGGGTGGCATCTTTGTTGGTATAAACACCATTTTCTGTTAAGTATGTGAGAGGTCAGGGTCAGAGTAATGTTGGTATCAATGGAAAGATCTTGTCACAAAGAATACACATGTACAATATGAAAGCCCTATCACTAACCATTCAAAAGTTATGCCCAATGTTAAAGTTTTTGAAAAGTAGGTCAAAGGTCAAGGTCACGAGGTCAAAAATTTTGGTATCAATGGAAAGGTATTGTCACAAGGAATACACATGTGAAATATGAAAGCTCTATCACCTTCCTATCAAAAGTTATGCCCAATGTAAAGTTTTTCGGACAAACAGACAGACGGACAGGCCAAAAACTATATGCCCCCGTATCTTTGATTCCGGAAGCATAAAAAACAAAGACTTTTCGGTTTTGCCTTTATTCATATTAAATTATACAGAAATCTATGAATGAGAGCTTTTGAATAGTATTGATTTCATCTTAATACATGTAACGTACAGTCAAAATCGTGTTAATCCAATTAACACAGACAAGTTGTTAGCGGACAATATTAATTCAAGTGAGTTGTGCAGAAATTGAGCCAATTTATTTTCCAAACAGCAGTGTACGGTGTATCAAACCTCATGACCCAGTGAAGCCACTTGGACAAATTATTTTCGGTAAATATGCTGAAATGCGGTGCTTGGAAATGTATTTTTAGCATATTGAATCAATAGTTGTGATAAATTAAACTTCGAACTTGATCTTGTCTTTTATGCAATCTACAGATAGGTTTGAAAATATGCAAAATTCGGAACATTTTCGATGAGGACGCAGAGTTCCTGTAAAAAAAGTGAAATTTGCAGAAAAAAAAGGACATGCATGACCCCCCCTTTTTTCTTTACATTTTTATGCGTGCCAAAGATTCGCAATCAAAAAAGACCAATTTTACAGACTTCCGGGCATTTCAAGTCAGTCAAAATTTTTAGTGTGCACCTTTTTATTTCCTGTAGTTACCCCTACTAAAGGGGCAAGGAGGTATTGAACCAATAAAATCTGTAACACAAGATATATGGCGACTATGTTTACCATAGATACAGAAATAAGACAGAGAAAATAATCATTAAATAGGGAAATTGTTCTGAAATATGCATGTATGAAAAAAAAGCAATCCAAGGAATGCTTGTGTCGCCTGCGTAGCGGATTTTTTTTTTATTGAAATTAGGTCAAATATCAAGGGCAAGGTCACTAGGTTAAAAATTATGGAATGTTTAGAAAGGTCTTTTCATAAGGAATACAAATGTGAAATATCAAAGCCCTATCAATTACCACTCAAAAGATATAGCAAATCATAGATTTGTTGAAAAGTAGGTCAAATATATAAGCCAAGTGCACGAGGTAAAACATAGGTAATCACAGATTACGAAGCTCACCTCGTGACAGCAAAATTCAATTCAAACATATTTCTTAGTACATGTATATTGGCTTTTAATGGCAAAACCACTCAAGCAGAAAAAGTAGGTCAAGGTCATTTTATGAAAGTTTGATCAAAGATACATCCAATATGCAAGTTTGGTACATGTAGCAGTTATACTTTGCTCAATATTGGCTTTTAAAGGCAAAATCACTCAAGCGGAAAAAGTAGGTCAAGGTCATTTTATGAAAGTTTGATCAAAGATACATCTAATATGCAAGTTTGGAACATCTAGCACTTATACTTTGCTCAATATTGGCTTTTAAAGGCAAAATCACTCAAGCGGAAAAAGTAGGTCAAGGTCATTTTATGAAAGTTTGATCAAAGATACATCCAATATGCAAGTTTGGTACATGTAGCACTTATACTCTGCTCAATATTGGCTTTTAAAAGCGAAATCACTCAAGTGGAAAATGTAGGTCAGATGCTGCATCCGATGCATGGGTCCATCTCGGCATCTAAAGATGAATCACTTGTGCAAGTTTGGTTACTGTAGCATTAGTACTTTGTCAGATACTGAGCTACCCCAAACTTCTTATCCAAATCACTCAAGCGGAAAATGTAGGTCAGATGCTGCATCCGATGCATGGGTTCACCTCAGCATCTAAAGATGAATCACTTGTGCAAGTTTGGTTACTGTAGCATCAGTACTTTGTCAGATACTGAGCTACCCCAATCTTCTTAACCAAGTCACTCAAGCGGAAAATGTAGGTCAGATGCTGCATCCGATGCATGGGTTCACCTCAGCATCCAAAAATGAATCACTTGTGCCAGTTTGGTTACTGTATCATCAGTACTTTGTCAGATACTGAGCTACCCCAAACTTCTTAACCAAGTCACTCAAGCGGAAAATGTAGGTCAGATGCTGCATACGATGCATGGGTTCACCTCAGCATCCAAAGATGAATCACTTGTGCCAGTTTGGTTACTGTAGCGTTAGTACTTTGTCAGATACTGAGCTACCCCAAACTTCTTAACCGGACGCGGACGCGTGGGGTTATAGCATAAGCTCACTCAACTTCGTCGAGGTGAGCTAAAAATGATGGTATGTGAAGAGAGGTCTTGTCACATGGAATGCACATGTGAAATATCAAAGCCTATCACTCAGCAATCAAAAGAAATAGCCAATCTAAGATTTTTTAAAAGGTAGGTCAAATATCTAGGTCTTGGTCATGAGGTCAAAAGTTATGATATGTGTAGAAAGGCCTTGTCACAAGAAGGAATACACATATGAAATATCAAAGCTCTATCACTTACCAATCAAAAGATATAGCAAATCTTAATTTTTTTGAAAAGTAGGTCAAATATCTAGGTCAAGGTCATGAGGTCAAAATTATGGTATGTGTAGAAAGGTATTGTCAAAAGGAATACACAAGAGAAATATCAAAGCCCTATCACTTGCCAATCAATAGATATAGCCAATCTTGGTTTTTTTTAAAAAGTAGGTCAAATATCTAGGTCAAGGTCATAAGGTTAAAAAGTATAGTATGTGAAAAAGGGCTTGTCACAAGAAATACACATGTGAAATATCAAAGCCCTATCACTTACCAATCAAAAGATATAGCCAATCATAGATTTTTTGAAAAGTAGGTCAAATATCTAGGTCAAGGTCACGAGGTCAAAAAATATGGTTTGCGTAGAAAGGTCTTGTCACAAAGATTACACATGTGAAATATCAAAGCCCTATCACTTGCCAATCAAGAGATATAGCCAATATTAGATTTTTAGAAAAGTAGGTCAAATATCTAGATCAAGGTCACAAGGTCAAACATTATATGTGTAGAAAGGTCTAATCACAATGAATACACATGTGAAATATCAAAGCCCTATCACTAATCAATCAAGAGATATAGCCAATATTAGATTTTTAGAAAAGTAGGTCAAATATCTAGGTCAAGGTCAAAAGGTCAAAAATTATGATATGTGTATAAAGGTCTTGTCACAAGGAATACACATGTGAAATATCAAAGCCCTATCACTTACCAATCAAAATTTGTGGGGTGTGACACCCAAGTGTGACACCCAAGTGTGACAGACAGACGGACAGACGGAGGGACGGACAGACGAACAACAGACAAAGTGATCCCTAAGTGTCGCTGTGCTTCGCAGGCGACACAAAAAGTCAACATCTTAAAAATAAATTCAGCGTATATTTGATAGCGTATGTGGCCAAGTTAATTCGAAGTATGAAAATAAGTACACAAAGCCAAACTAGCTATAGCTTGTCTTATTTAAAAAATCATTAAAAATCTAAAAGTTGATATTTTGACAAAATTCTTTCACAGTTTCATTTCTAGCTATAAATATAAAAATAAAAGAGAAAAAAAACTGAAAAAGGGAAAAAAAAAATTGTTGGGGTCCCGCCGGGGTTTAGCTACTCCCCATGGGTCCATTTGGCATGGAAAACATACATTAAACCTATGTACAATCTTAAAAAATATTCCTTAAACATCCAAAAGTGGATATCTTGACAAAATTCTTTCACTTGTAGGGTACCATGCATGAGTACCTCATACCTACAAATTGTCATGACAATCTGAAGAGTGGTTATAGAAAAGAAGCAGAAAATGTATGAAAATCAACCCCCCCCCCTTCCTTTTTACATAAGAAAAAAATTCATAAAAAATCAAAAAAATAAATTTTAAGCATAAAATACATATCAAAGCATTAAGTAAGTTAAATATGATAAAAATGTAGTAAATGAGTGTGTAAAATCATACACTTATTGAGTTATTTAAAGAAATAGTGCAAAAATGTGCATTTCTGACAAAGTCCGAAAAGACGTCAAAAACGCGTCAAAAATTTGACTTCGAAGTGGAACCAAAAATAACAACACTTCTTAAGACATCTCTCTAGATCATCCTGATGCTTTCGTTTTGTCGATACATGCTTCGGTTCTGAAGAAGTTTGTCAAAGGAGGGTACCCCCCGTGACCTACTTTTGGCTGTGGTGGCGCCACCTGTTGACAGATCCGGACGAAAAACAACAACACTTGTAGGGGACCATGAGTACTTCATACCTACCAAGTTTCATCAAAATCCCTTCAGCCGTTCTGGAGAAGAAGTTTAAAATGTGAAAAGTTTACGACGACGGACGACGGACGACGGACGACGACGACGACGACGGACGAGGGACGACGGACGCAACACTATGACAATAGCTCACTTGAGCCTATGGCTCAGGTGAGCTAAAAAAGGAACGAAACCTATATTTTATTGCTTTTTGATAGAAAAAAAAATCCAACTGAATTATTACAGAATAATAAATTCTAAGATTTTTCTTTCTTATATTCATAAGCTTTCATAATAAATATGACCCATGAAAATATTCAAATATAAATTCATAAAAATTTATATCAAAAAGTTGAAAAATTTAACATTTTTTGCAATATTTGAGTCTCAAAGTAGAAATGACCTTGAACTTCGAGTAAATGACCTTGAACATTTCAATTGTTATAAAGTGAAAGGATTAAGTCATATCTGTCCATGCATACATTTTGACAATCATACGTAACTTTAAAGAGGAATAAAATAAATTTCAAAAAAAAATATGAAACAAGCAAACAGGTCTAATGTTGCCATAGCAACGGTTCTTGATGACAAAATTTAGGTAAAACTCCTAATATGCCTACTCCAATTTTTCATTCATTTTATTTGTCAATAAACATATAATTATTTTCTTTGATGAAAATCACTAGTCTCCTGTTGGTGCGTTTTGTAATTTTTAAGAATGAAAATGGCAAAAAACATACTAAATTGGCCCTTATTTTGACCTCTATTTTTCGCTTCATTTTAACTGATTCTGCATTAATACAATAAGCGTCCTGGAAAATAAATCACATAATTAAGTGTACCAAGTAAGAATTGAAGTTAGGAAGAACAAATTTTGTAAAAAAAAAAAAAAAGAAAACAAAATGTTACAGTGGTATCCATGGCATCACAGTATCGGAAGCTGGCTTATTTCATTGTCTCAAAAGTGCTATAAATAGAGTGACCTCGTTACCATGGCAACCAGAGGTCACATTGACCGAAAATAATTATTTTCATCCTCAGTACTTCATATAAGCCCGTCATACTGAAAATCATCAAAATCCATGACATGTCGTGCCGCTCGATTTTGGTCCTTACAGAGAATGGCTACTAAATATTACAGCCATAAAATGGAAAGGGAATGATCTCCAGCACGACCATCCTTCATTCACCCAGCAAAACAAACCCACAAGAAAGTGACACACAAATGACATCAGACAAAACTACAAATCGCAAAAAAATACAACAATATCACTAGAACATCATACAAAACAATCGTAACAGACGTACAGGAACATCACACATTAATGACAACAGTTAGAAAGAAGGAGACTAATGAGCACCTGGCGCCGACTTTGGACGACAATCTGCTATTAGCAAATGGTGTGGTTATCCGGATTACATTCGAACAATCCTCCCACTTATCCAGATACACAGAAGTCTCCATAGAAAGACAATTGTTATGTAACAAAGTGTATCACTGTAGTTAAACGCAGCGGCCACTTGTAACACAGATTCTATGTAAATTTATCTATAGAATTCTTTGGCATGCGTAAAACAGTATGTGCTCTGATGGCTAAAGCGAGCTCAAGATCAATTATCCGAGAAGTCTGACCAACTTTCAGATAGGACAGAGAATCAAGACCCAGTCTTCTCTGACAAGATTTAAACAAGGCCCATCATGAAGTTACATGTCTAGTTTTCAACTTCGAAAATAATTCGTTTTATGTTTTCTTAAATTGACTTGTAATTGACAAAAACAGCGAACTTACATATTGTGATAGTCCCTCCAGTAAAAGGATTGCGGATCTTGCAGTTGTACTTCTTACGTAGGTAGAACCTCCATACAAGGATAATACCGACAATTGCGAAAATCAGCAGAAGGACGGCTATTATAGCACCTGCTGGACTGCTGCCCTCTGAGGCGGCGGCTGTGGTAGTAACTGGAGGAGCCATGGTTCTGTAATACATACAAATATTGAATCTATGATAATTGTCTCCAGAGTCCAATTGTTTTAAATTTGTTCATTTCTTTTATCTTATTTGTAATTCATACATTATAATACATTACCAGATTCAATGTGTCCAAATCCAAATTCGTAAATTCTTACATCTAGACATCATTTTCTTACAGTGGAATTTTATTTCTTTCGCTATATCTACTTTAAAATAAGATGTTTTTTTTTAAAGAAAACCACACATTTTTTTCTTTGTTTCAAGTACATGCAGCAATAATGTTTGGCCTAGCCCTTACAACCATGTGCATGTTTTTTGTATTGTTATTGTTATGGAGGTTGTATTGACTTACCTTTAAATTTGCTTCCATTCATTTTCGACATTCAATTATGTTACAGTGGTATATTGGCGGATTCTATTTACACTGATTTAAGACCTCGTTATTAGCCTTGTAAATAGGAAGACATTTTGAAATCGATAATCGGAAAGGGCATACCGATCGATTATAGATTCAAATCGGAAACAATATTTAAAAAAAAAACAGATTCGCTTTATTTTTTTCCTTGATTTTGACAAAAAATTCTTAGGAAAACTACAATATTAAACACGTTATCAACTAATCCGTTTGCCTGCTGTATCATCTTTTCAGGCAAAACAACAAGTAAAAGCAACCTTGATTGTTGTTTGGGCCCCTGCGTTTTGCTGTCTTGTTTGTGTGTGGTCATCTGACAGTGAGGAGGTTTAATCTAGTTGTTTACACCACAATTGTACGTTCTTAGAGACCTTAATTTGGGTAATCGGAGAAGTAAGAGGGTTGTGTGCACATACTCCAGGATAATCACACCTTCTGCTATTTCCGCGACAGATTGCCGTCCTAAGTCGGCACCGGTTGCCCACTGATCTCGTTGGTATATGTGTAGCCCTTTGTGTTTGATGTTTCTGTGTTGTGCGTTGACGTTCCTTGTCCCTTTTGCGTCTCTTTCTGTGCTAATCTTCTCTGTGTTTTTGCATTGGGTGTTTTGGGGTTTTGCTGTGGGTGCTGCAACCTGGTGTTGTTAATTGGAGATCCCCTCCATTGTTTGGTATTAAGGGAAAGTAATACCCACAACACGAACATTTTTCTTTTAGCCACAGTCGATTGTGAAAAACTGAAATCGATCATCGGAATCGGAAGAGTTTTGGCGATCAACAATCGATTGTCAGCGAAAATTGATTTATCACTACTCGTTATCAAATGATATACTGGACAATTCTTGACGGGTGATTTGATTATGTTGTCAACTTGTCAATTTTATGTGATGTGCTATTAATAGCAGCATTTCTACAACACGACCGTTTGTTACCGGGGTATATGATGACCTAGAGATAGATTTGGACGTACAAAGACAAGGCAACTGAACCAAAGATTTCCTTCTTTGGATGTCAGTACTGTACATGCTGTAACATAATACTTACGTAGTTGTTGGTTTCGGTTTTCGGAGACATATCTCATCTAAAAGCAAAATAAAAAGCTTTAGTGAGAATTTTGTTCAATGCTGTTTAGATATTTTAATTTAAAAAAGCAATCTAAGATGGTGAATTTCTTTTTCACATTATGGTAAAAGAACAATTTTATTTTAGCAAAAGTAATATATAATTTTAATTTAAATTTTAAATGAAAGTTTCTAACATATACATAATACAATGAGTTATCTATAATGATTATAAAGACAGTTTGAAAATGATATTTGAATTCTGATCTAGTGGTTTTCTGTGTTGGAATTCCTTTGCCTAATTTGATGTCTAGTGCGTCAATTAATTCGCAAGTCTATTGGAACCTACTGTCCTGTTCACTAAATCCAGAGCACCCTGTTTTGGCAATTTATTCTGTAATCTGAAGAATTTTCTTGATAAATATTGTTTCCGAGAATTGACCTCCTTTAGTCGTAAATCGAAATTAGAGTCAACTTACCCTATCAGATGCCTTCAAGCCGCAATATAAAAAATAAAATGTCTACGGGAAATTCCTATGTTAATTTCAAGCCACCGCCATATTGTTCTCCGTGTCAACAATAGTAAACAGTGACGTCAAAGTGCCCGACGTCACGCATTTCAAGTGATTTTACTATAGAAAATCCCCGTAGACTTTTTATTTTCCGTCCTATTTCTAAACTAATTGACGTACATTCAAAACAATGGTATTTTCTGTTACGACTAAATTAGCACTATAAAATTGATATCTTTTTGGAAGATGACAACATCATATTTTAGAGAAAACCGGGAAAACAGGGTGTTATGGATTAAGTGAACAGGACAGTACGTGAGTAAGTCTGATGGGACTGGAAAGCCTGTGTAGAGCAGCTGAATCCATCAAACGGCTGGCATCTCTTCACGTTGATTTTCTTAGCCGCGGTGTTGTACTCCGGACAGAAACCTGAAAAGAAACGCTCAAGCTAAGTAAGAAATCAAACATAAATTGTAACAGCGAACATTCTCTACATAGGATGCTGCACAAAGACATGACGAGGAGGCCGAACAAGTGTAACAGAATAGGAATCCTGAAGACAATCTCAACAACTCACAATAGAAACCAAATAGAACATCGACAGACATCTAGCAAGCTAGAGGTGGGATCATGTACCCCCGGAGGAGTGAGCATCCCTGTTTGGCTAGCCGCAACCGCCGTCGATGTTCAGGCCACAATTAAAAACTGTTTGTTTCCCCTACACCCCCCCCCCCCGGTCTGTTTTTTCCAAGTGACCCGGCAGGCGGGTACTTTTTTTACCGCCAGAACTACATGTATCAAATATGTTTCAAGTCGTTTGAATCAAAATTGCACATTACTGGACTCCTTACAGCTGCGCAGTCACACTCTGTGTTTCTAATTGATATGATAAAGACTAAGAGCTGGCAGCCGGCGATTTCTCGTCTTTTACCTCGGAAAAATCGCCTCCTGCTTTCCGTAAAAATATCCGTTGTGTTTCAATTTCTATCGCTTGCTAAGTATGAAATGTTTATTTTAGTGAACATGTTCAAAAGAAAATTACGTTGTCCTGTAAAACCTATTCTATATACAAATGTAATCAAAATTATCCCAAGATACAAAATGTACACGATAAATATTCCCACAACATGTGCATCAGATGTTTCAGCGCGGCGTAAAGGCCATTTTACGGCAACGTCGAATCTGCGAGAATAAGATGCACTATAGAACGATTACATCTCGACTTTTTTTACGACTTGTAAATATTGAATTTGTATAGATAATGGCCGGCGTTTTCCAGTGCATGATAAAGATGAAATAAGTTTGTATAATTTTCTTTCTCGGTCCGTTTATTGTGTATAAACAGCGTAAGTGAAAAATGATTATACGAACAACATCAAGAATTCATTGTAATATTGAGTCTATTGATAATGACGTTCACGATGCAAGAAGTTACTACGGACCGCCGACAAACGCTAGAGAAACATAGGTTAATCATAATAACTGAGTACGTACAGTACTATGATCGGGTAATAGTTTTTTTATTCACCCGATTTTATGCATTTAGATAATATAAGCCTGAATTTTGCCCCACTCAGCGGACCCTTCCAAATAAGCGATGGGTTTTTATAGCGTTCATACGCCTAACCGTGAAACGAGATTTCATAAGTTGAGGAACTAGATTGGGCACACTGCCACATGCGTTTACATGTATGTAAAGATGGGAGCCCACAACAATACCTGCCGCACTCGCAGAATTCGAAAGGCACATGCTTGTTTACAATTTTACATTCGTAGACCGAGCGCTCGTCTATCGTAACTTAATTAAGACTCAACATGCTCAATGTTCTCAACAACTTAATACGTAATTTATTACTAACGGGAATGGGAAGGCGGGGGTTACGTGTAACCATATGGCCTCTCCCCCACAATAATTAAGCTAATTAATTATTCATATTAATTAGTAACATGTATATGGAAATTGCTAACTTGAGTTTTCTATAGTAAAAGGGGAATCATTATAACTTAATTTCTTGACTTTAAGTTTGAACTTCATATTGAGACAATCAAATTCTAGTTTGTAAATTCTGTAATCTGTTTAATTTGATTCCCACGATGCTGAAAACACTGTAGTAATTTGCACACCTGCAAGTACTTTAGTCTTTGTTTTCCGTACGAGTTAATTGAAGGCTAATTGGAAATCTCCCCGTAAAAGCCATTATTGTTCTGTATTTGGAAGAATCTAATTTGCAAAATGTCTTTTTAATCAAAAACCAATTACTTATTATTTCGTGCAGGTGTT
This sequence comes from Pinctada imbricata, assembly GCA_033119305.1. Taxonomy (NCBI): domain Eukaryota; kingdom Metazoa; phylum Mollusca; class Bivalvia; order Pterioida; family Pteriidae; genus Pinctada; species Pinctada imbricata. The sequence goes on from VSWD01000011.1 coordinate 2,663,536, forward strand.
AGCAATTTCCAGTCATCCACATATATACTCGGCGCATCGTTTTGCAGCTCACTCCAGTTTCAGTTAAGTTTCGGTTAAGTTAGACTCCAGTTTCAGTAGTGTTTAAGTTTAGGATTAGACTCCGCTCTCGTACTGTAAGCATGTAACGTTTTGAATAAACTTAGAACTTTATTCGGACTTCGGTTTATAGTTTTCAAAATGACTGATTAATACACAACGCGAAACACACCCATAACCTGTGGGCCATAGGCTTACAAGGTTTAATTTGGCGCCGTGTCCTAGACGAACTAGGGGAAAAATGAATAAGTTTATTGCCGAGAATGCAGACGATGCACGCCGCGGAACCAGGGTATAACAACCAGAGGATGAACACTTCGCTTTAAACGAAATTGGTGATAAAGGTAGGGCACATTTACTTTCTCAAAGTACTCTCAGATTGATTGACCATGTATTTTTGTAAATGTTATTTTTAAGTTTTGAATGTTTTAAGCGAAAAAAGTTTTAAAGAAATTGAATAATTTTTTCTATAAGATTTTCATGAAGAAATGACGGACATAGACAACGAAGCGTTTCGGATTTTTGGAATCGGTCGTGATTCACGTAGTTTTGGGTTGATTAAAGATTTATGCTTCGGTCGTTTTGAGAATTTTGGTTTTTCTCCGCTGCTGAGTAAGGGTCTAGATCAGGGTCCCGTCATGTCGCTAGAACGCCGGGGTATAGGCGTGGGACCGTTGTAAGAGACGGGGGAGTATCCGTCTCTGTAAGGTTTTTCAAGATGATAGAACATTACAGTTAAGAGGATACTTCGATGGAACCCATATATTCCAGTTTGTTAGGTGATGAGCTGTTGAATTTGCTCGGTATATGGCGATGAAACGCCGAAAAATGGCACCAGTAGAAATTTCTGGGAACGTAGAAAGTTCGTTCGGGTTTGTTGTGTATACAACCCTGTCATTTCTAATTTGTGCAGGGAGTAAAATTAGCACTCGCCCAGTCGCCATTGGCGACCATTTTCACGACTGGGCGACTAAAACTTTGACCAACAGTCGCCCAGATGGCGAGTAGGAGATATCGTAAATCAAATGTTCAAATGTCGGTTTTCAATTACATAAGACTTCTCTCTATACTCCGTTGAGTGAGTACTTATTTACACCTTAAAGGTTATGTATGACTGGCTACAGTAGGGAGCTCTCGAGTGGCCAACAATGGGATTAAAGTGATCATGTTACCGGTACGATAAGGGGATCAATAGCAGACGATTTTTAAAGACTGAATATTTAAACATGTAAAAAAAATGAAAATAAGACATCAGGCATTTGTTCAACAAAGGATTTACAACTTATTAGTTTAATAGCAATCAGCAACCATATTTTATCCTACACATTTTCTTCACACCGAATGGCGATCAAGCGCGAATTCACGGGGTTGGGACTCCCTGGAATTGCCGAACATTTTCAGGGTGGAGGAAGGAGGGGTAGAACCCCTAAATTTTGTCCCCAAATCCTTGTTTTTGGTGAGTGGGGAGGGATGGGACAAGACTCCCACTGGAATTTGCCTTAAAATCCTTATTTTTTTCAATTTTTACTTAAAATGAATGCAACCTTAAAAAAAAGTTGGGCCCCTAATTTTCTAGCTGGGCCCCCAAATTTCATTTTCTAGGGGCCCAGCTGGCCCCTAAGTCCTGCAGCCAATTTTACTCCCTGTTGTGCTATGTGAGAGCACGTTTTTTTTTTCGGATTATATGACACCATCGTAGTATTCATCATCTTATGTATGTTTTGTGCTGTCATTTTGGAGGTCCTGATTTTTTTTTAATTTCAAGAAAGGGAGGAAATGGTAAATATCTTAAATTAAAAAATAAATCGGTCAATGTTTTATCGGAATTTTATGTCAAAGTTAATCTGGAGTCTATCGCGATCGCGATGTATATAGTAGCAACAGTATACCCTTAGTTTGCATGTTTTTGTGTTTGATTATTCATTTAACCCCAATAGTACTCTGCTTTTTGCACTTTGAAGTTTTAATTGGCCTTTATTTTGGGTATTCATGTTACAGTTCTAATGAGCGCTAATAAGTTTGACCTTTGTTGCCCCTTTTCCCTGTGTTGGAATTTCATTGACGGTCTTTAGTATCTTATCGGCTGCAGATGTGTAGTATCAACGATTAATCACTACGCCGAGACATTAACGTTTGACAAGCGACATGCATAGACGTTGTATTTCATTTCAGAAAGTTTTTCAGAATTTATGATGAAAAGTTTTAATTGCTACAGATATGTTTTCTTTATTAATTAGATTTTTGTATTCGTCTAAAATAAATACAGAAGACCTGTATTTCGTATAAAGTCAGTGAATATACAAAGTTTTCAAAATTAACTTTGTCCAAGTATTGATAAAAAAATCTTATTTTGGAAATCATTCACTTAGTTTTGGTACAGGCATCTAAATTATTTTTGTAAATTCAAAATTGTGGTCAATTAGAGGTACAGAGAAAATCCGATGTCATAAACTACCTGTAACCAGAGACAATGATGTGAAACTTATCAGTGTAATAATGATGCATACTTGATACTTTTATCGCTGAGATTAGACGACGATGCAAGATAAAACAGTTAAGTTACAGATGTGCAGTTTACCCATGAACTTTGTGATTGGAATCGCCTGTTGTGATACGAGAGACATATAAGCGTACAGGTTTATCACAAAGACATTAAATCAAATCAGACGGTAGCAGAAAAGAAGTCTGAAGCAGTGACGTCAGGTATCTCTGTGCACGATGTTGTCCGTGTGGCCGGATGTCAAACCAGCCCGTCACTATTAGCATTATTTCGCAGATTATATGACAGGGTGAAATATGTCATAGCGAAATTGATGACAGCAGAACCAGATTGGACATTTTGCACTTAATGACCTGCTTGATCGACGCTTTGAATGAGAGCATTGAATACCCCGTCGCTTTTCTGGGTGCATGGCGTCATCCAGATTACGGGAAGATCTTGGTAACGTCACTAATACCAAGATGCGTCAAAGCAGGGTCCAGATGGAAGATAAACTCCAAATTCCGGATGGAGGAAGAAGACGAAACAGATGACGATTCGATGATTATTGGTATACCAAACCAAGAAGACGACAAAGAGGTCCGAATCATTCGTTATTCTCCATGGAGGTTACAAAGTTCACGAAGAGGGACCGTAGACAGAATCTAACTAAGACGTACGGAACTAAACCAAACACGGCCGTAAGAAGAGAAGATAAAGAAGAGAATTAAACCGGTGTTGTGTTTAAGTGAGAAAAAGCAGAGTAAATGTATATACATATGTATTATGCATCTTATTCATGTTTAATATTGATATTTGCTTTTGTATATTGCTTGCTATATAATCGAATCTTAGGATACGTATTGGCCTTTGGGTAAAGGTATTTCTTTTGTAGGTCATTGACAGTGAGCATTGATAATTAGATTAAAAAAAATCTCTTAAAAGAACATTGAAAAAAGAACTCGACATGAAAATGACTATAACTTCATGTGCTTTAATTTATCGAATTAATCTTAATTGCAGTATTCAGATGGAACCTGACGATATTTCATTGAGTTATGCATTATTGTGGTGTCAAGGCCATGCGTTTAGAAAATAACCAAGTATTATAACAGATTCACAAAGTTTTGGATGATAATCAAAAGTTACCTTACAGTTCATAATTGGTTGAAACAAAATAATTTGAATCTTGGTTATTTTCTTAAGTGGGGGAGTATTGTAACCATATGGCCTCTCCCCCACAATAATTAAGCTAATTAATTATTCATATTAATTAGTAACATGTATATGGAAATTGCTAACTTGAGTTTTCTATAGTAAAAGGGGAATCATTATAACTTAATTTCTTGACTTTAAGTTTGAACTTCATATTGAGACAATCAAATTCTAGTTTGTAAATTCTGTAATCTGTTTAATTTGATTCCCACGATGCTGAAAACACTGTAGTAATTTGCACACCTGCAAGTACTTTAGTCTTTGTTTTCCGTACGAGTTAATTGAAGGCTAATTGGAAATCTCCCCGTAAAAGCCATTATTGTTCTGTATTTGGAAGAATCTAATTTGCAAAATGTCTTTTTAATCAAAAACCAATTACTTATTATTTCGTGCAGGTGTTAGCAATTTCCAGTCATCCACATATATACTCGGCGCATCGTTTTGCAGCTCACTCCAGTTTCAGTTAAGTTTCGGTTAAGTTAGACTCCAGTTTCAGTAGTGTTTAAGTTTAGGATTAGACTCCGCTCTCGTACTGTAAGCATGTAACGTTTTGAATAAACTTAGAACTTTATTCGGACTTCGGTTTATAGTTTTCAAAATGACTGATTAATACACAACGCGAACTACACCTAACCTGTAGGCCATGGGCTTACATACGACAAGATTTCTTATAATAATGTAGGAGTGAGAAAGCTACTGAATTGATTTACAATTCTATTTGGATAAAATATTGTAACGTTGAAACTGAAAATGGACATGGCTGTGATTCGATTTCTGGAAAAAAAATTACCGGACTTTTAGGCTATAAAAAATCTGACTCGGCAGCGTATTTCCTGACCCGGTCGGGCGAGGGGAGACAAACATTTTTTTTTAATTATGGCCTCACGCACGAAAATGAAAACGACATCTACAAAACATGCACTGTCTGAGCCTCTGAGGTTATGTCTAATAGAAAGTGCTATGTTGACCATAAATGTGAGGATTACTTCATGGTGTATTAGGAGAGGAAAAGATGGGACCGGACCGGGAATCGATCCCCAGACCTTTTATCAGGGCATACAATATCACTGAGTGAGCTAACCGGGTACTGATACCCGTTCCTGCTACAATAGTGTAGTGCTGGTAGCGTAGTGGTTAGCGCGGTGGACTACGAATCCATGGGTCGTGGGTTCGAGCCTCACCGTCGCCGATCATTGCAAACCATTGTAACCTTGGGCAAGTTACTTTACACTATGTTGCACTCTCTTCACCCAGGAGTAAACCGGGTACCTGGCACATGAGACGAGCTTGTAATGTGAATGAAAAGCATTAGCGCCTAAACGGCAGCTCTGCTTGTATACTCCCAAGGGAGTTGAGAAGGCACTGGATTGTACAGGTCTCACCAGGGAGGTGATTGTAGAAGTCGCGTGAGGCTCAGGCGAACGAGACTATAAACCCTACCTACCTTTTTTTTTACCTTTTTACAATGGAAATAAATAATGGAGCAGTCAAAATCTCGTCACAGCAGACAGACCTTGAAAAGCGGGCCTGCTCTTTCTGAACATATGATACCATCTTATCTTTTTAAAACTCATACAATTTTTTAAGGTTTTAAAAATAAACTTCTTCGGAAAGTGTTTCATATAAATGTATTTAAGGCCATACCAAATTAATTAAATGTTCTTTGGATTTTCTTGTGAAAAAAGGGGTGCGAGCGGGCGAAAATATAATTATTTTATTTTTTTTTAGGTTTTGCAGTTTTTAAGGTGCGAGCGAATGAAATAATTTTATTTTTGATATAGGTTACCCCAGTAATACATTTCTGCTGTTTTCCGTACTCAAAAAGGAATCCCCATAGGAATTTGTTGACAAGAAAGCCTGGCACATAGCAGTACGGAAAAGATTTTCGAACATTCCCCCCTCTTTGACTTTCAGTGCTATGTATACGGGACAACAAATTTGCTTCCAACAAAATTTTTTTAACATAAAAAGTATCATTTTCTTCGAATTCTGCACAATTTGAGACTTCTAGAAGCTTTAAGATTTGCAGAAATCAGAACCGACCCTAAAAAATTCTTGAGCCAGAAATTTAATGGTGCGGGCGAGCATTTTATTTTTATAATATTATTTTTTGAATTTTGAAAAATATGGTGCGGGAAATCCAAAGAACATTAAATTAATTTGGTATGGCCTAACTTGCCTCTTTTTAGTGGTGATAAGTATTTTTTGTGTCATATAAAAAGCTATGATTGCAACTTTCGTATTCCTTATAGCTTTCATTATTGAACTTGTATCATGTACATGTATCTTACGCTTATTTCAAAAGCCATATAAATAGAAGAGTGGACTGTGTCTACGCGTTAATAGCTCAGCCATTAACAGCTTACATGTACTTCCTTATAGTTTGACTTTATGTTCATATAATCAGATAATTGCAGTTCTGTATCGATATTGATTTGAGTCTATGTCCGAAAATCTTCCCCGACATTAACATATTCAAAATAACGGATAAAACCGCTGATCGCCCCCCCCCCCCCCTATGTCGAATAGTGATGTATCCTTCATAAAATATTTCTATTAATAGTATATTCAGTCATTCAATATATCAACCAGTACCATATAGAAATATTGCGAAATGCAAACGAAATTCTTTATATACTTTAAATTTTCACATAAAAAACATAGATTTACTCGTAAAGTTTTGCCCACGCATTATCATCTGAATTTATGGATATGTAGTACATGTTAATTACTATGTATATCGGTTAAAATTGGGAGTTTTTGAATGATACTATTAATACTCTACGTTTGGCAGAAAAACTTTGAAAAATCCGACTCCATCGTCTGATAAGAACGTGCGATCACTATTAACAGATTAAACATGTACTTTAAGAAGATTTGTCGTTTTTCTACAACTCAATGCAATGTGATTTTTTTTAAGTGTGGGAAAATCGTTCGAGCAAAGCTACAATCATACAATTACATTTCACCATGCCACCGGAAGCAGTTTTAAAATAATCATAATAGAGTTAATTTGCTAAAATTGATCGCAATTCATAACATGTTAAAAGTTGTACAACTTTATGCGGAAGACCTGATTGGTCATGACTTTGTCCTAAGTACAAAAAAAGAGAATGGGAACAGGGATTTTTTTTGCCCCTTTTTGGGGCCGTTATTCGGCCCCATTCCCAATGAAAAATAGTATCTTTTTTTCCCAATTGTGGCTCTAAAATTTCCCAATCAAATTCAGATGGAATTTTCACCAAAAGTAGTTACATTTTCTGGCTCAAAAGTAGCAAATTTACTAATTATTTGCCATATTGTTGTAAGCATAAGAAATTAGATCATATTTAAAAGAAAATTATTTGATTGAACATTTAATTCTGAACTTCTGAATGTATAAACAGATAAACTGTCATTTTACTTTTTATATTAGTACTTCCCAAAATATTCCCAAATGTCGTTAATTTTCCCAATTGCACGGGCCCCGACCCTATTCCCAAATTACTGAAAAAAAATCACTGGGGAACTAGCTATAACGCATAGTTCAATATTCTAATACTATCTGTGTACAACATGAATGCAAAAGACATTGTTTTTCCCTGTTCATTTGTCAACCTCACCCCTCCAAACCTCAGCACTCGTATACCAAGAGGCTATTGCGTGCAATCACATGAATTAATCGTGCTTCCCGGTTGCTTGATGTAGTATGGGTTATGTAACCATACTACATCAAGCAACCAGGAAGCGCGATAAATCCCTGTGCTTGCAGTGTACTAGCCCCTTGATTAATGTTTTACCGGGCATTAACCCTCCCGTTCTTTTTTTTAAATCACTATATATAAAGTGGCATTGTATTAACATACATGTACACGTATGTAATGATTTATCTTGTTTAAGTTTTATCACCGGTCCCTTTAGACATCTATAACTGCTTTATCAATCGCGTTATCTTTAACTTCATATGTAATAGTTAGATTTCAAGTTAAGTCCCACTCTTATTCCGGCAAGTATGTTTGACAGTGTCATAAATTTTGAAAACTATGCCATTTTACACTGACATTGAATTTTTACCTGTTACATGCGTGTAAAGATATTGAAATCTAAGGTCGGAAATGACAATCTACCGAGTTGCACTTCCTCCTTGACAATAGATTGAGGGGTACCCGGTCTTGGTTTCTCGATTGATTGAAAACAAGTACAAGTTCGTGACGAATCTTTTCTTTCGCATAGGAAATCCTTGCCCAGACAAGATGTACGATAAGACCCATAGACAGGATAAAATCGGGGTTTAACCTCCAACATTTCATTTCTAATTTTGCGATGGGGTACATGTATATATGCCATTTGGACATGTTGGAAGGGGAAAATATTGAAATTCATTTGTAAATAGACCTTCGTGACGACAAACTAGACGTGTCCTAAATCTTCTTCCAAGTGCATGACTCATAAACAATGATAAATCCCAAGCACGTGTATCGATCCATCAGAACTGTGCAGCTACTATTGCAATCTAATACTGTAACACTGGAACATCTACTTTTTCATTTCCTTGTTTTCTTTCTTTGTTTAAGGTCTTTTTAAAAATTTTTCTTAATGTAAAATTCAATGTTTAAATGATCCTTGATGGTAATTACTTTCAATTTTATAAATCATGATTAAACACATGAAATATGTTTTATTTTTTGTTCATGTGAGAATCGGAAAGCGAATAATTATTTTTAATTTTAATTCTATATATACATATACATATACATATATACATGTATATATTTTTTTCATTTTACTTTATTACTAATTTTTAATTTAATCATTCCTGATATTATATTGTTATTATCTTTTTATTGTACCGTATATTGTAATAATCTATACTTACCGTATTATTTCAGAACACCCCCCCCCCCGGAGCATTTGAGTTATAGCCATGAAAACGATAAAAGAGGTCAGCAAGGGGGGATAGAAAAAGTCGCATTTGAAATACAGATTACGTGTACATGCATATACAATTAGTCTTTCTTTAAACTTAGTATTATTTCTTTTTGTTTGTGCACGATCGATATATTAGCAATAGGAGGTTTAGTCTATGCACGATCGATATATTTACAGATCAATGGTTTGTTCTTCTTCTTCTTTAAACTACTTGCAAAACAAAACAACCGTTACGATAAAATGCATGTAGTCCTGCATCTAATTTCCACTTTGCATTTATCTTATTATAGGCGTTTTCCAGACTTTAGAGATAGACGATTCTTTATATTCGGTGGACGATCGTCTGGATTTGTTAAAATATGACGTTTTAGATACATATTGAGTTGACAAGGGCAGATACATATATTTATTTCATTTGTACATGCAGTACTCGCTAGTGTCATACACTTACATGTAACGTAAGTAGGTTAAATGGCGGTAGGTCATTTATTTTCGTTAAATGGGCCTATCCTAATTCCTTACATTCCACCAGTCATTCAAGTATCAAAATACTTGGTTTGTTCGTATTACATGTATACGTCAGGTGTTTTCATTCTCTTACAAGACACCACATACGTGTATACGTACAAAAATACACCTTTTTGACTTTCGTTTTCGATTTCCATACGTTTACAATATCGATTATAGAATTACCTACTAAACTGACTGAAAATCCGTGCAATGCATATGATTTCTTCGTAATTTGGTAATTTGTAAAAACACAGGTAGAATGCATACCTGGTTGCACCCACGACTCTTTTACACACACTTCACCGAATTCCCCATATTCGTTGATGACACAATGGTAGGGTGCATTTCCGGGGCAGCTCCTCGCGTCGGCTAGTTTCTTCCATCCTTCACTCGTCGCTGGACATTCACCGTCCTGAAGCGGGTTAAATGTCTGACCCCTGATTCCAATCACCAATATTGACAAAACTAGGATACATACACTCGCACACATTTCTTTAAAACTGATATGCTATCTGGGCGTTATATCACGGCCGTCTGTCTGCATATTTAAACACCTTGTGGTTTTCCCATTCGTCTCAGTGTCGTTAAAAATAGAACTTTCAACTTATTGCTACTTCTTTCGTTTTGTGAATTGATATATTGTGCATCAAAAAGGAAATTATGTGAGCTCAAATATATTTTCAATTTTTATTGCACATTGCCTTAGAAATATACTTTGATCAATGTCAATATCTATTTGATCGAGGGCGTGACCGGGTTTGAGAAGCGGGGGGGGGGGGGGGGGTTGGCTTCCCCTGGCTAGCCCCTGTAATTTATTAGTCTAAATAATTCTAAATTTTAGCAATGAATTGCGAAAGACAACGCTATATAGAAAGTATGTGCCATAATAACTTGGTGTATATAGCTAGAGGGATATTATTCCATCTACATGCATATTCTATTGGAAATTTAACATTAGAGCATCTTATTTTACATATTTTGTTTTTTGTTGATTCTGAGTCAAATTCACAAAGCCGACTTCTGGTTTAATCAAGGAACATAATGTGACCCTAGACTCTTAAATAGCTGAAAAGCTCCCAGACTTGATAGGAGTTGGCGAACTTCCGGCCGTTTTAATTGCAGTTTTTAATATCAATACTTGAGATGGCCATATAGAGAATAAGTGTCTTAATTTGTGTTTTGTTACGGGTATACAACACACAGCAAGTGCATTTATCGTACATGTAATGCGCGTTAGCACATTTCATGCGATAAATGCACTTGCTGTGTGTTGTATACCCGTAACAAAACACAAATTATGACATTTATTCTATATATATGCACTATAGTTGTCTATTTCATTCTTGTTTTCTGAAATTGCCTTTTCTAGGTAAAAGAGTGACGTCAAAATTCATCTCACCGCGGGTCCAGTTTGCAGGTTAGAACAGCCGTCGCGGCATGTCTCTTTAGATCTTATGCATTGTGACGTCACGAGTGTTAATACACGAATTGCAGCACGTTCCTTTCCATAGTAACACCTCAGGGAATTACATTGGTTGTGCATATATACAAAATTGAAACCAAAAATTATTGATGATTGATTTGAAGTAACCAATCCATTTTAAATTACATCGTCCCGCCTCATGCAATTTATATAAGGTAATTTATATAGATACATGATATCACATATCAAAAATGAAATGAGAAAAAAATTATATATCATAATATGATCTAAACTTTTTATAATTCGTTTTCAAAAAAAAAAAAAAAAAAATCAGTATGGATAAAACAAGAGCCCCAGGGGGCACAACACTCACCTGATACCCATGCACGCTCTAATTGACATACTTACATTGAATACTGACAGTGCCAGTACCAGGAATTTAGCCCACAACCTTTCTAAAAAGATTTTTGCCGGATGCAGAGAAGTTTTTTTTCAGACAACCTTTAAAATGTCGAAGGGTTCTAACTATATAAAAAAAACAAAGATTTTCGGTTTTGCCTTTATTCATATTAAAGTATACTGAAATCTATGAATGCTTTTGAATAGTATTGATTTCATCTCAAATACGTGAAACGTACAGTTAAAATCGTTTTAATCCAATATTTATCAATTCAAGTGAGTTGTGCAGAAATTGGGCCAATTTGTTTTCCAAAAAGCAGTGTACGGTGTATCAAACCTCATGACCCAGTGAAGCCACTTGAACAAATAATTTTCAGTAAATATGCTGAAATGCGGCGCTTCTTGCCTATGCATATTTCAACAGGCGAGAAGGAGCGTCGCATTTCAGCATACGCTGTTCAACAACTCAAGTGGTTTTGCTAGGTTTCGCAGTTTGAAACAAATTAAAAGGCCCATGAAATTGTTAAGCTTGTCCAACTACGACTTCGTTATTTACTGTTAACTAATCGTTTTACCTCATCATAGGTCTGTTACACGGACAAGTTGTTAGCGGCGAGAGTTCATGAAATGTATCGGTTGCATCGGATTTGGCGACAAAAAGTAATTTGGTCCAATAAAAACTCATGTTGTATCTATTATTTGAACAGATAAAAATCCCCAAATGTCTTACCACAGGAACCTGTCGTTTTATGAGAGAAAATATTTTATTATTCACAACCTCAGGCCTCTGTGTTCCTCTTAGAAATATTATACATACAAGATGTCGAACACACAGTGGCTTAAGGTTGTGAATATAATAATTTATTTTCTCTATGAAAACAATAGCTTCCTGTGGTCCAACATTTCATTGGAAGATTTCAGGAACTCTGAACTGAATTATCTATTTTCAAAAATTTCAGATATTAAATGTCCTATGCATTCTCAAAATCCAGAGGAAGAGATTACTCATTAGACGTTTCTTCAAGAAATCAGTCCGTAAATTACTTCATCTAAGAGAGTCTGAGACAGAGGAAATTAGATAAACAAGTATATGCAAGTGTTCCAAGTACATGAATGATAACCATTATGAAAGTGTTTCAAGTATAATGCACATTAAATAAAAAACTATTCCGTTTGCACTGTATCTCCTGAAATGTATCGCAGTTCTAAAGCTAAAAAGGTATCACAGTACTAAATGGGGAATCCCCTTCGGGTACACGGCAAAACATGGCCGCTTTTGAAATCTTGTTCCCGACTTTAAAAATGAAATTCTACATAAGTATAAATAATTGAATCATATCACATAAAAGGTCAATCAATAAGACATTGAAGCATGTGTCACTTGTTGAATTATCAGCTGTAACTATGGATGAAAGGTCGATCTAAAAGGGGTCCCATGAATTCAAAAATCGTATTTTAGATTTAAGTGCAAAAAATGGACCTAAAACTTCAAGTGGCTAGATCTTTCTAGACTCTGTGGTCACTTTTTCTAGAGACAGCATTTTTCAGTATCACAAACGTTTGTGTACAAAACGAATATAGTGAAACTTCGGGGTGAATGTTGTGAGAGACGTGGGAAGCAATTAAACAGAGGTGGGTGTTCCATAGACTTCAATGGAAAAGGCTTTTAGTACTGAAAATCAACCCCCCTTCCTTTTTACAAAAAAAAAAAAAAAAAAAAAAAAAAAAAAAAATTCAAGCATAAAATACATATCAAAGCATTAAGTAAGTTAGATATGATAAATATGCAGTAAATGAGTCTGTAAAATCATACACTTATTGAGTTATTTAAAGAAATAGTGCAAAAATGTGCATTTCTGACTAAGTCCGAAAAGACGTCAAAAACGCGTCAAAAATTTGACTTCGAAGTGGAACCAAAAATAACAACACTTCTTAAGACATCTTTCTAGATCATCCTGAAGCTTTCGGTTTGTCGATACATGCTTCGGCTCTGAAGAAGAAGTTTGTCAAAGGAGGGTACCCCCCGTGACCTACTTTTGGCTGTGGTGGCGCCACCTGTTGACAGATCCGATCGAAAAACAACAACACTTGTAGGGGACCATGAGTACTTCAAGACTACCAAATTTCATCAAAATCCCTTCAGCCGTTCTGGAGAAGAAGTTTAAAATGTGAAAAGTTTACGACGACGGACGACGGACACAACACTATGACAATATTATAGCTCACTTGAGCCGTTGGCTCAGGTGAGCTAAACAAGAGGCCCAAGTGGGCCTATATCGCTCCCCTGAGAACCATGTCACTTTTGCTGAATGACTGAATACATGCACATTGTAATGGTGATTGTTAGTGTGGTCCATCCTTAAAGTCATGTAAAAAAAAAAAATCCAAAAAAATATTTTGGCACAGAATCTATATGAAAGCATTATATTAATGGCATCAAGTGTGATTAATATAACAGCAAATTAGGTCTCAAAGACATGCTTTCAATGTGTTAGTTCAGGAAATAGTATGAAAATGTCCATTTCTGACAAAGTCCGAAAAGACATAAAAAATTTGACTTCAGATTGGAACTAAAAACAGGAATACTTCTTAAGAGATCCCTCTAGATCATTCTGATGCCTTCGGTTTGTTGATATATGCTTGGACTCTGAAGAAGTAGTTTGTCAAAGAACCCTGTGACCTACTTTGCCCCGGGTGGCGACACTTGTTGACGGATCTTGATGAAAAACATTATTACTTGTAGGGAACCATTAGCATATCACACCTACCAAGTTTCTTTAAAATGCCCCAGCGGTTTTGAAGAAGAAGTTGAAAATACCCTCCCCCACCTCTTCCAATTCAATAAGAAAACAAGCAGATTCAGAGAATCGTGGTCCCCCGCTTGGGGTGTTTGACTCAGAAAAATCTGAGTCCTTTATGTAGCTCAAATATCTAGGTCATGGTCACGAGGTCAAACATTTTTGTGTCAGTGTAAAGGTCTTGTCACAAGGAACTCACATGTGAAATATGAGAACTGTATCTCTTCTGGTTAAAAAGTTATAGCCAAGGTTAAAGATTTTGTGACACAGACAGACGGACGGACGGACGGACAGATGAATGAGATTTAATGTCCCCCGCTTTAGAGTACTGCAAACGGTACAAAATATGCCTGTCATGAAAAATTTGTGAAGGTTATTTTATCACATTACTTGACCAGAAAGAACAACTTGCATATTTGATCTGCAACTGAGGAAAACAAAGTGATGTACCAAATGAAATGACAAGATTAGAACTTGGTATGAAGTTTATAAAAATAAAGTCACAAAAAATAACAACACTTCTTAAGACAGCTCTCTAGATAATTCAGATGCTTTCGGTTTGTCGATACATGCTTCCGTTCTGAAGAAGTTTGTCAAAGGAGGGTACCCTCTGGGACCTACTTTTGCCTCTGGTGGCGCCACCTATTGAGAGATCTGGACGAAAAACAACAACACTTGTAGGGGACCATTAGTACTTCATACCTTCCAAGTTTCATGAAAATCTGCCAAGCGGTACTGGAAAAGAAGCAGAAAATGTATCAAGATCAACCCCCCTCCCTTTTTACATAAGAAAATAATTTATAAAAATTCATGAAAATATAATTTGAGCATAAAATACATATCAAAGCATTAAGTAACTGAAAAAGATAAAGATGCATTAAATGAGTGCATAAAATCATACATTTATGGAGTAACTGAAAGAAATAGTGCAAAAATGAGCATTTCTGACGAAGTCCAAAAAGACATCAAAAACGCGTCAAAAATTTGACTTCGGAGTTGAACCAAAAATAACAACACTTCTTAAGACATCTCTCTAGATCATTCAGATGCTTTCGGTTTGTCGATACATGCTTCTGTTCTGAAGAAGAAGTTTGTCAAAGGAGGGTACCCTCTGGGACCTACTTTTGCCTCTGGTGGCGCCACCTAATGAGGGATCAGGACGAAAAACAACAACACTTGTAGGGGACCATTAGTACTTCATAACTACCAAGTTTCATCAAAATCTGTTCAGCCGTTCTGGAGAAGAAGTCGAAAATGTGAAAAGTTTACGACGACGACGGACGACGGACGCCAGACGCCGGACGGACGGACGCCGGACGGTGCACTATGACAATAGCTCATTTGAGCTTCGCTCAGGTGAGCTAAAAAGGGAAAAAAAATTTTGGGGGTTCCGCCGGGGTTTGAAGCCACTCCCCATGGGTCCATTGGGCATGGAAAACATACATTATACCTATGTACAATCTTAAAAAATATTCCTTAAAAATCCAAAAGTGGATATCTGGACAAAATTCTTTCACTTGTAGGGTACCATGCATGAGTACCTCATACCTACAAATTGTCATGACAATCTGAAGAGTGGTTATAGAAAAGAAGCAGAAAATGTATGAAAATCACCCCCCCCCCCCTCCCCTTCCTTTTTACATAAGAAAAAAATTCATAAAAAATCAAAAAAATAAAATTTAAGCATAAAATACATATCAAAGCATTAAGTAAGTTAAATATGATAAATATGTAGTAAATGAGTGTGTAAAATCATACACTTATTGAGTTATTTAAAGGAAAAGTGCAAAAATGTGCATTTCTGACTAAGTCCGAAAAGACGTCAAAAACGCGTCAAAAATTTGACTTCGAAGTGGAACCAAAAATAACAACACTTCTTAAGACATCTCTCTAGATCATCCTGATGCTTTCGGTTTGTCGATACATGCTTCGGTTCTGAAGAAGAAGTTTGTCAAAGGAGGGTACCCCCCGTGACCTACTTTTGGCTGTGGTGGCGCCACCTGTTGAAGGATCCGGACGAAAAACAACAACACTTGTAGGGGACCATTAGTACTTTATACCTACCAAGTTTCATCAAAATCCCTTTAGCCATTCTTGAGAAGAAGTCGAAAATGTGAAAAGTTTACGACAGACAGACGACACACGACACACGACAGACGACAGACGACACACGACACACGACAGACGACGGACGACGGACGCCGGACGGATCGCTATGACAATAGCTCACTAGAGCCTTTGGCTCAGGTGAGCTAAAAAGCAAGTAAGATATGGAACATATATTATAACACAATTTTCTACACAGCATTATGAGATGAATACATAAAAAATATTATCATGGCTAGAAAAAATTAACCGATTTGATTAAGGCATATTGTAGAAAGAACAGAATGTAACTAATATAAGGGTGAGGGTATAGTATGACTTAGTCCCTTCACAAATTCTCAAATAAAAGATAGATAAGAATGAATTGATACATGTATATCTTGATCACAACGTTTGAAGTGTACGTTCTATATTTCAAAGATTGACGAAAATAAGAAAATCATAGAATTGTCCACTGAATACTCACTGTATCTAAGTTACTTCAACAAATACATGTGTAAATACATTCCTTCAACCATTTCTTATTTCAAGAAATGCAAATATGATATCAATCCGAATATAATAAATTAAGCGTTAACTTTTAACAATCTTAATTTTCAACCGCATCTTTTTTTCTAGCTTTTTTATGGGGGTCTAGTCAAGCATCGATAACAATGAATCTCTCACATCTCCCGACAGCTTTCAATACAAAGGATCCCGCACCCGAATAGAGTACTTCTATGCACATTTTCATAATTTACCTACAAATGCCGATGATGTCGTACATGTAGTCGGGAATCTCCGGGGTGACAGAGTAGATCATGATACTGTATGAGAATTTTAGCTAGAATATGTATAGCATTCTTTTTGAAGAGTCTCTGGTATTTATTATTGAAAATGCATTAGGGGTTTAATACCTTTATAACATAAATAAAAAAAAAAATGTATCTTGAAAGGCGAATGCCCCCATCATCATATCTGTCGTTATTCATGTATTAGCTGTTACAGTAATGTAAAACGAAGGTCATACTCCATCATCAAAAGTCAAGTTTAGTACTAATGCAAAAGTACGGAAGCAGGTAAGTGACAGGTATGAATTATAATTTATCTGGCGGCCGCCACTTAATTTATCTGGCGGGCGCCACTTAGTAATATGGCGGCCGCCACATAATTAAGTGGCGGCCGCCAGATAATTATGTGGCGGCCGCCAGATAAATTAAGTGGCGGCCGCCAGATAAATTAAGTGGCGGCCGCCAGATAATTATGTGGCGGCCGCCAGATAAATTATGTGGCGGCCGCCAGATAAATTTTAATTCATACCTGTCACCTACGGGCTTCCGTACAAAAGCCGTGCCTGCCGGTGATACAATGTATATGGAAGCCAAATCACCATGATCACATGATTTTCAGAAGCTACATGTATGTTTAATGCTTTTCAAAAGTAGGCCAAACTCATCATGATATGCTCAGTGTTCAAGGTTTTAAGGTCTAAAAGTTATTACCAACAGAAAATTAATGCCTTTCATGCGAAGTATGAAAACCCTATCATTTATCATTCAAAATTTATGACCAAGGTTAAAGTTTTTCCGAACAAGCTGCAACACAGCAAAAACTACATGTAAATGACCCTGATTATCCGATCCTCTTACTTAAGATTGTTTTTTTTTTTCTAACTTTCCTTTTTATAAATGAAAGTGAGCATGCACCCATGTGACTACTTTCATTTATAAAAAGGAAAGTTAGAAAAAGACAGGATGAATAGACATTAAAAATATATTCATCAATGTTCATATACAAAATGATAACGGTGAAGCTTTTCAGAAAACCAAGTACTTCGTATTCTCTACTTGAGGTACTTGAATCACATTAAATATCTGAACGATCCACTTCCCCTCTTATTTCATTTGATTTACAACGCCGTCGACTCTCTGGATTCATTGTGAGTCTGAGACACTAGAAGTGAATTCCAAAGTTATCAGTGCCACCGTACCGAGAATCTAGCACATAATGTTTTGGTCAGTCAGTAAGTCAGTCTGTTTGTCCGTCAGTCTTTTTTTGTTTGTTTGTTGGTTTTATTAGTTGTACATAGAAATACGATAGCCATGATTGATAACCGTCAGTCTTCCTATAGTCATACCCAGTGGCCCTTGGCTTTATAATCGGTCGACATTTATGAAGTATCCAAATACACATCTAGGCCAATCAGAACATGTGCTAAAGTACTATCTTCTTTCATCAGGTCAACTTAAGACCTAATTGAAAATTAAATCGCATCAACGGGGAGATACTTGTATATCGAAACGTCTTTGCACCGATATATCCAACAACAATCGTACACTATCGGGCCTTTTCGTCGCTTGATCGGACTCACATGTAGCCCTAAAAACGGAAAAGTCCGAAATGCGCGACTGAACTCAGAGTATAATACGGATATTTCCGCCGATTCCGTTTTCATAACCTTTATTTAAAGTCAGTTAACTGACGGCAAGCTTTCCGTTAAAGCTAATATATTGCTTACGATCTACTTTGATTATAACCATTTATTGATGTCTTAATTTCGAAACCATCATCATCATGCCCCTCTCCCTCTATTTTAGCTTATGTTCAACCTATAGTTAAGGTTCCATCTCAACTTAAATAAAATAGCTTTCCTAATCATAAGATACCATCATCTTTCAGGTATTTTAAAATTATTCCCCAGTGATAAAAATACGTAAGAATTGTTTAAATCACATGATTTTGATAACATTTCTCACATGATTCTATTTTAACGTTTATGAAATTTCCTCCATATACAACCACGTTCAAATCAATTTCCGTCAAGAACTTCCAAACTAATGTTCCTTAAGGTTAATTTACTTTATTTCCGAGTGGAAGTACAATGTAAACTCGTGAAATCTGCATGTAGTTAATTTCTAGAGAGGACTTCATTGATGTGAAAAATGCAAATTATGAAATGGATTTGGTTGCCATAGTATCGTCACTCCTTTGCCTCATTGGAGCAACTCTGGTTACGACGGCCTTTGTGCTTGATTTGAAAGGTACAATTTATATTAGACATGTTTAAATAGATAAAGTCATTAAAACAAATTGTTAAAAAGTTAACGAAATCTTCAAACATGAAACTTGTAAAGTTAAAAATATTATACGTGTTTATTAATAAGTATCATAATTATACACTTAGTAGTACCGAATGCTCATGACATTGATTTAAACTCGATATAGTATTATAAGAAATAGGACTTTAAACTATTGTCAAAAACAATTTGATGCTCTGTTAAGAAATATAATTTAATTGAATCAATAATTATCATACATGTAGATTTTAAAAAATCCAACGAAAATTCCAGATATATATCTAATTTGACGATATCGATATACTCGTATTCAGAGTTCGTTATTTAAGTGTTCATCGTATCATAATGAATATTAACAAGTACTTCCTCGTTGCACAATGAGTAATTGAATCTTATCTTTATAATTTTACAAATGCTTCCTTCAATCTTTGATATGAATTAAGGAAGAAAATACGTACATGTACATGCAAACGAATGCATCGACAGCAATATGTATGCACCATAGACAGGGAACTAAGAAATCGGGCATCAGTAATATTAAATTTGAAGTCGTCACGTTTGTCATATAATTTTTTTAGCTTTTAGATGAACATTCTCGTCAAAAAAAAAAAAATATGAGTTCTACAGTCCTTTTCTACGGAAGCATAGAAGGGACATTGTGAGAAAAAAAATTATCTCGTGCGCACGACTTAGTAACTCGTGCGCATGACTTAGTATCTCGTGCGCACGACTTAGTAACTCGTGCGCACGACTTAGTAACTCGTGCGCACGACTTAGTAACTCGTGCGCATGACTTTTTAACTAGTACGCACGACTTTTTAACTCGTAGGCACCACTTTGTAACTCGTGCTCACGACTTTTGTAACTAGTGCGCACGACTTACTAACTCGTGAGCGCACGGGATAATTTTTTTCTTCACCATGTCCCTTCTATGCTTCCGTATTTTTCATTAAATAAAGAGCAACTTATCATGGGAATTATTTTGCCGCCTTAGAAATTTTCTGGTTTACAATTGTTTAATTTACTTCTCCATGTATTTAACGACGATTCGAATATGAAATTGCAATGCAAGTACTAGTATAACAAACATTAGTCACCAGAGCTCGACACCAGTAAACACCAAATTCATCCTTACCATTCCAGATAATCTTCATAATCATAGTGATCACATAATTTTGGAAAATTCCAACAGACCAGCTCGATTATATTTTGATAGAATAGATGTGAAGCAAAACCCTCGATATAAAGCAAAATAAAAAAAAAAAATAAGCGCGTACAAATTTGGACACGTGGTGTCAACCCTGACAAATGCCACATGCCTCACAAATCGTTTTTCTTTTTTCTTTTTCAGCCCAAGAAAAGAGATATTTGCTGTTTACCTGTATACTGACCATATCGTTATCTGGCTTGTCCGTTCTACTGTCATTTCTCGCCTTGTGTCTGAAGAGATGGAAACTAATACTGCAAATGTGTCAAGTGACATGTTGCTTTTCAGTCGGTGAGTATAACACAGATTGATAGTCATCGATCTCATGTCTGAATGAAAATTTTGTTTTCCAGGACAATATTTTGAAAATGGTAAAATTCTTCAAGAGCCGTCTTTTCGCTATCAGTAGCACACATGATGACACTTATGTTTAAAATGTGTAAACATCAATGTTTAATGTTTCTGTACGTCTGTTGCGGTTGTTTTGTGTGGTGATCTGGTGGGTGTTGTTGTGTCTTTTTGCGATTTGGAGCTTGTATGATGTCATTTGTGTGTCACTTTCTTGTGGGTTTGTTTCGCTAGGTGGGTGCAGGGTGGTCATGCTGGAGATCATTCCCTTTTCCTTAAACTTCAAATTCTTCTTATCCACAAGTACTCCAAATACCTGCATTGAAAACTTTGGAATCAATAAGTCTTTTGTGCTATCCGAGTGAAATGGATTTGAAGCTTCTTAACATATTTAGTCCATGCAGACTTGTTTTCATTCGGAACGCATATAGAAAGCACATACATGTGTACCACACTTACAAAAAAAGGGGTAAATCGTTTAAGTGTATGGATAGCACGCACTATGTTATATTGCGACATCTGAAAGAAACAATATGGAGGAGATCAATACATTGTGAACACAATAGAAACATGTTAAAAGCACATTGTCAGCACTTACAATTCAATCACAACTTAACATGCTCAAAGTTGCTTTCATTCGAACTGATCGTTCCCCTTTTCTTATGCGACTCCTTTTTCTACGTTTTAAAGGCAGATACAGCCTTCCAAAAACAATGTAACCAGCAGTTAACGTGAGGACATGTAGGCTATGGGGTCTTTGGTCGTCCTGAAAGACCGGACAAGATTCCTTGGCGAAACTCATTCCCCTTTCCATGCTAAACTTTTGTTTTGTTCGCTATCACAAGGTACCCTTTACTTTTCGAACGTATATTTTTATCTGAAATCAAATCTGGACTTTAACCAAAAGTGGACTCTAAATTATTCGTAGGAACTTTTAGAACATCTGAAATCCACTCATTTCAGAAGAGTGTATTCGATCAAAGCCTTTGATTTTTCGACACTTTACACTACAATCCCACATTCTAAATTGAAAGAAAGACTCGCAAAAATGATATGATGCGTTTACAAGCAAGAACTGTAAAAGCCCAACGCGAATCAGCCAAGATCTTAATACGATAGTACTACATACACACACGACAGTGACAAATATAATTATCTCAGAGTTGATGTAAGAGTGTGCGGATCGATATTTTGACAACTTTGGCAATGTCTTTCAAGAGAAAACAACCTGGAAAGAGGTCAAAGTCAACAAAGGGTATCGATACTCCTGGACAAGTCAAATTATTTTGGTTTTGCTCTTGTCACATTCTTGTCACGATCGCAGTTATCGGGTTAGAGTCGTGTCTCAATGTCATACATTGCATCCAGCATCCTATTTGGACGCAATCCTGTCCTATGACGCTGATGGTCACATGGACGCTTCACTCTATGACAAACATGACGACTTCAGTTTCAGCATCACAAACTTTCCTGAGTAGCATTTAACATCCCTTCATTGCCTGCTAATGGCGTGTTCATAATTGATATGTTATGCCAGAGCAAGTAGCAAATATACAGATTTTGTACTGAGAGCTAGGCATCTTTCAGATAAGCTTCTTAGTCAGGGATACGTTTTTGATCGACGAACATCGTCACTGAGGAAATTCTACGGTCGATAAGGGGAACTCGTCATACACTTTGATGTCACATTATCCAGAATGGTGGATGCTATTCTGTCTTAGACCATCTGAACTATCCAACCACAGACTTTACTTGTGTCTTCCGAAATGGAAGTGACCGGATTTGATATTTCTGCCGACGCGACGGGTGTTGTATGCAAGCAGGAGTTGTTGACTCTTCCTGGGCAACTGGTCTCACTCCTAAATTGTGAATTTTATCCTAATCTTGTATGCCTTAGGTTTGTGATTTCCTGAATTATCGATTTCATACGGGTATTAGGATATAGTCATTGTCCATATTTGTCACTGAATCAATGAGTGAAACTAAAACACATAATTCTAATACAAAATAAAGAAATTAAAAAATGTATAAATAAATAAATAAACCAAAGAAAAGTACAATTAAAGAAGCCAATTGAAAGAAAATGGAATGATCTCAAGAATGACCACCCTGCATCCATCCAGCGAAACAAACCCACAAGAAATTGAAACATAAATGACATCATACAAACTACAAATTGCAAAAAGAAACAACAATATTCACTAGAACACCATACAAAACAATCGTAACAGACGAACAGAAACATTAAACATTGATGACAACATATAAAAGGAAGGAGACCAATGTGCGCCCGGTGCCGACTTTGAAAATAAATCTCCAATGGAGATAAGATCGAATATCCGAGAGAGTAAGCACAATATTGTTTGCACTCAACATCCGTCACTAAAACCGCGCAGAAATTGTAGTCTTGAAAAAAAATCCAGTCTTGAAAAAACACATTCTTCAGCATTGTTCTCCGACTGGCTGTGATGACAGGATTCAATGTGTGGCCCATCAAAACCTCTTTAGAAAAGACCGGTCCCCGATCACCTGGATTCCTCGGTTGATAATATGCATTGGCTCGCTACAGCCGGCAGATCAAAGACTGTATTTCGTGCATCCTCTACTTTTTAATCCATTAACATATCCACCTGTGTGTTGCTCGGGCCCCTGCATCATGCTGTCCTGTTTGTATGGTAATCTTACGACGATGTCATTTTACATCACTATTAAGCGTTCTTCGAGACTTCTTGCTTACCGGGAGGGTTGTACACACGTAATCCGGAAAACCAATCGTTTGCTACTGGCGTCGCAGATTGCCGTCTTAAGTCGGCATCGGTTGCCAATTGGTCTTGTTAATGTGTTTTATATTTCTGTGATATTTTGGTGTTCCTTTTCGTTTTGCGTCTCTTCATGGGCATGTCAACTCTGTGAAATTTCATATGTTGTTATGATGTTTTGCTGTGGTGCACTGCAACCGAGTTACTTCCCATTTGTGCAGGTATCTGATGTCAACGCATTGTGACGTCATCAAATTCTCTAGCCTGAAATCAGGAAAACAGGGTTACATATATGACATCTTCAAAGGAATTTAATGACGTCACAATGTTTTTTTGTCAGATACCTGCACAAATCGAGCGTAGGACTGTTAAATCGAAAATACGGAATTGTTAGAGATCCATTCCTTTCTTTTACATGTATTAGAACTTAGACAGTTGATTTTGATTTGCAGTATATGTCTAAACTTTGCTGTACGTTAGATACACTCGTGAAAATGAAGCGACATTTACTTTTATTTTCGAATATATACATGTATAAGGGCACTTGTCTACTTAATTTAGATTACCGTAATTGGACATATTGAAACTACCGCCGGAAGTATCAATTTGAACCATTAGAGAAGGCAACGCCAATTACACTACATACACTAAATAAAATCAGCTCAGGAACAGTTAAAGCAAGCTAATAAACACTATGTAATAAAACAGTACTGAATGAATTCAAAGACAAGGACTTACTAGAAAACAACTAGACAAGGATTTTAAAACAAGTTAGGTCCTTTCAGGAGAAAACTTATATCAAATCCATCACTCAAAAAATGAAAGTTCGACGTAGGAAAAGTATGCTTTTTAAAAATCAAAAGAGGTTATGTATATTAGTAATAAAACCTCAAATTTGTTTTATAGTTTTTAATCGAAACGGTTAGTGATCTATGAACCGAAACAAATTGTTTATAGGTATACTTACTCCAAGTATCTGATTATTTGATTCAATAAATTACCCGATACATGCTTGCTTTACGACCTCTCGATACGTTTAAAAATCATAAAAAATATTTATAGATACCATGTAATAGGTTTGCTTCTTAATATAAAGAATAAAATTGGACATTATCAGATTAATGTAGGTTGCAAGAGTGTTCCTCTTCTCATAAAATGTAATAACTGAAATTCAACATTGTATCAATAATGCTAGAACACTCTTATTGAATATTTTTGGTGATATAATTAGAGCCAGACGGCTTGCAATTTGGCTACTCATGGAGGGGATTTCCAACAACACCAGGTTGCAGCACCCATAGCAAAATCCCGAAACACCCAATACAAAAACACAGAACAGACAAGCACGGAAAGAGACGCATAAGGGACAAAGAACGTCAACGCACAACACAGAAACATCAAACACAAAGGACTACACATAAACCAACGAGACCAATGGGCAACCGGTGCCGACTTATGGCCCTGTCACACCTTCACTTTTTTGGCCAACGCACGAGTAACGACCAAATAAATTTCCAACACGTCGAAGAACGTTGAGGTCGCTGGCTGATCGCTGGCTAGTCGTTGTGTGGTCGCTGTGTGATCGCTGGAGGACGTTGGCGTGCGCTGTGGTCGTCGGAAAATTTTGTGCATGCACGCCGACGACTGCCCAGCGTCCAATCGTTAGTTGTGAAGTCGTTAGGAGGTCGTTGGGAGGTCGCCAGGCACACGCTGGGCATGCGTTCCCGTGCGCTGTGCAGTCGTTGCGATAAAACGTTGCGAGGTCGCCGATAATTCAAACGACCTTGTAACGACAGCGGAGCGCATGTCTAACGCGTACACAGCGACCCTCTGGTGATGGTCTAACGTCCTCAACGTGTGCCCAACGACAGCCTAACGTCCTTTCGGCGTGTGCATAACGTCTTGACAGCGACCTTAACGACCTGTTCATGTTAAATGTATTTTCATCTCAGTAATTAACCAAGTCTTGCTCTAGTCTAGATCTGAATATCATTTAGACAGTTACAGATAGCTCTTCTGAATCATCAGAATGACATCATGGACGTATTATAATAATTATACATGATGAGAAAAAAAATGTAGTAAACGTCGAATGTATTGGGTGAGAATGTGGATTGCCAGAAGACAAGAGTTTGGTATCTACGACCAATTCATGGTCGAACTAAGAACAGAAGATCAAGCATCATTCATTAATTTTCTTCGAATGCCTCCATTGATGTTTGATGAACGTTTGAGGGTTGATGTTTGGGCACTTGTCCTCGTCCCCCCCCCCCTCTTTTTCCTCGTCGTAATGGCATCTTTCTTCTTCAGGGTCTGTTTCAAAATGACTGAGTAAATAGAAAACAAAGAAGTTTTAAAGATATTTTGATTCAATATCGATCAATTACTTGCACGTTGTAGGTCGTTAAAAGGTCGCTGGCAGGTCACTGGCAAGTCGTTAGACAAACGTTGCAAGGTCGTTGAGCACGCGTTATAGAACGTTAACAGGTAAATTGTAAACTAATCTTATGCGTTGGGAAGTCGCTGAGGTCGTTTGGAGAACGTTCTCCATGCGCTAGAAGGTCGCTACGCGCGCGTTAAGAACGTTTCTCCATAATGAGTTTTCGGACCAAACCCCGACGTTCTTCAGCGTGTTGAAGGTCGTTACGCGTGCGTCGGCTAAAAAAGTGAAGGTGTGACAGGGCCATTAGGACGGCCATCTGCCACGGAAATAGAAGAAGGTGTGGTTATATCAAGGTAATATCATACAACGCCTGAAATAATCATTGAGAATGTTCTTCGGTCACTAGACTCGCTTCGGGGATCTTAAAAAAGCATATGAGATCCCTCTTTCCAGAAGGATAAATTATTGCGATTGAAAGCATAACTCTCAATTTCTAAGAACAAGACATCTTTACCTTATTCGTACATCAATATGTACATCGAGACAATCAACGAATTTGAGAAGTTTTAATAGAACTGTTGTGACGGGTATTGCATGCAAATAGGAGACGCTGACTCTTCCCGGATACCTGGTCCCAATTCGTAATATTTTTTTTTTATTCCGGGGTTTGCAACTGTTCCAATGGATTTTCGAATAATTTTGCCTTACTTTCTCGACTTAGAGACTGAATTACTGATGGATACTTCTTCGATGTATATTGTTGACAATGTTTTACTTTAATAATTGTGTGGGTGTACTTTTCCGCTTTGAACGGAGCCGATACCATCTTTTAAAATGATTTATTCTATGTTAACAGGTATAAACACTTGTTCTGAAGTCACCATGCAGATACATATGATAACAGAAGACAACCATATTTTTAACTATCTACTCATCACTGGATCAATTCTTCATTTCTTGTGTTCATTCCTTATCATACTGTCCCTTCATTGTCATTTCCGGAAACTCGAGGTCACGTCTAAATACAAAAACTACACCGGTCTCAGCAGAGACGCTTCAGAGTCGTATCAAACACTGGTACAAGAGAGACAATCCTTTGCATCGGGAAGTAATGTGTATGAGTCGGTGACCATAAATCCTCCACGTAGACAAGCTGTGTATGGAAGTACTGTTGGATTCGAAACATTTGAAGAGGAAGATATTTACATCAATAGTTCCGTGCAATGAAAATGGCGACTTGTTTAACAATCTTTTGAAGTACTTGCTTATGTTTATTTGAAAAAGCGTAACATGAAATCGTTACATTGTACAAATGTAACATGCAAATCAATTTATATAAACTGTTTCACTTTTACCTGATTATTACTGTCTGGGTCCATGTATCATCCAGTTCTTTTTAGAACTTTGGGGACGAAATTCCAGTTAAAACTGAACACATATCTGCCAGAACGTAGTTTTTGTTCTTATTTTCTTGTCTTTGGTCGTTAACCTTTGTGAGAATTATTATCATGAAGGCGATTCTTCTGCATTTTGTTTAGTAATACATGTACGTAAATTAGTTGAAGATCGCCAATGAAATCTCGTTACATGCAGTGACCACAGACGAATATACATTGTACTAGTATACACTCATAAAACTAAAATAAACTGCGAAGAAATACTCCCTCAGTTATTTAGTCTGAAAACCAAGAAGTTAAGGGAAACTTTCATGAACGGTTTCGTAAAGCGACTTGCATTACGCTGAACATCCACCCAAACATACAAAACTTTCAGACAACTAGAATGTTTTTACCACAACATATGAGCACGAATTACACATCCGTACAGAATGAAAAGCCTATGTTCAACAAAAGATGACTTCGGTTGCTTAACAAGTATATCCATGAAGAATGGTGTGATTACTGAGGTTTTGGTTCAAACCCTCACATTATATGGATGAACAACAGTCAGGTTAAGATTCTGACGAGTTGCATTTAAGAAAAACCCATACATTTTCACTATAAGGTGAAGATACAAACAAGGCAATAAGTTTGGATATTACGCAAAACCTCAGTATCTCTGTATTGCTGAAAAAAGCCCATTTCAATGGCTGAGCTCAAGAAGTCCAACAACGTTTCTTATACATGCAGAGCAGGCAATCAGGGCTGATTCTTCTTTCTCGATATTTTGAGAGTGACCTGTAATGTGATCCAGTCGCAATGCTACAAAAGATTCTGGTAGAGAACTGTGGATTAGTCAATTTCATTGAATATGAATTTCTTTTATTACTAAAAATGATGACATCATTTCAGAATCATAAAGTCTAGCCATTGTCGTTGTAGAATTTTGCTACAAGAATTACTTTATGTTAATTTTTTTTAAAAACAAAGTAACATATATGACAACATTTAGAATATATCCTCCAACATTACGTTTAAAATACCAGTAAATGGAAGTC
Organism: Pinctada imbricata; assembly: GCA_033119305.1. Lineage (NCBI taxonomy): Eukaryota > Metazoa > Mollusca > Bivalvia > Pterioida > Pteriidae > Pinctada > Pinctada imbricata. The sequence continues at coordinate 2,691,621 of VSWD01000011.1, forward strand.
AAACACAAATTCTAATATGACTTGATTCTTTTTCCCTATTAAGACAACAGACGCCAGCAGGGCTCTATTCTCCAATATAGGCCCTATAGCGATAAGCCACGCCTACCCATTTTCTGAAAGCAGATAAACTGGCAGGAACTGGTTTTTACCAAGAATCTGACGCGTCTCGGTAATAAATGTCATTGGCTGAGGACGCTCGGGCATTATGAGACAATAGAGCCCGGCTTGTCATTTTTTATTTCTTAAATCAGAATCCAAAAATTACTGTCAAAAGGCCTACAAATTCTTGAAAAAAAATATAAAACAGAACTCTCTCTAACAGATGTTTTGTGGACGTCAACACCGATTCACAGAAACACGAAGACGACAACTATTTCTAAGAAATAATACGAGCACGAGATGAACCCGGTGGCCCTGCCAAATGTGTATACATAGTATTTGTTCATCGCAGTCAAATGTATATACATAGTATTTGTTGATCGCAGTCAAATGTATATACATAATATTTGTTCATCGCAGTCAATTGTATATACATAGTATTTGTTCATCGCAGTCAAATGTATATGCATTTGTTCATTGCATTTAAATGTAAATAGTATTTGTTTATTGCAGTCAAATGTATATAGTATTTGTTCTTTGCAGTCAAATGTATATAATATTTGTTCATTGCAGTCAAATGTACATGTATATAGTATTTGACCGCCACCAAATGTCTATAGTTTAATTGTTATTCCAGATTACAATCTCTACATTACTGTTATACAGGTTTTCCGCATGTTCAATTATATGATAGTCAATAAAATTACCATACTACGGCAAAATTTGATTTTAATCGAATTAACCGTATTAATTCAATGACATGGCGTCACCTAAAATAAATCAAGCACTACCACTTTGACTCTGTTGATACTATTCATATAAATGTATTGTATATCGTGTAGTCCTGTATGTTTCAAAGACGTGCTGTTATTGTTCTCGCTGTCACTGTCTGTTTTCCCGCAGTATGTCTCGTGTGTATCCCATGTGTGTCCCGCTATGTGTCCCGCTGTCTGTACCGTGTTTGTTCGTGTGTGTTCCGCTGTGTGTCCCGTGTGTGTCAGGGTGTGTGTTCCGTGTGTGAGCTGCTGTGTGTCCCGTTTGTATCCCATGTGTCCCTGCTGTGTGTCTCGTGTGTATCCCATGTGTCCCTGCTGTGTGTCTCGTGTGTGTCAGGATGTGTGTCCCGTGTGTGTCCTGCTGTGTGTTCCGTGTTTGTTCCGTGGGTAGCCCGAGGTGTGTTCAGTGTGTATCCCACTGTGTCCAGCTGTGTGTCCCGTGTGTGTTCCATTGGTGATCCGCTGTGTGTCCTGCTGTGTGTCCCATGTGCGTTCCGTTAGTGTTCTGCTGTGTGTCCCGTTTGTGTCCTGCTGTGTGTCCTGCTGTGTATCCAGTGTGTGTTCCGTGTGTGCCTGCCAGGTTGTATGTCCCATGTGTGCACCGTGTGTGTCCTGGTGTGTGTCTCGTGTTTGTCCCGCTGTGTGTCCCGCTGTGTGTCCCGTCCGTGTCCTGCTGTGTGCCCCGCTGTGAGTCCCGTGTGTGTCCTGCTGTGTGCACCGTGTGTCTTCAGGGTGCATCCTGCTGTGTGTTCCGTGTTTGCCCCGCTGTGTGTCCTATGTGTATCCTGCTGTGTGCACCGTGTGTATTCTGTGTGTGTCCCGCTGTATGTCCCTTGTGTGTTCCGCTGTGGTCCCATGTGTGTCCTGTTGTGTGTATCGTGTGTTTCTCGCAGTGATAACTGCAACCACGCCAAGTCGGGGATCTCCTCCATATTTGGTATTTTATGATAACGAGATTTTTCAAAAGACATTGTGTCGTCCTGCACTTACTGTTGCCTGTAACCACATATGTCGATCTTGTAAGTTTTGATGCTTTATACGACGACAAAATATACAGATCTTGTCCGCATATATAGTGGCATGTTATGTAGTTAAAATGGCATACTATGTTGTCAAAATAATGTTTTGTGTGATAACCTTACCATAACTTTTTAATTTAAGCTATCCAAAGGCGCTAAGTGATATGGTGTATAGTGTATCCTCCATTGTATGTTTTCCAAAAGTATTGAACATGTCCTTCTCAGAATTTGTACAGCTGCTGCAAGAAAGAGTCAAAAATATCTTTTATCAGACCTTTAATATTAAGATTTTCTATAAGTTACAGCGTTAGACACGGAAGCAGTGAAAACTTGACACTGATGATACTAAAAATACGGAAGCGTTCCAACTCCTTACCTTCTTGAATAAAATTGCTAACCAATTGTAAGGAGCAGACACGTGCGTATGATAGTAAATCCTCATCAGGGGTACTCAGAGTGCGCGGCTCAAGATTTTGTGAAGGATTAATTCAGTAGCAGTGTTAACTAAAATACATGACCAAAATAGAACTGAAGGGATAGTGCTAAGATGTTAACCTCCTTTAATTTCGATGGTATTTTTTTTAATGAAATGACAAGTTTCTGAAAAAAAGCAACATATTTAATTATATATATGAGATGTCAAAGTGATAAAGGCCCAAAACAACGCTTATTTCAGGGACAGAATTGGAAAGAAGTAATTTTAAATACACTTTCAAATGAGCAAAGTATTTCGATCTGACAGTTTAACGTAAACCACTTTTATGGAAGCTTCAAATTCTACAATTAATTGTAATTGGGTATTTCCATACAGCAATTTATTGTTTAAAGAGACTGACGTGTAATATAAAATAAGACGAATGTTTTTCCAGTTTTTGAATTTTCGGTATGATAAATGAATTCCATATAGGAAACGTAGTTACCTAATAGATGCAACGTCCATGTACAGAATCATAGAGTGCGTAAATATGGGAGCATAAAGCTGTATGTAATGATAAATTAGCATCTTATACACGAAGATCGATCAAAAGAGTTCATTATCACCGCGACTACCAACCATCCAGTCGAGCGCAAGTGACCATTTTATGATATTTATTTTTATGCAAGTTCTTAAAATTCTTAAATTCCTTAAAACTGTAATGAAATATAAAATGTAACTGTTATATTGCTTTACTAAACTAACATATATTTTACAAGAGCAATATCCCTAATACAAATATGTTTTGTAAGAAACGAATATTACAGCAACAAAAAAGTGTATATATCATGGATATTTTGTCCCTTTATGTATATGTGCAGGTTTTCAAATGTAAAACTGTTTGAATAGATAAATCATCTTTGCGAAAACAAAACAGAACAAAAATGTATTGCATGCATCTAATTCTTTTGTCTCTACAGCCATATGAAGCTTTTGTAATGCGAAATTGAGTAGACAGATTATTAGGTGCTATAATTAGCTCGTTACATCATGCTCAACATAAGGGAAGTAATTTTTAAAGAATTAAAGGATCATGATACTCTTTATTCAGAAATACTTATCTTTCATTTACAACTGATTTTTCATACCAAGACGTTCTAAAGCTTTCGGCTTTCTATTTCCTTTTCTTTTCATGACCTTTATCCCATGTTATGTTTCCGTATAATATACTTTTTATAACCTTGCGTGTTTAAATTGAAATTGCGATTTCCGTTTTTTTTTATCAAGATATTACGGGAAAAATCATTTTTCTACAGTCAGGTCAAAGGCAGGTCTACGACAAATACAGTGTACTTGTGTTATGGATAAGCAGTAAAGTTAAAGTAAACAAAATGTTCCTCAAAAGAACAAAATGAAATTGGATATAACAGCACGCGCCTGGAAGAATAAGCATCTCCTGATTGTTAGAAACTAGTTGGGAAGTAAACCGAAAATCCAATCATTTCCCATTGTAACCGCCGATATCCATCAGTATTCCCCTTATATTTAAGATAATGAAAAAAAGTCGAGCAAGATTATTTTAATATGAACTTTTTACGTTGAACCACAAACTGACATAACTTAAATGCGATTACATGGACAAAATCTTAAGCAAATTATCCTGCACTGACCACAACGGACACACCTACACGAAAATAGAACCAGTGAAACAACAGGAGACAAGATAAACTCCAAATTTTCACCAAATGTACTAACAAACAATCAAAACAGATATATCCCAGTGCATTAATTGTCTCCTTAAGTTAGTGCACTGACATTCACCCAGTGCCGAACTAGATCGACTATCTGCTTTATCCAAAGGGACGGCGTGGTTATCTAGATTACGTATGTACATCCCACATTTATCTTGAGTCGCATACACATAAACCAAAGGAGGGGATCCCCAACAGCACCAAGTTGCAGCACCAACAGCAAAACCCTAAAACACCCAATGCGAAACCACGGAGCAGAAAAGCACAGAAAGAGACGCAAAGAACGTCAAAGCACAACACAAAAACATCGAACACAAAGGAATACACTTAAAACCAACGAGACCAATTGGCAACCGGTGCCGACTTAGGACGGCCATCTGCAAAAGAACAAAATGGAAACTTAGCGACCTTATTTGCTTACGCATTGACCTCATTGTGACCATCAAAGGCTACTTATAAGATCCTAGAGTAGTTTCACTTCTTAGTTATGTGTGTACATGTAAGTACTTTCAGATGAAAAAAATATATAACTTTGAAATCCCTCTTTGCGATGAAAAACCAAAAGCTTCAACTTCTGCAATAAATAATAATGATTTGGTATTTCCCTAACTATTTATTGTTTAAAGTGTCTAACGTTGAGTGGTATTCCAAACTTTTGGTTTTTCAGAATAATGAGAGAACTCATTTGAAAGCGGATATACTGACGTTTCATCTAAAGAGTTATTTAGCGATGGCGCCAATTTGTGAGCAAATAGGAGTGTTAAATCTATTCAATAAGGAAATTATTTAACATAATCCGTCTTTGATATATGTGTAATGCTAAGTCTGCACCCTAAACTTACAAATGTATGAACTATTCAAGGAATCCTAAAATAAAAAAAAAAACCCGGTAAGATCTACGAGTAAGTTGTAACTATCTACACATACGTGTATAGTACATGTATATAAGTGTACTCAAAGATTGGATATAATATACAGTTAAAGTATACCATTGAGGGAAATAAGTCTTGTCTCAAGAAACAAGAATCATGCTAACTCCCTCAATGGTATAATTTAACTGTTTTATTATATCGTCACGCGCTGTATTTCCGCCCCATTTCGACGTCACCTCTGTAGCTCCGCCCCATTTCGAAGCTATTACCCTATGAAAATAGTCTTCTCAACTAAAGTACCCTTTGCAGGGAAATAATGTACTTATCATCAGGCGAGTTACAGCTAGTTTTAATGAGTATCTTTTTATATAGGAAAATATAAGGAGAGGTATAATAAAACAAATAAATTTTACTTTAACTGTTACATGAAATTATGATATATCATATATATAGTGACACATAGTTTATTTCTTTTCAGAACAAAAACATGCGTGTCATTTATGCTTTTGTCCCTTGTTGTACACTTTAAGGTTTTTGTATTATGCAAAACCATGTGAATAGATTATTGTTTTTATTATAGTAAGCTTATTAGAGCATGTTTTACATAGGGAGTAGTATGTTGTAAATAATAGTTTTAAACGTTTTAAAAAGAAATACATTTGTGTCATTAATAACATAAACCTTCCTTAAAAAAATCTGCTGAGTATATATTTTACCAAGTTGTAAATAGTCTAACTTTTTAATTTCCCTTATGTATCCAGTATTTTTATCCAACGTTCCGTAAACATAAATGTTGCTTAATCCGAAAATTCTTTTTCCATTTTAATTAAGTTAACATGAAAAAAAAGAAATTATATTTTTATTACATAATCATCACTTTATTACTTTAAGCTCACCTGAGCAAAGGTGACGTGAGTTGTTAAAGCGTAATCTTCGTCGTCCGTTTGTCCGTCCGTCCGTCCGTCCGTCCGTCCGTCCGTCCGTCCTCTGTCATTCCTTGTAAATGTTAAATACAAAATGTGGAACATCTTGACGGAGATTTGATTTAACTTGGTCTTTAATTCATTTGTGTCATAATAATGCCATTTGCCATGTTGAGTTCGTAAAAAATAATCCCTGCGAGGGGTTTGACAGTAAGTGTTTTGAATATTTTCCCTGACATGGTCGCCATAGGACTATCTTTATTCATGTAAACATGGCCTCAGGCAGTGCATGTAATCTAGATATTGTTTTTATGTTTGTGCGTGAACATTGACGGCGGATGCAGCTAGCCAGACAGGGGGGTGCTTGCTCCTCCCGGGCACCTGATCCCACCTGGTCCGTCGGTGCTCAATGTTGAGCTCTATTGTAAGTGCTGTTGAGATTATCGTTAGGGTCTTCTTTAACTCATTGGCTTACATGATGTACTGGAAAAAGTTTTTTTTCAATTTGTATCAAATATTTAAATTTTTTCTCTGCAACAAAAAAAAACTAAGTATTCCAAATTAGTTTTCAGAAAAAGAAAACAGATTTCTGGATAAACGTGTCCAAGGGACGTACCCCAGTTATTATAGTTCATAAATGCAAATTACTTTAAAATCTAGACACAACATTTACATTGCTTCAAAAAGGGTGAAACTAAGGGATACTATAGCAATTAACTGTTTTCATGTGTACATACGTAATTTTTTTCATACGTTTTACGAAGATGAAAAGACATTTTCAACGCACACTTCGCTGATGAAGTATTCTAGTTAGTTTGAGCCTCAAACCAAAGGTGTACATCTTTTGCTTGTTTTACGACAGAATCCGCCATTCGGAAACTGAAAATTTTTTTTTTACTTCATAGACACTTATGTAGTTTTCCACTCTCCAGAATGGTGGATCGTATTCTGTCATAGACCATTTTAACCATCCAACCAAAGATTGTACTCTATGTCTTCCGAAATGGAAGTAACCTGATGTGACAGTTCTACCGAATTGAAGCGCCGGGTGTTGCATGCAAGCAGGAGATGCTTACTCCTCACGCCCATATCGGGAGTTCGCTTCTTTTCATATGGTGGAGGTTTTCGTTTGTTTGCTTTGGTTCCTGTTTTATCCTGAATTTGTATGCCTTCGGTTTCTGACTTTCTGAATTATCGATTTTGTTCTGCTGTATACAGGGATATGGTCTTTATCCATATTTGTCATTTAAGGTGCGAAATAGACGTAGTGTAGAAATAGAAAGCTTTCTTGTTTATTTCATGCTTAACATTAAAATATTTGATCGGAACACACTCTGATTGTTCCACGGTATTTTAAAAAAAGAATAAAATAGCAATTTTGATGTATTTTACAGCTCTAAAAACTCATTCTAGAATAGTCATCCATATCCCTCTTTTTCGTTTTTTGCATGTGGAATATTAATTATTCCCCCAATCGGTCAATTCCCAAATATATTCTATTGATATACAATTTTGGTGAAAGTGGCATTCTGAGCCGAGGAGGGGGGGGGGGCAATGTTGTATGAAACCTATTCCCGTTTTCCATTTATTTTCATGGACAAGGTGCTTATTTTGACCCAAATATCGGTTTTATTTTGAACTATTTATCGAACCCGACAGAATATTTTATGGGTCCGCTCACTGGTTTTTAGAGTAAACCCAAAATGTCCAGGGTGGAAAAGCTGAAATAGGGGAAATTGAGTGGTTTTGAAAGGTTGGTTGAGAAGACCATTATGAAGATAGTCTATTATGGTAAGATGCATATTGTAGAGTATGCCTGTCTTGTGTAAGAGCAATAAAGTTTTTAGGTCACATGACTTATTTAGTCTAAATATAGATATTTTAAAAGGCGTACCGGATTTTCCCTGTTTGACAAGACTTCATAAGGGAAAATATTAAGTTTTTGGTTTTTTACACATTTTTTGAGTTACATGTGTTGGAAATTCTTAAAATTTGGCTAGAATGGAGTATAAGATAATAGCTTTAAGGAAATATAAGCATTATTTCTGAAATTTTTCCAGGAGACCAGAAACAATACACAGAAAAATTTCAAAAACCAAAAATTTTGGGTCAATTTTCTGAACTTTTTTCAGCAAACATGTATGATATTTATTATGTATTGCAATCTTAACATGACATTGAGACTAGTATCATACAAAAGTTGTAGATATAACGAACAAATTGATATATAGTATAATAATGTGAAATATATAAAAATAAAATGAGATGACGTCAAATTATGTATGATTGCACAATATTTCTGTGCCGCGTGACCGGGTACGAGAAACTGGTGAGCGGACCCTAATAGAGTCGAAGACAGTGTCGCGACAAGAAATTTTGTTTAAAAAGTTCGTAGAAACCATATATCACAAATACTATAAGGCATACAGATTAAAAAGATACCAATATCGTATATGTAAGTCTTCTGGTAATTATCCTTTGAATGTTATAAAAGAGCAGAAATGGTTTACGCAATGTCGAAAATGAAGGGAAAAAGGGTCCATTCTGTGATGTCGAAGGGACCTTTGCGCGACATAGTTCTGGGAAGGTATTTGCGTAACGACATTATGTAGTATATCAATTTGTGAGAAAAGTCAAATTCTATCATTTTATCAGAAAACAATATTGAACGCTAACATAGGGAAAATTATTAGGGTCCGCTCACCGGTTTTTAGAGTAAACCCAAAATGCCCAGGGTGGAAAAGCTGAAATAGGGGAAATTGAGTGGCTTTGAAAGGTTGGTTGAGAAGACCATTATGAAGATAGTCTATTATGGTAAGATGCATATTGTAGAGTATGCCTGTCTTGTGTAAGAGCAACAAAGTTGCTAGGTAACATGACTTATTTAGTCTAAATACAGATATTTTAAAAGGCGTACCGGATTTTCCCTGTTTGACAAGACTTCATGAGGGAAAATATGAAGTTTTGGGTTTTTACACATTTTTTGAGTTACATGTGTTGGAAATTCTTTAAATTTGGCTAGAATGGAGTATAAGATAATAGCTTTAAGGAAATATAAGCATTATTTCTGAAATTATCCAGGAGACCAGAAACAATACACAGAAAAATTTCAAAAACCAAAATTTTGGGTCAATTTTCTGAACTTTTTTCAGCAAACATGTATGATATTTATTATGTAGTGCAATCTTAACATGACATTGAGACTAGTATCATATAAAAGCTGTAGATATAACGAGCAGATTGATATATAGTATAATAATGTGAAATATATAAAAATAAAATGAGATGACGTCTAATTATGTATGATTGCGCAATATTTCTGTGCCGCGTGACAGGGTAAGAGAAACTGGTGAGCGGATCCTATGTCAACAAAGTTGCCTGATATTTAGATACCGAATCATTATCTTTTGCATTTTGAAATATCGACTTTTCAGGCCATATTTTACGCCTTATCTTTACAGATTCTTTAATTGAATAAGTATCAGTATCCTAAGAATATCATGATAATGAAAACTGGGTGTAGCCGTTATCTAAACGACATATAGATCAAGGATAGGAGAAGGGGGGGGGAAAGCTGGGGCACATCCCCCACATTGGGGCACAACCATATGTTTATGCTTCTCCTTTTTTCAATCAGAGAGAACGAGCACAACATGGGCGTGTAAGACGACAAGGAACACCAAACGGAGTGCAACAGCACAATGTGGGCACCAAAGACAACAAGGAACACCAAACAGAGTTCACAAGCACAACATGGACACCGAAGACAGCAAGGAAGACCAAACAGAGTGCACAAGCACAACATGGGCACAAAAGACAACTAGGAACACAAAACAGTGTGCAGAAGCACAACATGGGCACCAAAGACAACCCATAAGACCAAACAGAGTGCACAAGCATTACATGGACAGCAAAGACAACACAGAAGATCAAACAGAGTGCACAGGCACAACATGGACACCACAGACAGAAGGAAGACCAAACAGAGTGCACAAGCACAACATGGGCAACAAAGACAACATCTTTTCGCGTTGTTTTTCATTATGACATCACTGTTAAAAGACAAAATTCCATACTGATGTAACAATTAAAAAGAGTGCATAAATTTCGTACCTCGGACATTTTTCGTTATTTTTATCAGCCATCATGAATTTCGGCCTAGTAGTAAATATGAAGGCGCTTGATCTGCATTATCTTTACAGGTACAAGACTTAGGTGAAGATCCCTTATAATTTTCGTAAATAAACTCCGATGAGACCAAATAAACATATTAGGTACTCTCTCATTTATTCAATCTCAAAGACCAAAAACCTCAACTAAGAAGCAAACAAATTAAAGGAACATGAATTATACATCCGTGCGGAATGAAAAACCTATGTTCAACAAATTACGACTTCGATCGCTTATCAGCTATGTCCATGAAAAAATACTTCTATTCTTCGGATTCCGGGTCCAAACTCTCATACATTTGTATCTATAAGTAATCACAACAGTTTTGTTAAGAAACTGGCGATTTTTCAGTAAGAAAACCCCAATACATTCTTATTATAGGATGAAGAGACAAACAAAGTAATAAGGTTGGAGATTACACAAAAACTCAATATCCCTGTATCGCTGAATCAATCACATTTCATTCAATTCAATGACTAAGCTAATGAAGTACCACAGAGTTTCTTATACATGAAGAGCAGACAATAAGAGAGCGGATAATTAGGGCAAAGACATCATAGAAGACCAAACAGAGTTAACAAACACAATATGGACACCAACGACAACAAGGAAGACCAAACAGAGTAAACGAGCACAACATGGGCACCAACGACAACAAGGAAGACCAAACAGAGTGAACAAGCACAACATGGGCACCAACGACAACAAGGAAGACCAAACAGAGTGAACGAGCACATCATGGGCACCAACGACAACAAGGAAGACTAAACAGAGTGAACGAGCACAACATGGGCAGCAAAGACAACAGGATAGACCAAACAGAGTGAACGAGCACAACATGGGCAGCAAAGACAACAGGATAGACCAAACAGAGTGAACGAGCACAGCATGGGCAGCAAAGACAACAGGATAGACCAATGAGTTAAAGAAGATCCTGACGATAATCTCAACAGCACTCACAATAGAGCACCAAATGGAGCATCGACGGACCCCTAGCAAGCTAGAGGTGGGACCAGGTGCCCGGGAGGAGAAGCATCCCCTGTTGGCTAGCCGCACCCGCCGTCGATGTTCACGCACGAAAATGAAAATATATAAAATACATGCACTGTCTACGGTTCTGTCTATAAACAGAGTGAACGAGCACAACATGGGCAGCAAAGACATCAAGATAGACCAAACAGAGTGAACGAGCACAACATGGGCAGCAAAGACAACAGGATAGACCAAACAAAGTGAACGAGCACAACATGGGTAGCAAAGACAACAGGATAGACCAGAGTGAACGAGCACAACATGGGCAGCAAAGACAACAGGATAGACCAAACAGAGTGAACGAGCACAATATGGGCAGCAAAGACAACAGGATAGACCAAACAGAGTGAACGAGCACAACATGGGCAGCAAAGACAACAAGATAGACCAAACAAAGTGAACGAGCACAACATGGGCAGCAAAGACAACAAGATTGACCAAACAAAGTGAACGAGCACAACATGGACAGCAAAGACAACAGGATTGACCAAACAAAGTGAACGAGCACAACATGGGCAGCAAAGACAACAAGATAGACCAAACAGAGTGCACAAGCACAACATGAACACTATAGACAACAAGGAAGACCAAACAGAGTGCACAAGCACAACGTGTGCACCAAAGACAACACAGAAGAACTAACAGAGAGCACAAGCTTATTTTGGGCATCAAAGAAAACACAGAAGATCATACGGAGTGCACAAACACAACGTGGACACCAAAGACAGAAGGAAGACCAAAAAGAGTGCACAAGCACAAGATTGGCACCAAAGACTACAATGAAGACCAAACAAAGAGCACTAATGAGTTAAAGAAGATCCTGACGATAATCTCAACAGCACTCACAATAGAGCATGAACATTAATTCCAAACAAGGTTGTATCATTAGTATCGCTTCTAAATGATAACAGTTAACAATGATTCCAACGAACGCTGTATCTAGATATATGTGAGGATGTTACCCCTTGAAATCAATATGGATATTGACCATATCCCAATATATAGAACAAATTCGAAAATTCAGAAAATGACAAACCGAAGGCATACAAAATCAGGATAAAACAGAAACCAAAGCAAACCAAAAAAAAAAAACATCCACCATATGAAAAGAAGCAAACTTCCAATATGGGAGTGAGACCAGGTACCCAAGAAGAATCAGCATCTCATGCATACATGCATTAGTTAAAGAAGATCCTGACAATAATCTCAACAGCACTCACAATAGAGCACCAAATTGAGCATCGACGGACCCCTAGCAAGCTAGAGGTGGGACCAGGTGCCCAGGAGGAGTAAGCATCCCCTGTTGGCTAGCCGCACCCGCCTTCGATGTTCACGCATGAAAATGAAAATAAATTAAATACATGCACTGTCTGTGGTTCCGTCTGTTCTGTTCACAAGCACAACATGGACGGCAAAGACAGAAGGAATACCAAACAGAGTGCACAAGCACAACGTTGGCACCAAAGACAACAAGGAAGACCAAACAGAGTGCACAAGCACAACATGGGCATCAAAGACAACACAAAAGAGAGTGTACAAGCACAACATGGACATCAAAGACAACAAGAAAGACCAAACATTTGAGAAGACATAAGACAAATGTTAAACGTCCTCGAATTCAATAGCATCATTTAAGACCAGATAAATTTTCAGCATGGACCAGACATGCACGTTTCGGGTACTTAACCCTCATCATCGATCCTCAATCTAAACTATGTAATGTGGCAACAAAGTGTGAAAATTATTATGTCCAAAAAGTTTCGAAAATGTAGCAGAATTGGTGGGATATAATGACAACAAAAACAAAAGACTTCACATGTCTAATGAGACCAATGGGCACCCATAGCCGACATAGTTGTGGTTTTCCGAATTGATTGGTGTAAATCCGACTGTTCGTTGTGGACGCCCTAGTTTTAGGTGCTGTCGCCTTTCGTTATATCATGCATGATTGTTTCGTAGTGATCACTTTATCGCCGTCGTGTTAAACTTCCACGTTATATATTCTCAAAGAAAAGTGTAGATCTCCAATAAGACCCGGTTGCTGCACCAAAATCAAACCACCAACACACCCCAAGTGAAAACACAGAGAAGACATATAGAGCAAGAGAGACAAATGGGACAAGGAACAGCAAACACAACATCAAAACATCAAACACAAAAGACCACACATAAACCAACGAGACCAATAGGCAATCGGTGTCGACATAGGACGGCTATCTGCTACGTTAGTAGCAAATGGTGTGGTTACCTGACTCTTCCGGTTACCAAAAGGTCTCGTAGGACATACAAACTTTAGTGTAAAATAACCTCCTCACTGTAAGATAGCCACACAGAGAAGAGAGCGAAACACAGGGGCCCAAGCAACACACAGATTAATATGCAAATTGATATAAAAGCAAAGGGCGTAAAAAATACAGTCCATGCTCTGTCGCCTGTATCGAGCTCATGCATGGTACACCCGAGGAGTCCGACCAGCATTCAGAGAGGACATGTGATAGAACCCTGTCTTCTCTAAAGAATTTCGGGCAGGACCCATCATAGAGTCCTGTCTTCACAGAGGGCAAGTCTGGAAAGTCATACAACTAAGAGAAAAATTGTTTCAAGAGGGATATGAAAGCTAACTTTTATCAGACTTGTAATGTTAATATTGTTGTCATAAGATACCGCGTTAGACATGGAAGCATGCGGTGAAATCTTGAAAAAAAGTTCATACCGATAATGTTAAGCATACGAGGGCTGATTGATATCTTGAGAGTCTCAGTTTTCTGGGATGCAGAAGGTATTCTGCTGATAGAGTATCTACAAAAAGGACAAGCAATCAATGCCACATACCGTGCTTCACTTCTGACACAGTTACGGGAAAATTAAACTAAAGCGCCGCGGAAAGTGTGTTGTTCCATCAGGACAATGCTCCTGTTTCCAAGACTATCACTGCCATGGCTGCCAGTCATGATTGCGACTTTGATTTGATTGAGCATCCGCCTTATTCACCTGATCTTGCTCCATCAGACTTTCATCTATTCCCAAAAATAAAAGCAGCTATTGCTAGTGGTTGGCTTTCTGACCGATTAAGATAAGGAGTGCTTTAAAAGTGGTATTGAGACCCCTTAAACACCGGTTGCAAAAGTGTATAGATACTGAATGGGATTACTTAGAACAACCACTTAGAATGTCTGATTAAATTCAAATCCACCGATACGTGGCTCACAACAGATCAATCAGCCCTCGTAGATCATAATCATGATGATGAGTACAGATTAATCGTGGTTCGGAGACATAAATTGATTAGATAAAGACATAGCGTAATCTTTGATCTGCATTCTGATAGGTACCGGTGTTTCTAAGAAAGGCTACTTATATAATTTTAAATAGTCTCACTTTGTAAATCAATCTGCTATAAAATGATGCTAATGAATTTGAAGACAATAAACATTCCTAGGTGTCTAGTTTGCTTTCAAATAAGCAAAGCGTTTAACTTTAAACCTTTAAGATATAACTGACTATTCTGCAATTACTTATGATTAGGTATTTCCATGCAGAATTGTTTAAAGAGACATGACGTGTTAGACAGAATTAGACGAATGTTTTTTTTTCCAGTTTTTGGATTTTCGATTTGATAAATAAATTCCATATATGAAACGTAGATCTTTGTACAGAATCATAGAGTGCATCAATATGGGAGCATAAAGCTACATATTTAATGATTAATTAGCATCTTAAACATGTGTATGTGAGACATTCGAAGATCGATATAAAGAGTAAATAATCACCGCGACTAGGTGTATTAAGTACCGATACAACCATCCAGTCGAACACAAGTGACCATTTTAGGATATTCATTTTCATGTAAGTTGTAAATTGTTTAACTCTAATGAAATAATATATATAACATTGCTTTACAATACCAACATATATTTCACAAGAGCAGTGCATTCCTCATACAAATATGTTTGGCAAGACATCCATATTTCATGACAAAACAAATGTATGTCATGCATATTTTGTCTCTACATTCATATTATGCAGATTTTCAAATAAAATTTGTTTGAATATATCATCTTTTACGAAAACAAAACAAAAATGTGTAACATGCATTTAATACTTTTTTAATGAGAAATTGAGTAGACAGATTATTAGGTGCTATAATTAGCTCGTTACATCATGCTCAACAAAGGAAGTAATTTTTTAAACAAAGGATTATGATACTCTTTATTCAGAAATACCTATCTTTCCATTCACAACTGATGTTTCATACCAAGACGTTCTACAGCTTTCGGCTGTCTATTTCCTTTACTTTTCATGACCTTTATCCAATGCTCCGTTTCCGTGTTATATACTTTTTATAACCTTGCATGTTTAAATTAAAATTGTTATTTCCGCTTCAATCAAGATATCACGGAAAAAAAATCATTTTTCTACAGTCAGGTCAAAGGCAGGTCTACGACAAATACTTGTGTTATGGATAAGCAGTAAAGTGAAAGTAAACAAAATGTTCTTCAAAGGAGCAAAATGAAATTGGATATGACAGCACGCGCCTTGAAGAATAAGCATCTCCTGATTGCTAGAAATTAGTTGGGAAACTCCAATCATTTCCCATTTTAACCGGAGATATCCATTAGTATTCCCCTTATATGTAAGTGCTTTAAAAGTGGTATTGAGACCCCTTAAACACCGGTTGCAAAAGTGTATAGATACTGAATGGGATTACTTAGAACAACCACTTAGAATGTCTGATTAAATTCAAATCTACCGATACGTGGCTCACAACAGATCAATCAGCCCTCGTAGATCATAATCATGATGATGAGTACAGATTAATCGTGGTTCGGAGACATAAATTGATTAGATAAAGACATAGCGTAATCTTTGATCTGCATTCTGATAGGTACCGGTGTTTCTAAGAAAGGCTACTTATATAATTTTAAATAGTCTCACTTTGTAAATCAATCTGCTATAAAATGATGCTAATGAATTTGAAGACAATAAACATTCCTAGGTGTCTAGTTTGCTTTCAAATAAGCAAAGCGTTTAACTTTAAACCTTTAAGATATAACTGACTATTCTGCAATTACTTATGATTAGGTATTTCCATGCAGAATTGTTTAAAGAGACATGACGTGTTAGACAGAATTAGACGAATGTTTTTTTTTCCAGTTTTTGGATTTTCGATTTGATAAATAAATTCCATATATGAAACGTAGATCTTTGTACAGAATCATAGAGTGCATCAATATGGGAGCATAAAGCTACATATTTAATGATTAATTAGCATCTTAAACATGTGTATGTGAGACATTCGAAGATCGATATAAAGAGTAAATAATCACCGCGACTAGGTGTATTAAGTACCGATACAACCATCCAGTCGAACACAAGTGACCATTTTAGGATATTCATTTTCATGTAAGTTGTAAATTGTTTAACTCTAATGAAATAATATATATAACATTGCTTTACAATACCAACATATATTTCACAAGAGCAGTGCATTCCTCATACAAATATGTTTGGCAAGACATCCATATTTCATGACAAAACAAATGTATGTCATGCATATTTTGTCTCTACATTCATATTATGCAGATTTTCAAATAAAATTTGTTTGAATAGATCATCTTTTACGAAAACAAAACAAAAATGTGTAACATGCATTTAATACTTTTTTAATGAGAAATTGAGTAGACAGATTATTAGGTGCTATAATTAGCTCGTTACATCATGCTCAACAAAGGAAGTAATTTTTTAAACAAAGGATTATGATACTCTTTATTCAGAAATACCTATCTTTCCATTCACAACTGATGTTTCATACCAAGACGTTCTACAGCTTTCGGCTGTCTATTTCCTTTACTTTTCATGACCTTTATCCAATGCTCCGTTTCCGTGTTATATACTTTTTATAACCTTGCATGTTTAAATTAAAATTGTTATTTCCGCTTCAATCAAGATATCACGGAAAAAAATATCATTTTTCTACAGTCAGGTCAAAGGCAGGTCTACGACAAATACTTGTGTTATGGATAAGCAGTAAAGTGAAAGTAAACAAAATGTTCTTCAAAGGAGCAAAATGAAATTGGATATGACAGCACGCGCCTTGAAGAATAAGCATCTCCTGATTGCTAGAAATTAGTTGGGAAACTCCAATCATTTCCCATTTTAACCGGAGATATCCATTAGTATTCCCCTTATATGTAAGATAATGAAAGAAAAAGTCGAGCAAGATTACTCTAATAACATGATAACAACTTTTTACGTTGAACCGCAAACTGACAGAACTTAAATACTATGGCATGGACAAAATCTTAAGCGAACTAACCTGCACTGACCAACGGACACACCTGCACAGAACCAATGAAACAACAGGAGACAAGACACACTCCACTTTTACACCAAATGAACTAACAAACAATCAAAACAGATATATGTCAGTGCATTAGCTGTCTTCTTCAGTAAGTGCACTGACATTCACCCAGTGCCGAACTAGATCGACTATTTGCTTTATCCAATGGGACGGCGTAGTTATGTAGAGTACGTAAGCACATCCCAAATTCATCTTGAGTCGCATACACATAAGAATATAACATGAAAACTTAGCGATCCTATTTGCTTACGCATTGACCTCATTGTGGCCATTAAAGGCTACTTTTATGATCCTAAAGTAGTTTCACTTCCAAGTTATGTATGTACATGTAAAGTACTTTCAAATGAAAAAACAACGCTGATCTGACACACTTTTAAATTCGTCTTTGAAGTATAATTGCTTAATTGCATTATAGTATTGTGAGAATTGAAAGCTTCAAATTCTACAATTAATGATAAATTTGGTATTTCCATAAGTATTGGTTGTTTAAAGTGTCCGACATAGAAAAGGGTTTCCATTTTTTAAACTATCATTCTGAGAATACTTGAAGACTGACGTTTCGTCAAAAAAGTATTTGGCGAATGTGCCGATTTGTGAGCATCAAGGTGTATACAGGATTGATGAATATATTCAGTAAGGAAATAATTTAACATTATCCGTCTCTTATATATGTGTAATACTGAATCGGCATACTAATCGTGCAAAATTTTCAAAGATTTGACCAGACATACCGGTATACCGAACCAAACATCAGGTTGAGAGTAAGTCATAACTATCAATGTACATATACTTATTACACTTGTTGAATGTATCGTTTTATGATATATAAATACTTTTTGTTACATGAAATTATCATATTGCATATGCATATATACTGGAAATTTTTTTTCAGAACCACAAAATGTGTGTCATTAATGCTTTTGTCACTTCCTGTTCATTTTAAGGTTTTTTATTTGCAAAATTATGTGAATAAATTATTATTCTCATTACTGTAAGCTTATTAGAGCATGTTTTACATAGGAAGTAGACTAAGTTGTAAATAAATGATTTAAATGTTTTAATAGAATATCATTAACAACATCAATCTTCCTTTAAAATCTGTTGAATATTATATTTTACCAAACTGAAAATACTCTAGCTTTTAATTTCCCTTATTTTCCCTGTATTTTCATCGAATGTTCCGTATATGTAATCCAAAACGTAAATTTCCGTTTTAATTTAGTTAACCAAACTTATTTTTGTGTGTTAATGTAAATATTTGATCGGAACATACTCTAGTTCAAAGAAAAAAATGCAATTTTGATCTACTCTCCAGCTCTAAAGACTAATTCTGAAATAGTCATCCATTCCCCTTTTTTCGTTTTTCGCCTATGATAAATTATAATTATTATTAGATCCGAAACGTGTTCCATTGATATACACTTTTGGTAAAAGTGGCATTTTGAGCCGAGGAGGGGATAGGCAATGTTGTACATTAAAAACATTTCCGTTTGCCATTGATTTTTATGGACAAAATGCTTATTTTGACCCAAATGTCGATCTTGTTTTGAACAATTTATCCAACCCGACAGAATATTTACGTGTGGACAACATTGCATTATATTTCTACTGAACACATTATCAACTTTTGCATTTTGAAATTTCGACTTTTGAGCAATTTATCCAACCCAACAGGATATTTACGTGTGGACAAAGTTGCATTATATTTCTACCGTACACATTATGAACTTTTCCACATTGAAATTTCCACTTTTAAGCGCAGATTTTACACCTTATCTTTACATTTCCTTTGTTTGAATAAGTATAAGTATCATGATAATAAAAACATATTGTAACAGATGTAATTATGGATTTTAGTTGTTTTTTTTCTATTGAATTATATTTTTCTTACATGTACAAGTGTCAGAAGTTGGCCGAGTTTAATTTCTTGCGTTCATTTTAATTTCTTTTGAACTTTTTGAAGTGAGGCTTATTGCAAGTTGAGAATTTCAAGCACAGCCTATAAACATGAATATTCAAATTTATCACATGATACACCCGTTATGCAGTTTGTTTCATAAAGCCATTTCATAAATATATGATATGATAACACGTTACATATCGCTCTGCTTGAATGCGATTGGTCAAGTTTGGAACCTAATCACATAAACCTTGACAAATGTGACCTTTCAAATATCGGTCAACTGTTCATACCCGGAGTCAATATCAATGATTAAAATTGTGTTGTTGAATTAATTCTTGCATTAAAATACATTTCAAAATGGAAATACTTTTCTCTTATGCACAGAATATCGAATACGATGGGGACACTACTTCTCATGGCGTAGCAAACGACTCCATGATCTCGGCGTGGTTTGCCTCTATAGTTCTCGGAAACGTTGATTTCACATTAGAAATACACATTTTTAGGCAATATCATGAAACTCGAAGTCCGTTTTATATCCCCTCGCCAAGGCTCGGGGATATAAAACACACAACTCGTTTCATAATACATCGTATGAAATGAAAATTCATTTGAGATCCTATATATAGAATACCAATACCGTCAAAAGATAGTTATTATATTATGTACATCACTATACCATATCTTAAATATCTTTACATATTGCATTTATTTTCCTTGTCCTCGTGTAGTCATGCGACCTCGACTGACATTACTGTTTTTCAATTTTTTTTTCTGTATTCAAACCAACTGGACGAAGAGTATTATACCCCTATAACCAGGATAACCAAATAAAAGGTATTGGGGGAGAACACGCGGTTCACGCACGAAATATATATACAATTTAGCAATAGTGACAATTGACAATGGAACTTTAAAAATGTGTCTTCCTTTTGTTAGATCGTTTAAAAGGCTTCCTTTATGAATATGAATATGAATATGAGTATGAATAGATTATTTAGAATCGTAATCAATACTTATTGAATCTGTTTGTATTGACAATGAATCTATATTATTAATCTATATTCCGCTAATGACATCATTTCTTCATTTCATTTACATATTATTATATATATGACCACATCATGCGATAAATATGTACTTCTTTTAAAATGATTATGCATTTATTTGGAATTCTAATATGACTTGATTCTTTTTCCCTATTAAGACAACAGACGCGAGCCGGGCTCTATTCTCCAATATAGGCCCTATAGCGATAAGCCACGCCTACCCATTTTCTGAAAGCAGATAAACCGGCAGGAACTGGTTTTTACCAAGAATCGATTTTCTCGTCTGTGTTTCATTGATCTAAGTTTAGTCATCATTAGAATAGAAATAAAAAAATGACAAGCCGGGCTATATTGTCTCATAATGCCCTCGCGTCCTCAGCCAATCACATTTATCACCTCGCCGCTGACGCGGCTCGGTAATAAATGTGATCGGCTGAGGACGCTCGGGCATTATGAGACAATATAGCCCGGCTTGTCATTTTTTATTTCTTAATTTAAGTTTGGCGTTCAAATAACGGCATGAAACAAGGGATTTCCAGATATACGTCCCAATCAGATAATATTCAATTTGGGAGATTTCTATAGTTAAAGAAAGACAACTCTGATCGGCTTAAAATTTAAAAGTTTCATCCTGTTGAGGAAGTATTTGTCGATGAAATATTTGGAAAATAAATCACCTCCTGGTAAGGGCCTATGGAATCTTGTAATATATGACTCTAAAGTGAAAGTCATGGTCTGCTGAGAGTACATTTGCATTTTCACTCGGTCCCAGTTTGGTTTGATTGTGCATGATTCTTTCGAGTGTTTCATTCGTTTTTTAATCTTTAATGTGTTACAAAATTCGTGTGCGAGTATATGTTCTATCAAAATGATTTAAGTTCCCTTTTTTTAAATTATGAACATTTCCAAAAATAACGTCTAGTAAGTTTTTCTTCATGCCAGGGTATGATAAATCGTGTATGAAGGGCTACATTTTAAACATGATTTAAAATATATGCCAATAATACGGAAGCGATCCAATTCTATACCTTCTTAAAGAAAATTTTCAAACATTATGCACCAGACACGTGTTTCGAAAACTAAATCCTCATCAGGATGCTTCCAGCCAAAATGATTTTAGACAAGCCAAATTTAATTTCATAAGCGCCCTCTTGTTTCAATTTTGGGAGCATTTACTTTATAGAGAGTTCTCGGCTCCAAATTTCCTGTAGGCTCGATTCAGTGGCATTTTCAAGTAGAATTTATTTTCGAAAAAACATTGGAGGGATGGTGCTAAGATATTAACCACCTTTAATTGTGATACTTTTGGATAAAATGACAAGTGTCAGTAGCAAAATATAATGTACATATGATGTCAAATTGATAAAGAACCGAAAACAAAGGATCTTTCAGGCGACAAAGTTGGAAAGAAAATATTAATACACTTAACAAACTTAACGTGGTGAGTGTCACTGCTGATGGACCAGGAGTTCGATCAATTTCGCTTGGTCGTTTCTTCAAACGCATTTGTAAATTTCTGTTTACAAAATTTTCTCACATTTCTAAAACCTGGGTCCTGTAGCATCATATCCCAGCCATCTTGCTACGTCTTTCGGTATATTAGGACATAATTTTCACAGATTTTTGCCATATTTCATAGTTTAGATATAGGATCACTGACGAGGGTTAAAAACCCGAAACGTACATGTCTGCTTAATCTAAAAAAGAATTGATATGACAATTGACAAAGTTGATTTGACGTGTGTTATATACATGGACCTCTTCCTCTTTCTACATTATCTCGCGCCATATTGGGGCAAGGGTACTCTCCTGCTTACCCAAGGGTACATTCCTGCTAACCCAAGGGTGCACTCTTGCTAACCAAAAAGTACACTCCTGCTTACCAAAGGGTACACTCCTGCTAACCAAAAAGTCCACTCAAGCTAACCCAAGGGTACACTCCTGATAACTCAAGGATACCTTCCTGCTCCATGTAATCCAAGGGTACACTCCTGCTAACCCAAGGATACCCTTCTGCTACATGTAATCCAAGGGTACATTCCTGTTAACCCAAGATTACACTCCTGCTAACCCAAGGGTACACTCCTGCTAACCCAAGGATACCCTCTTGCTACATGTAACCCAAGGATACACTCCTGCTAACCCAAGATTACACTGCTACATTCTTGCTAACCAAACGGTTCACTCCTTCCAACCCAAAGGTACACTCCTGCTTACCCAATGGTACACTCCTGCTAACCCACGGGTGCACTCCTGTTAACCGGGTAGACTGTTTTTATGGGGTGCTGAATTTGTCTGATTTTATATCTCCTTTGGTGTATGGTTTTCGGGTCAGCTATTTACTTGTAAGTGCATGGTTTTATCAATATTTTCAATTGCTATTAAGGATACTTATATATAACATTCTACTGAAAAAGATGAAAACATTAACTTTCTCTTAGTGTGATTCGCTGATCAATGAATAAATTTTGCAACAGTATTGAAGACAAAATATTGTAATGATGCCATCTATAAATATCTGATGAGAAAACTTTTTTTTAAAATAACACCTGACAAGAAAATATTTCAATAATCATGTTGAAATATATCTTTTATAGTATTAAGTAAGTGTACCATATGCGAAATCAACAAACTCGAAAGAGATAAAATCGAAGTGTTGAATATTATAAACATGAATATTCAACATGAACTAAAATATGTACGCCAAAGAGCAATAGGTAAAGGCGGAGCTATGCCATGGCGGTACTCCTTAGTTTGAGAAGAAGTCGAATTTAGTTAAAGAAAATTTACAAATACATTTCAAATGAGTGCAGAAGCAAAGCAAAAAAGGTAACACAAGCGTAGCATCCCCTAGCAAATTCAATTCTGTCAGGAAAAACATTTCAAAATCAAGTCCCTTCTGATCAGATAGTTGTAATTATTGTCAAAATGTATCTGCCTGCGAATAAAAACAAAGATACGAGTTATTCGTACATGTGTATTGTTCAATTGCTTCTTTATTTCCTGCTTTCTTCAGAGACACGTATCAAACATTTTGTTTATATTGTTAGATTTCCATACCATTTCTAAACGCGTCTTGTAATTTTTTTTAACACTTAAAGAAATTATTTTTGACTCATAACATCTGCATGTAAGATCTCGTTTGGATTTCTGAAAATCACACTGAGGTAAAAGTTTCTAAAAAGGCAACGAATTTCACGGAAGTGTAATTTACTTCCAGACTATGAATCTACATGTACTACTGTGTGTGGAACAGAGTTCACTGTCATTGCACATCATAGTCTCCAGGCGTGGATATATCATTTTAACTCAGAAGGGGGGGAGGGGGGTCCACACTATGGTCATGTAACTTTACCAGCTCAATAGGACTTTTATTAATACAAAAATCAAGTGAGAGTAGGTGACATTATACCCTATTATATGACACCTTAACTACCATGATTCAGCCTCTCCTGAAATTCATATGAAATGATCATCATGAAAATTTCATATGAAAGTTCATGTGAAATTTCATATAAATTTTACATTAATTTTATGAGAAAAATATTTCACACGAATTTCACATGAATTTTTGTATACATGTATGATGTCAAATTGATAAAGGGCCATAGCAAAGCTTTCTTTCATTCGACAGAGCTGGAAAGAAGTAATACACGTTACAAACATCAATTCTCAGGGAACGACTTGAACTGCATGCTCATCACTGCAAGAAGGAAAAAGTGTTTATATTGATAATACGGAAGTGTTTTAACTCTTTACCTTCTTGAAGAAAATTTCAAGTCCAATGTAAATTTCACATGAATTTCATACGAGGCACTATTGGCCGTGTAGGGCCGAATTTCTTTACTGCCTTAGGATAATTACATTGTTTATGTCAAAATTAGATATAAAGAAATTTAATATAATTATTAAAAGAAAATTTTGGACCACATTTGTTGTAAAGAATTTGTAATGAAGAATGTTTCGTTTTCTTATCTTGTTTTTATCCTACAAAACGCCAAGAAAGTAAGCTATTTTTGAACACATAAATGCCATGTAGGGAGTGAGATTGAAACTGCATAATTCCATGTTTCGTTAAAATAGGCAAATTTTGGACCCCCTCTTGAAAAATCTCAGTAAGGGTCCAGACTCTCGGTCCCCCGCTAGATCCGCGCATGGTATCAGTTTGATAAGAGCTGAATATTGTTATACCCAATGTGAAAAGTGAGAAAACATGCGTGAAAGTAATAATACATGAACAATACAGAATAGTAGAGTTTGTTGCAACGTGAACAATCACTAAATAATGGAATTGACAATTTTTAATTCGATTCAGTGGCATATCCAAATAAAAAATCCATTTAACAAACATCAAGTCTTGGGGAACGATTTTTACTGCACGCTCCACACTGCAACAAGAAATAAGTGTTCATATTGATAATACGGAAGTATCTTTTTTTTATTTGAAAGAGAGAAAAAGTGAATCCATTATTTCACTTTTAAGGAAAAGGGTTTTGTTTTTACTTCATCTAAATTGCATCGTACATGTACACGTATTTACGAGTAACCTCATGTACATTATAACAATTGCACCAGTTTAAAAGCAATGAAAAGGTTTCATCGACACTTTAATGATATTTTTTCCTTTATGTACGATTATAATAACAACAGGTACTCTGTATTTTTAAATTTTTATCCAGAGAACTGAGTTGGGACACTTCGTTTTATAATTTTTTTTAAATAGAGAAAATATTCAAATATTTAGAATGAAGTGGTGTACATGTATCTAAAAGATAAACCTAATGTAAACACAGCATCATATTTGTAAACAAATACATGTACGTAGTTCAGTATTCAGGTTTAGAGTGTCCTTATTCAAAATGAAACCGAAAAGATAAATATTGTGCAGACGTAGAGATATTGAAGGAAATTCTAAGTAGCTTATCAGATACAAGGACTTTCTAAGTAGCCTATCTGTTCCTTTTATAGGCTTGTGCTACTAATTATTCACTTCCTAGTACATTATAAGGGACACAAAACAAAAACAATTAACCTCATTTGATGCAGAAAATAGGGAAGTAACGAATGAAACATGTCGCTATTCTCATCGCTAAATAAAATGTGAAATTCTCACGCTGTTATATTTACATAAATTGAGTCAATGAGGAATATATATATATATGAATATGGGAATACCCACTGACTTAATACGACACAACATTGAATGCCATCAGCTGTCAACAATTATTATGATATCATATATCATATTTAAAGGAAGATACGTACATGGAAATTTAATTGACATTAACCACTTGTTTAATAAGGAGTTTACAGAAATTCATTGAGGTAAATATGCAGTGTGTCTCTAGAAGCCCTTTGCTTAAATATAGGAAGAAAAAGATCAAAGGAAGATGTAACAAAGATTAAAAAAGATGAGAACATATTATCAATGTAATAAGAAGCCGTATAAAATGCCATAATGCAAGTCAACTTGTCTGTCAGCTTAAATGAAATATCCATATATTTCTAGGTATTATTTTTGGTAATTTGCACTTTTCCATCTCGATTTATTTAACGTCATTGCATTTATGATATAAATAGAAATACATGTATTTCAAAGATTAAAATTTCCGTGTCTTTTCAACTCAATTACATCTTTTTTTACAACAAAAAATAACATTCTGTCTTTTTATTCCAAAATAGGGAAACAATTCATAAAATTGTTCGAAACTCTTCGGCCGAAACGTTGGGACTGAGCAATATTTATTGACTGTGTAACAAAAATAAAATGAAATAAAATACTTTGGTACCATATATGGTTGTTGATTTCTGCCATTTCGTTCTTTCGCTTTGCCCCGAAAACCCGATAATTAACGATATTTCGATCCGCTTATTATCGTGTTTTCGGGCAGATAAAATGAAAAAATGACAAAATACCATGCAACAAAACGACAACAATGAGGCGATTATTTCGCCCCGATAATTTTCGGTATGTCATCCTGCTAATTAGTCCGACTTGCAGACCTACGACGGTGTTATCTGTTTTTTCGTCTTCGGTCTGACTGCTATGCATAGGCAAAGCTTGAGAATTTCGGTGCAAAATTAATTTCGGCAAGTCGTCCTTTTTTTTGACAAATTCCAGTCTCTTCAACCAAAAAAAGAAGTCATCCAGTCCTCCTGTCCCTAAAATGTCCCCTCCAAGCCTAGTTTCGCCTCTTCTTCTCTTCCGATTTTCCTCTGATCGACTACATTTTGTCATGCGCACAGAGGTGAAACCAGGCCTAGAGGTGATTTTTAGGGGCAGGAGGACTGGGAGACTTATTTTTTGGTTGAAGAGACTTGAGTTTGCCAAAAAAAAAGGAAGACTTGCCAAAATTATTTTCGCACCGAAATTCTCAAGTTTTGCCTATGCATAGCAGTCAGACCGAAGACGAAAAAAACAGATAACACCGTCGTAGGTCTGCAAGTCGGACTACCTGCTAATTATCGGGTTGTCGCAACAAATAGATTGAAAGACCGACTAATTGATGGATGTCTTATATCCAGTAGCATTATGTTTCAATCTAACAATTTTATTTTCTGGACGATGAAATGGTTTTTTTAATTATCCCTAAATAGCTCACTATCAATTTTCCCCCTTTGCTTCTCTGTATAGATTAAAAATATGCATTACATAAGCATTTAAGAAAGATCAGTGTTTACAAAACAATGATACAGTTCATAAAGGGATTTGGCATGCCCATGTGCAATGGTGAAATAAAGTACTTCTTATATTATTTTTTATCACATAATTCTTATCTGATTCAGCCAGCTGATCAACCAAAAGACAAACATTTGCTGCCAGAAATACGTGCGGCAAAATATTCTTACTACATACCATGAATTATGAGGAGCATATCACATGATAGAACATATACACAAAATGAATCTTGATAACTAGAACTTTTAGCAATTTCAAACTATTGAGTCAATCAAATACACAGAAAAGAATACATCAAAAGAATTTTGTTGATGGGCGTTGCTCACTCCCTCCAATTGCCTGGTATCATTTGTCATTTTTTAGGCCTTAGCTGTTTTCCATGTTCTCGTATATATATCTTGTATTGATTTACTACTGATTGCGTATGATGTGTAAACATGCATGTATGTACATGTGTATCACTGACAATAGTTATTACTTGTCAATTTCCTTGCCACGTTATGTAACATCTTTTTCCTATCATCATCAACGTGTTTACGAATACTATAAATATGAAATAAAAAATCCCGTGCATTTCATATGAGACTTATTTGTAACGCGGAAGATCATTTTCCATATTCGACATTTCTCCAGCGCCATATGTCTGTTTGCAGGAAATTCATACGCCATAAAAAAGGAAGTCACTTCAGGAAGACGCTCCATTTGCATATTGTAAAGTAACGCGTTTTTTTTTTGTTTTTTTTTTTTTTTTTATTGTTCTTGTTGTTTTTTCTATTGCTGGGGGAAAGTTTCGCGATTACAAAGTCAAGACATCACGATAGGACGCTGAAAATATGTATCACGTATAAATGCCCGTTCATCAATATTCTTGCCCCTCCCCCCCCCCAAAAAAAAGAATGCAATTGAGTCAAAGAAGATCCTGACGACAATCGCAACAGTCCTAACAATAGAGCACAAAATTGAGCATCGACAGACCCCAGCAAGCAAAGCACAATAAGGGCTTGCATCCTACATGTATAATATATAGGTTCTCAAATGAATTTTCATTTCATACGATGTATTATGAAACGAGTTGTGGGTTTTGTATCCCCGAACCTTGACGAGGGGATATAAAGCGCACAAGGGGTATCATAATACATCGTATGAAATGAAAATTCATTTGAGATTCTTTTTATGACATGATATTGCCTAAATATGTGTATTTCTAACGTGAAATCAACGTTTCTTAGAATTAGAAGCTAACAACGCCGTGAACGGTCGTCTGCTACGCCTTGAGAAGTAGTTCCCCATCGTATAGATATATTCTGTGCGTAAGAGAAAAAAAATATGTCAAATTTGTTAGTATATTAATGCAATAATTAATTCTACAACAATTTTAATCATTGATATTGAATCCGCGTCTGAATTTAACAATTACCGATATTTGAAAGGAACACACTTGTCAAGGTTTATGTGATTAGGTTCCAAACTTGACTAATCGCATTCAAGCAGAGCGATATGTAACGTGTTATCATATCATATATTTATGAAATGGCTTTATGAAACTGCATAACGGTTGAATAATGTGATAAAAAGTTATCTCAAACAAGAATTCTGCGATCATGACAATATGATGGAGATATTACTCAAACAGGGCTTCATACTTTGCAATAATCCCAGGAAGAACACACTCATACACATTCATTATGTTACAGAAAAAGGTTTTTTCATTTTCATTACCCTTCTGAATTAGAAACGTCAGGAATATTTGGAGCCTCCCACTCCTTCACTGACAAAAGCTTTCTTAGAGTTGAAATTGAAGGACAGAACGCACGGTTGTTTGTACTTTGCTCCTTTGAATCATTTTGGCTCGAAGTACTACTAAATGATGAGATTCGATCTACATGCGCAGAGTATATTGTTAAGATATTAAGAAGGCTGTCCTCTTGCAGTTGAGACACTTTCTAAAATCATTTCTTGACGAGCCTTGGTTTTAAGAACAATTATCTTTTTATCATTACATAATTGTACAAGAGCAAAGATCGCTTGATTAACCGTTGAATCGGGAAGTAAAGACTTATTGACTTGAAAAAAAGGAAGCGTTAGGGTTCACATGTTTGAAATTGATTTCAGTTTATGAAAATAGAAATACCAGGAAAGTCATCATATCTTAAAATAAAACCATTTAAAGTTGACACTGTAAACAATTATACTGCAGTTCCTTCCATGTGACACTGAACTTTCCTTTAAGCTATATTCGTTCAACAATTTTAAGGACTGTCTGATAGTCAATTAAAATATTCCTGGTAATATTGCATATTCCTTTTAATTGCAGCAGAAACTTGCTTGAGGAAATTGGAAACTATTGTTAGAAGAAGAATGTAGACAAATCAGACCTGCCTTACCATGTGTGATGTGATAATACTTTTGTATTTATATTTTTTCCTTCTTGTGGAAGGTGTCCGTGCCTTTACATGCCAGCAACAGCAATGCCAAGCAGGAACTACGTCTCATTGTATTACAAATGAGAAGCACGAAAAAAGGAATATTTGCTTAGGCAAAAAATTCATTCCAGGAGGTATGAGTATTTTCGACTCTATAACGTATTTAGACTGTCTCCATATTTTAATTTACATGTATTTTCTTAGCTCTTTATGACTTATTGAATTTGAAGACGTTTAACATTTGTGCCACTTAATGAATGTCACTGTTGGTGAACGAGGAGTCCCCGAGGGCACATGTAGCCAAGTTCGATCAAATTCGGTTGATCGTTTCTTCAACGCATTCGAAGAATTTTGCCATAAAATTTTCTTAATATTTATAAATTATGGGTACTGTAGCATCATATTCCACTCATTCTGCTACGTCTTTCGATACATTTTTGACGAATCTTTCACACTCTTTTGCCATATAACATTGTTTAGATTGAGGATAACTGACGAGGGTTCAGTACCCGACACGTGCGTGTCTGGTCTATGCTGCAGATTGATCTGTTCTTAAATGATGCTATTGAATTTGAAGAAGCTTAACATTTGCATAGACATGATCAAACATTAAGATTGTCTTCCTCTAGTCCGCTTTCATTGTTTGAATTCATTGTGATAGTTATTTGTTAAATTCGCTCATTTCGACATTTTGTTCTACTGTCATATTAATTAAATCGAGGGCACCCAGTTTGATTATTTTCCCTCATTGTACTTTTGTCATATTAAAAACTGATAACCAGACTGCAGACCTAGCTAGATAATTCAATGCAGAATTTGTCACATTTTCAGTTACCTGAATGATAAGGTAATCATTGAAATCAGTGATATAAAAAAAACTTTGTTATCACGGATGATTAAGGACATTCTTGCGTTTAACGTTTCCAATTGACATTCTTTTGATGTGA
Organism: Pinctada imbricata; assembly: GCA_033119305.1. NCBI lineage: Eukaryota > Metazoa > Mollusca > Bivalvia > Pterioida > Pteriidae > Pinctada > Pinctada imbricata. The sequence goes on from VSWD01000011.1 coordinate 2,722,040, forward strand.
CTATATGTTGTGTTTCTGTGTTCCTTGTCCATTTTGCGTCTCTTGTTTTGCACTTCTGATGTGTTCTTGCATCAGGTGTTTTGGCTTTTTGCTGCGGGTGCTGCAACCGAGTATTAATGGAGATTCCGTTTCTTCCCTGCAATCAGAAGACACTCACTCCTACCTGACACCTGATTCTGGCTCCACTCTAGGGTTTACGTTTGCCTCGTTCATGGAGACTTACACAATAATGTAATCTTCCCCGGATCTTTGACTCCTGGACTACGATTGGTACTTCCCCCCTGGTATTCGCTATTTTCGAAAACCAGAGTTACTTCCCATTTGTGACGGTATCTAACATAGACTGATTATGACGTCATCAAATTCTTTGGAAACAGTCCCAAAAGTCTGGCAAATGACGGTATAAAATCGACGTTATCATGCCATTTCATGACGTCACAATGGTTTTACGTCAGATACCGTCTGTAAGGGGATATACTCTGTATTCCACAAAGACGCAATACATTGAGTGATGTACAGATCCAGCTCCTACTGTTACCTTCTCTTACAGGTCATTGTCCGTATTATAACACATACCAAGGAAACCTTGACGTAAGACCATGTAATTCAATGATTCATACAGAATGTCCCAAACATGGCATATATTCTAATGAGGGACACAATTGTAAGTACTAACAAAATTCTTGTAAGAATGAAGGGATACATCAATTTGAACGTAATCATGTTGTTTTGACCATATTAAAACGCAAATAAAGGTCACTGTGTAGAAAAGGGTCATAGGTGATAAAACAAACTAAAATAAAACCACTCCCACGGTCACATAGGGAAATTGAACAGCAAAGGACGGTTTTAAACCGAAAACAAAAAAAAAAAAAAAACAAAAAAAAAAAAAAACAAAAAAAAAAAAACAAGCAAACAAATGCACATGTCTATAGTTTAAAAAAGAGGAACATGAACACTTTGTTGTCATTCATGTAGAGATACCATAACTGCTCGAAATGGAAACTAAAGAGTTTTTGCGTTTCTCCATTTTAGACCGTGCACATGTGTTTTAAGAACCGTTCTTTGCGATTCATTTCCTCTATGTGATGTTTCTTTTTTTTTTTAAATTGAAACCATCACGTTTCATCACATAACGACCTTCAGCGTAATTGACCATCTATGAATTCTGATTTTTTTTCAATCACTGATTAAGGGCTGTCATAAAATAAACTACGATAGGTCAAGTTGAAATCTTCCATCTCTGCTCGGTGTACATTCTGACGACTTGTTCTACAGTCTTAATGTTTTGAATTCCTCTCGTTATATATACATCTTTTAAAAACAATATATGCCAAAAGTTTTTACAAAATGAAAACCCTGAAAGCTTTCATAGAATTAGAATTTCCATTCCTTTTTTCAGTATTATTGAGACAAAAACTTTTAAAAGATATGAAATCAATTCTTCGTCTGTATATTAATTGCATTTCACAGATAAAGGATGCATTAACCAGGAGCGCCACACCAAGCGTTTGACAACATTCCTCCGCTTCAAAGAAACCACCATTCTGAGCAGTGATAGAAAATCCAAGCCTTTCTTGGAGGTATCGCTATCTACTGTGATGCCATTTCAAACCGAAGCAAATATAGATCCAGAATTTTTACATTTGCTTAAAGGCATCACTTCAAAGTAAGATTTGGATAAGTTTGATATAATCCTATTGAAATTCATCAAATAATATATTCGAAAGAGCAGATATCAATAACATCTACTGCTTTGTTCGATGTGCTTTTTTTCTATTGTCCATCTAATTTACTACGTTTAAAAATCGTTTATTCCTCATACATCCCTCCCTCCCCCTTCGAAAAACCTGGATCCGCCCATGGAATGGATAGACTACCGATCTCTTTGTGCATAATATATGATTAATTATAAATTGATAATTTTCTCCGTTCGCGTCGATGTTTGAAATCTAAATCATTTAATTTCCATTGTCATTTTCAAGAAACGAAGATTCTGATTGGCTTAGAAATTTTGTTGATACATCGATCAACAGAATTTTTCACGAAAGTCTATTTATAGCACTATTTTTAGAACTGGGGGTTCCCTCAAACACAAATGAACTCGTTGCTGAAAATACAATTTGTTGATGTTTGCTTATGATTTCAAGGGTACCATTTCTTTTCTACTTACTCAAAAGTTAAAAGTGCATGTAGAATTTGCTCAAACTGGTTCTTATTCCAAAGATATAGAGGGTCGATCGTTCGCTGTTTGAATCATGGCGGCTGCCATAACTTACACCTGCATCAACAGAAAAAATATAGGATTCATTTCTTAATTAAAGTATTAAACAAATATGAAAATATTATTATAGGATTGTTTGATAAAGACGGAAATCCCCAATAATGTTTAACGTCTTCAAATTCATAAGCATCATTTTAAAGCAGATAAATTTACAGCATGGACCAGACATGTACGTTTCGAATAATAAAACTATAATTTCAAAAACCATGGTTACATGTAACTGCAAGATTTCATTTACATAAAGAAGAAGGACGAAATTTTCGACAAGATTCTTTTTTTAAACGCGTAGGAATACAAGTGAATAAATATCATCATGTAAAAATTGAAACTATGGATAAGCACGACAAGAATACAAGTAAATAGGAAAACGTTCTCATACAGCACAGTTAAACCTGTCTTAGGGATCAGCTACATTTAGAGCCTCCCTGACAACAGAGCGTAGGCTTCCAATTCCAATAACACGATTTTCATGTCAATGGACTGGTACAAAATGTGTTACGAAATGGAAAGAAATTCTGGAATGACATACCTGCGTTGAGCAAGCGAAACACATCAACAAGAAAGCGTCACATAACAGACATCAAACAAAACTACAAACTAGCTAACGGACACAATAACGCGCACTAGAACATCATACAAAGCAGACACGAACAGTCGAAACAGACGCACAGAAACAATAATCATTAATGACAACTCATAAAAGGAAAGAGACAAGTGTGCACCCGGCACCTACTATGGGCGGTTATCTGTCTCTTCTGTGATCTTGATATGACATTCCCCTGAGTGATCTTTTAAGGCATTTCATTTCTGAATAAAGGAATGTCAACGATTTGATGATAATAATTATATTAAAATACAATACTCATGTCATTTAATAATTTTAGAAGGAACGTTATAATAGGCCAGTGATGAAAATCAATGGTTTTGCTTTTTTAAAACATCGGGTTTCAGAAATCATACATTGGCCATTATAAATTGAAATATCTATAAAATGCAAGCCCAAAGAGTGCTAAAACAGGAGATGCTAAAAATTGTTCAAAGTTGTAACGGTATTTTCATTTTTGAACGTTGGAATTTTTGTAAAGATTTTTTCCCTTTTAGACTTACGGATGTCAGGCATGAAGAAGTTGACAGTTCGGGCTCAGACATACACATAATATTGATTGTTGCGGGCGTAGTTCTTTCTGCTGTAATTGCTCTTACAGTAGCTGTTTTAATACGAAAGCGAGGCGGAATTAGGAACACATGTATAACGAGTAAGTAAACTAAGATAAAATGAAAGGGAAATATGAGGGAAATAGAACCGTCAAAAATGTATAACAACTCACATTTCTTAACATAACAGTGAACATTGATAGTAATTGAAAGAGATTAAAATTTAAGTAGTAATTACATATACATTTCACTTATGGTTATTAATGTAATACAGGTAGACTACTGAATTTCATACATGAACTTTTCACACCCACTTTTGATAATTGTCATTTACAGAGATAAAAATCAAAAGATATATTTTTGGAAATATTTTTCTTTTCAGAACACAGTTCCGAGAAAACAACTTCATCTGTCTCCAATGATATTGAACTAGGTCTTACGCCCGAAGGCCACAGCAACAGCGAAGGACCAGAGGCTAACCAAACAGAACGCATACAGGCAAACGATGAAACAAACTCAGAGATACAAATCAGACTAATGCAATTGCCACAAGAGATAGATTAAAGTACTCTTTGAGCGTATTGAATATTGTAACAGCATGTGAAATGGTAAAACGATTGAACTAAACATGAAAAGATGTTTATGTTACGAAGGAAGACATGGCTTCCTATTTACCTAAAACAGTATTTCGTCGATGTAACTTTTTGAGCTCATACGTCCGCTTGCCATGATCATGTCCAAATGAAATCACGTCGAAAATTCTAAATACAATTCCGTCTTTTCGATTTTACAGTCCTGCGTTCGATTTGTGCAGGTATCTGACGTAAAAGCATTGTGACGTTATCAAATTCCTTTGAAAACGTCATATATGTAACCATTTTCCCCTGAATTTCATGCTGGTTTCCATAGATTTTGATGACGTCACAATGCGTTGACGTCAGATACCTGCACAAATGGGAAGTAACTCTGTATTTCGAAAAGACCGAATATGGAATATGGATTATGGTATTCAATGTGCAATATATAAAATTCCTCAGGTTATCTCAAATGGCTTTTATCTATAACCTTTGTTCGTTTGGCGTATTTGTATAGTAAGCTCAAACATCACTCTAATGAAAGGGAAAATGTTCGATTCTGAATTTCCGACGTCCACAACAAAAACAGGTCCCCAAAAGCCGAGAGAAAACATGTACGTTAATTACATAAATCATATTCTCAAATTAATAGGTTACGGTGGTCTTTGAAACTAATTGACTTTTGAATTATTTGTACTAACATCAAACATGTATGAATAAACGCAAAAAATTAAAAGTTAATATGTTTCAAATGTCTTGAGAAGTCATCTTTCTTTTTTTAAAGGAATTCACGGATCGATAATTTAATGACCATTTTAAAGATAAGCTTAACATTTAACATGTAAGTCTGAGTTTGCTGATGACGTAAAAAGTTTTTTTTTTCTGTTTTTTGTTCAAATCAATTCTTGTTTAATGTTTAATTGTTTGTTTTGCTGTCCATTGCATAAGAAAGAAAAAACATATATGCAAATGGAATAGACGATTTTCATATTACCGCAATTGACTTGTATTTTACCCGACATGACAACATTTGACGTAACTTTTAATTGTGACGTCGTAACGGAATTATGACGTCACAATTAGAAATAACGTCAAAAGTAGTGATGTCGGATTTGAAGTGTCTAAACTGCAAGTCTAACTGTAATTCTGTCTTTTTGATTTGACATGCCTGCGTTCGATTTGTGCAGGTATATGACGTAAAAGCATTGTGACGTCATAAAATTCCTTTGAAAGCGTCATATTTATAAACCTGTTTCCCTGAGTTTCAGGCTCGATTCCATCGAAATTAATGACGTCACAATGCGTTGACGTCAGATACCTGTACAAATAGGAAGTAATTCTGTATTTCGAAAAGATCGAATATGAAGAAGGTCAATTTTAGCCAATTACATTTCCGTCCATTCAACTAATATACAACATATATTATATATAAATTGAATATTAATCAATTCTTAAAAGAAATACTATGTTTTGTTGCTATGTCCTCGCATTTGAATTGTATGCTTCGTAAGAATTGTTAATGTATTATTGATGATGATACAATAAATCTGTAATGACCAAATTAGAAACGATTCATGATATACATGTATATACAATGTACACGTTTATCTTTCATTGAAATGTAATTTAACAAGCCATACATAAGTCTTATTTGTTTCAACAATTTTATTCCTAATGGAATACACCCTCTTGGTTAATTCCATACAGTACAACTATAGTTTGAAAGTTTCCTTATCAAATTTTCAATTGCATGACCATACAACGGTAGCACTGAGTTAAAAACTTTGGTATTTATAAGGGGCCGCATTCGTTTGAGTGGTACCATGTTAAACGTCTTCAAATTGAATAGCATCATTTAAGAACAGATAAATTGGCAGCATGGACCAGACATGCACGTTTCGGGTACTTAACCCTCGTCAGTGATCCTCATATCTAAACAATGTAATATGCAAAAAGGATGAAATTTACTATGTCGAAAAAGGGTACCGAAAGACGTAGCAGGATGGATGGGATATGATACTGCAGGACCCACTTTTTAGAAATTTCAAGAAATTTTGATAACAGAAATTTTAGAATGCGTTGAAGAAACGATCAACCGAAATTATTCGAACTTGGCTACATGTGCCCTCGGGGACTCCTGGTCCACCATCTGTGATAATACTGCTTTTACACTGGACTCTGTGGCGATTGGTTCATATTAACAATGATGTCCTTCGTGGGTTAAGCACATGTCTGCTGTTGTATCTGTTCATTTGAAAAAAAATGCAAAATTTCGTGACGTCACAATGCTTTTTCCATGTGTTTACCTCGGACAAACAAGCTTCGAACCTCGTTCAAACATCGAAAATGCATTGTGACGTCATGGAATTTCCCAAATTTTTCCCGCGTTCGGAAGGGTCAATTATGGTCCGTTGTTTTCAAAGTTGGATAAATCCTCCTAATATTTTCTTTTATACCTTCAAGGTTTTTATGTTCATTGAATTGATTCATACTTTTTATTCCGCATTGAGGTATTCTGTTTGACGTCCATTTAATTATTACGTTTCGTGTCAGATGTGTTGAAATGAAATTGAGCAATTATTGAAGATCAATCAAATCTAGAAAAAAAACCTTCTAAACAAACGAGAAAGTTAAAAAAAGCCATATCTTTGATAACGACAAAAATGAATGATAGAGACGATCAAATAGTAACAAATATACAGAAATAGATGTGATACAAATCTTCAGCTATCTGATCGATACCAGATTTTTTTGTAGTGATTGGTAAATAATTTATTGAAATTGCACTGGAAACCAATCACTGGGCCATCTTCTTCCTGATATTTTTCTACAAGTAATTTTCGACGAGTTCATATTCTAGAGGAGTAAGTGCTGCTAAGACTGCGCTAATTCAAGAATACGCTAAATCAAGACGACAAACATGGACAACGACCACATCCCGCACACAGCACAAAATCGATAATTAAGAAAATCAGAAACCGAAGGCATATAAAATCAGGAAAAAAAAACAGGAACCAAAGCAAACAAACAAAAACCTCCATCACGCGAAAGAAGCGAACCTCCCATATGGGAGTGATACTAGGTGCCCAGGAAGAGTAAGCATCTCCCGTCCGCATGCAACACCCGCCGCTTCAATTCAGTAGAACCGTCCCATCAGGCCACTTCCTTTTCGGAGGACGTAGAGTACAATCTTTGGTTGTATGGTTCAAATGGTCTATGACAGAATCTTTTGTAGATTTATGTGGAAAACAAGTCAAAGCGCTTAATCATAATTACGCTAATATGTCAATTTACGCTGCTCGGTTTCAGTATCCATAGTAAAACACCGAAACAACCCGGAACACATCTCAGAGTGGTCATACACAGCAAGGGACGCAAAACACCAAACTACGACATAAAACACCAAACTACGACATAAAGCACCAAACTACGACATAAAGCACCAAACTACGACATTAAACACCAAACTACGACATTAAACACCAAACTACGACATTAAACACCAAACTACGACATAAAACACCAAACTACGACATAAAACACCAAACGCAAAAGACGAAACATAAATGTTTATGTGAATGCATATGTTTTATGCAGCTGTAAGGACCCGTCATTCTATTATGACGTCATAATTATCATATGCACGTGTATCTTATCATCCAACCATTAATCAATTTTCAAATTTACCATCCATTTATTATATTCTATGTACCATTGCATGTATATTGAACAAGAAGGCTGATCCCATACAGGCATAAATACCTTACCGTGGTTTATTGTCAAGTAAGGGGACGACCATTTGGTCCTAAGGTGGGATGACATTTTTTTTGGGGGGGGGGGGGTCATATTATTTATTATCAACGCAGGGCCGGCCGGACTATCTATTTTCCAGTAACTCAAGGTTGGAATATTCATTTTCAACTTCTAACAATGCTGCCAAGCAAAAAATGATAATAATAAAATACCAAGAATATATGCAAACACCATACTTATAAAAACTAAATATGCCATCAATTATTTACAATGTGCAAGACGTGGCACCACAACAAGTCTTTATACCTGCATATTCAGCACATTGGGAATGGGATATGCCAAGAAAGTCTTTGCTATCTCGAAAACAAAAGTAGGTAGTTGAGGTGTAATGTACTATAGACATTCCTATAAAATTTGAAGTTTATCAAATATGCATTTTTTTGTTTTATATTTGCATTTGTAATACTGTATAAATGTCTAAATAACACTTGATATAAAATCTTGTGTAAGGGCGAGCGAAGCAGGCCAGATTTTTTTTGTGTAAGGCGAGCGAAATGAGTTTAGATTTTTTTTCTATCTTCAACTGTTGCTAGCAAAGCAAGCTGAAATTCGTTTCAGTGAATGGCGAGCGAAAGGAGCCGAAAATATTTGGATTTTAAACACAAATAATGGCCAAAATATTTATTTCTGCAACAAAGTGGGTCAGATTATTTTTTTTCAAGATTGTCTGGGTCAAAATATTTATTTCCAAAAAAACTGCCAGCCCCCCCCCCCCCCCCCCTCGGATTAAATGGTCGTTCCCTAATTCTACTAGGTGCATGAAGCAACCAAACTCTCACCTAGTTGTGAAGCGTCAGGTTGTAGTGTTATTTGTAATGATGTAAAGGAAAAGTACAGGAAAAAGTACAGGAAAATGGAGAAATAAATTACATATGATTCGGCGTATGGATGATGATATATATCTTATATCATTATGATATATGATGGTAACTGAAACTCTCATTTTATATTGTGAATACATAAGCAGCTAAATCTACGTCCTCCTCGAATCATTCTGTACATAAAATAATCGACAATCATGTGATGAAAGGAAGCATTTCTATTGGCTGATTATGAGTCTTGATGGTATCTGTATGTAGCAATTCTGTCAAAGTGATTTGTGGGAATTGACATACATGTAAAAGAAGAAAAGATGTATGACAATATTGTTTAGCTTGGCAGGATAATTTAAAAATATTTCGGTTTTTAAACGAAAATTGGGTAAGTAAACACTAACTTGATTTAATATTACATATTGTTGCACGGTCTACGTTGGTGACGGTAATTTGCACCTTTCCAGACGGTGCAATAATTTCCATTGTGTAGCAATGATGAGATTAATGATTGAAGTAATGATTGAATGATTGACTGATGATTCAATCATTGGTGATAATTGATTGATGACATTACAATTGCCGTGCAACAAGTGTGTAATTCAACTGCTCCTCGTACTGCAAACTCGGAGACAATAGAATAACCCTTATATATTCTATTCAATTTTCAACAAGATTTCGACAAAGGACTAGGTGCGCTAACCCCTCATATCGGCCCTATAATTTCGACGAAAAATATTTTTTATAAACGAATTATAAATTATCACTTTTTGCAAAATTGAATGTTTGAGAAAATACCGCGTCATGATTTTGATCTCTCGTAACGTCACGAGCGTTATGTATGACGTCATGTTTTGACGTCATTTAACCTGAATGATCAATGCATTTTGCACAAAAATCTTCAAAAATTCATTTATTCTTCAAGCCTCACCCACGAATTTTTTTATGCAAATTAAAAAGCCGATCAGAAATCCATCGATTGACACTAAAATATTTATGGGCAAGGCCTGGATTACCACTTGGTTTTATAGTTTTGTATCGAAATATCGCTCATTTATTGATTTTTGCTATGATTTCAGTGTTTTTAGACGTTTTGAGCGACGTATTATTCAGTACTGTGAAATAAAAAAAAAGCTTTCATGATTTGGACTCACCATATATTTGACATTTTAAAACTAGAATATTATGGATATATAAACAACTCTGAAAATAGGGCGGAAATGACAGGTTACCGCACCTACTCCTTTATTCACTATTTGATAAGATATTAATTAGAAAACATCTTATCCTTCTTAGGATCATAAAATACCAGTCTAGAAATTTAAGCATTTCGCCAAACCTTTTTTGGTATTCTGGAAGTCTTTGTTTTTTGAATAATTTATGAATTGAAGGAAATATATTCAGAAATTATTTGCAATATATTACAAAAATTGTCGCAAAAGTAAGTAATACGATATGAGGTTCAATTTAATTAGTGACGTAAAGAACAATTAAATCAGGATGCAACTAGTATTTTTCATATATGCTTAATTAAAACATTTCTAGTATATTTCTTATTTGCTTGAGTTAAATTATTCTTAATTTAAATACACTAAAGAGGTACCATTAGTATGAAGCACATACTTAACGATTTTTTTTATCCAGAAAGTTATATAAAGATTTGTATAGTATCCAATCTTTGATGTACGTAACTAACCAGTTGATCAAACTACATTTTGAAAATTAATTTACTAAAAAGAGGCATGTATGAGCTTGAATGATTATTCTAATATGACTTGAAATTGACTCCCTTGGCAGGTCGGTGATAATTTGATTGGTTCATGAGACTCGTGGAATTACTGGACAATAAACCACGGTTAGCTAGATGTTATTTCTTAAATAGACGATGTAAAACATAGGAAATATAGGCACATTATCAGAGACATGCATGATTGTTGCGCTCTATCGGAAATGTTTGTCCCATTTTATTTTCGTTGGTACACTCCATTCTCGTATTCTGACAAATATGGAAAAAACATATCCCTAGTTAGAAGCACAAATCGTTAATCGAAAAATCATCTAACCAATGGCACACAAAACTAGAATTTATCCAGAACTAAGGCAAAGGAACAGAAATTAAAAGAAAAAACTACCATATGAAGAGAAGTGAAGTCCTTGCGAAGGAGTGAGATCAGGTGCCAAGGAAGAGTGAGCATCTCCTGCTTACATGCAACACCTGCCACTTCATTTCGGTAGAAAAGTCACAATTGGTAAATCTCACAATTCGTTAATAAGGTCAAATTCGGTAACTCCCACAAAGGAAGACGAGCGTATAGATTAGCATGTCATGGCACAAAATGTGTACGTCAGAATATCATTCATGACTCTGGACAAGGGGACGTCAAAGTGTGCTACAATGTCCCCATATCGACCAAAGAGCTTCCTCCGTGACGATGTTAGTCGGTCACAAATGTATCCTTGACCGAGAAGCTTATCGGAAAGCCGTCTAGCTCTTAGAACGAAATCTGATTACATGGAGCTTGCCCGAGCATAACGTATTAATTGAGAAATGAAAACGCCATATGCTGGTGATTACGGGATGCTGCTACTCAGAAAAGGAAAATTTGTGATATTGAAATTGAAGTCGTCACGTTTGTCACAGAGTGAGGTATCCATGTTACCATGGGTGTCAAAAGACAACATAACATCCAAATAGGACGCTGAATTATTGGTCTCTGTCGATCCTTTAACTTGATGTTCAATGGGATGAACTTAAAGAAACAACAGAGACCAATAATTCAGCATCCTATTTGGATGTCATGTTGTCTTTTGACGCCCATAGTAACATGAACACCTCATTCTATGCTAGATGTGAGAATTGCGTTCCTATGATAAATAGATTATCATGATATCGAACCTTGCTCAAACGTTAAACGTCTTCAAATTGAATAGCATCATTTAAGAAAAGATGGATTGGCAGCATGGACCAGACATCTCGTAGTGCATCTGGTCCACCTCTAGCTTGCTTTGGGTCCGTCGACGATCAACTTCATGCTTTGTGCTGCTGATATTGTCGTCAGGATCTTCTTTATCTCATTTAAGAGAGGAGTAGATAAAACATGAAGATTAGAACAAGCAATGCATCATGGGAAGATTCCAAACAAAACGACGGGCAACAATTGTTTTAAGAATATTTTCGTGATTTCCAAGAGCAAAATGAAGATAAAAAACATGACGATGGTGTACTGGTTAGTACACGCGTATGCTTGGAGAAAAGTGCGTATGGGATAGTTGTAAGATGCTATCAACATCCTTCCACAAAAAGCTTTGCCTTTGTTATAACACCCCTAGAGCCTTTATTCAAAGCATTGCTTTTGGTACATTGAATCATACAATTTATCGAACTTAATCATCTTGATATAAATTCATTTCTTGAAATTAGCTTCACATTCCCTTCATTTTTGCGATGATCTTCCACAACATCAATGTTCACGATATCGTCATACACATGTGCATTTGAAAATGTTTCTTTTCTCTTAGGACAAAGGCAGAAACATGCTTGGAAAATGAACGTAAGTGCAGCCAACACTCCAGGACTGAACGACGCAAGGGCAAGTTCTGATAACGTGTTTATTTTACTCTTTGTTTCAATCGTTATCGTTGTAATTAATGGACTCGTCATACATACGTACCCCAAATATAATGGAGAACAATGCGTTACAAAAAAAGTTTCTATCTTCCTTGCGGTGGCAGACGGTACTTGCGGATTAGTATTAGGTTTAACGTCGGTCACTCGCAGAGTTCTTGTAGCTATTGATGAAACAGGATATAATACTATTATTTGCACTCTGAGCTATGGAAGCATATATTGCTTAACAGCCATTTCCGAGTTATGTTTGGCATTTGCTAATGTTGAAAGGTACTTTGCCATTTGTAAGCAGCCATTATATTCTCGATTCATAACCAAAAGGAATGTGAACGTTATTACTTTGATTGTTTGGAGCCTTCCTGTTTTAATTCTATTCGTCACCGTAGTTCAAAACTCACTCGAAATTCTAGAGGAACCGAGAAGCTGTCAATTCGAACACACCATACCATCATGGATGCACATCACATTTTCCTTTACAATGATGATATTCATCGTATTTTCATTGTTTCTCTACATCAATATTTTGATACAAGCCAGAAAGACGTACAAAAGCATCAATCTCAACCCAGAAGACTCCATAGAATCAAGAGTCAGGAACCAAAATATTCGTCACTCGATCAGGAAAGGGAAAATGATTGGTTTCCTAACGGTTACATTGATGATTTGTTGGTTGCCTTTCTGCATTACAAGTCTAATAATCGGATTTGGGTTGGCAGCATTGCCTGAAATCTTTAAATTGGCATCTTTCTTTTTGGCTTTATTTAGCAGGATAATAAATCCATCTGTCTATGCCTACCAAAGGCAAGATCTCAGACAAGCAGCAATAAAAATGTTTTGTCGCTGTAGAAGAACGGCAGTTGTGCCGTCCATACCACAAGTTGCAACTAACCCAAATCCATACGATGACGAAAGTACAACTCACATACCGAACGAGGAAAGCAATGACGGAAATAATGATATTGAAATTGACATCTTAGAAGGACATAAGAACTTAATGGTCCAAGACCAATCTATTCCTTCTCAAAGAGATATCTATCAATAATCAAATATATAGGATAGTGAAAGATACGAAATTGTCAATATTGAAATATAGGAGATATGTTCTATTACAATATTTCAGTGCACCGTATGCAAAGTTTGAGACATTTCTCATCAGTGATGCTCAACGCCGAAAAGAGGCAAGAAAACTATCTTTATCGGGACCATATTGTAATGACCACAGCGAGAAATGCTGGCATGAGACATAGACAGTTTGTTCGTTGGTTTGACAGTAAGTGTTTTGAATATTTTTCCCTGACATTGTCGCCATAGCACTTTCTATATAGACATTACCTCAGACAGTACATGTATACTTATATATTGATTTCATTTCTTGCATGAACATCGACGGCGGGTGCGGCTAGCCAACAGGGGATGTTACTCCTCCCGGGCACCTGGTCCCACCTCTAGCTTGCTTGGGGTCCGTCGATGCTCAGTTTGGTACTCTATTGTGAGTGCTGTTGAGATTATCGTCAGGATCTTCTTTAACTCATAGAAAGAGCAATGGATATTCAAACCAATATACATTCGGAGACAACAAGCTTAAGAGCCCCATATCAAATCGGACCTACAAAGACAGCAAAAGCACCATCGGAACTATGAAGATGTGCATTTTTGTGTAAAAAATTATTTATGGCATAAAAAAGTACAACATACATGCATATAGATATGCATATTTCAAACGTAACTTTTTATTCTTCTATAAGTATTGTTTCTGTAATTGTAAACTCGCATATCAAAGATAAACCATACAATTTCATTGAAACAATACGATGTGTTCCTCAGTACTGACAGTACAGTTATACAAAATTAAAAATGAATTTATATTTGCATTGCCAATGGTTTTTTTTCCAAGATGGAAATAGTCTTTAAGTAGTTCCAAATGGACAGATGAATACACTTAAAGTTAACAATAGAACATATATTTCAATTGCTAAACGTCTTCAAATTCAATAGCACCATTTAAAACTAGATATTTTTACAGCATGGACCATACATGCACGTTTCGGGTACTTAACCCTCGTCAGTGATCCTCAGTCTAAACAATGTAATATGGCCAAAAAGGTAGAATTATAAAGTCTAAAATGACTTAGCATTCTTGTCTTTCTTGAAAGACGTAGCAGAATGGGTAGGATATGATGCTACAGGACCCACGTTTTAGAAATTTTAAGAAATTTTGTAACAGAAAATTTCAAATGCGCTGAAGAGGCAGACGATCAACCGAAGTTGATCGAAATTGGCTACATGTGCCATCGGGGACTCCTGCAGCGACACCATACTTACAATTCAAACCATTAGGTTGGTATCTCCGTTTGGTGATATTTAATCTCCGAGGATATTGTTCGTCTAAATTCTCAGTGTTTCGGCTATTGACTTGAATTAGATTTGTAAACTCCCGCCCCAAACTTGCTAGGGGTCCGTCGATGCTCCACTTCGGTGCTCTGTTGTGAGTGCTGTTGAGATTATCGTCAGGATCTACTTGAACTCTTTCATGGAAAATTCCGAAAATTAAGGGGTACGTGTATCTCCCCTAGAGGATGATAAGACTTTAGCTCTTCTTATTTTCATATCATATGGATTTCATAACTTTCGTCCTCTAGCATCACTGATGATACATAACTTGATGAGATGCGCATATGGTCCACTGAAATATAACAATAGACCATATATTTTAATATTAAGTATACAATGAATGATTATACAACAACTATAAACGACATGAAATGATGTAGCTGAATAATCATATACTGGTAAACTATTTATAAAAAAATCATATACAGTTCTCTTTTGGGGGAATTTGCGCACTGAAACACTATCTAACTTGATTTTCTTCTGTGTGAGCTGAATATCTTTTTTACGTCTAGTTCAATAGAACAAAAAGTGGAAACTTCTCATTATGCAACTTGAAAGTGAAAGTGAGAGTGAAAGGCACGCACAAGCAAATGAGACCAAAAGAATATAATTATTGAATATAACGTATACCATGCCAATAGACAGACGGAGAAAACGAAAACTGATCACCATCGACATTCGACAGGTTTAATCATAAGATGAAGAGAAAATCGGTGTATATTAAAATGACTGCTTGTACATAAAAGCATAATCAGTCCTAAATTGTGCAGCCACAATTATCGAACAGGCATCCACAACAGAGAATGAGGCACTTTACAAAAATATTTTCGGATTGATAAACATTGCAGAAGTAACCATCATCTATTCAATATCAAAGTCGAGAAGGTAAGTTAAAACCATCACAATTTCCTTAGAACAGTTGCAAACCTCGAAATAAACAATATTCCGAAGTGAGATAAGATGCCTTGGTAGAGTCAGTGTCTACTGTTTGTATGTAACACCCGTCGCATCAGTTTCATGAAAATTTGTCAAACTGGGTGATTGTCTCGATGTACTAATTCATGTAGCGTGATGATTCCTGTAGTGACCGAAAAACTTCCTCAATGACTATTTCAGCCATTGTATATAACCCTGAGTGAGTAAAAAGGCGCCTTACGAGATCTCATAAAATGTCCTTTTGTTGTGAAATCAGTCATAAATTTGTATCTTATCAATGGAATTCAATTATGCATCTTAAATTTGGAAACATGTACGCTTTTTTCAAGACTTGCAATAATTCAGTACAGAAGCCAGAAATTAGTCAACATTAAGGACATGCGATTATCAAGTTACAACTTCTAGAGAAGCGTTGAGAATACATCAACAAACAATCACAGAGAAATAAAACAGTACCAGAAAGAATGCGTCTCTGCTCTGGCTAGAATTTTCATATTCATAAAGAGGATTGATGGCTATCAATTAACAAGCATCCTAACTAAACATGCCAATTAAACAACTACACAATAACAAAGGAAGACAATAAAAATAACCACAACAATTAAGGCAAAACAGTGGGAACAGGAATTATATGTCCGTAGGTAGTCCATTTAGATACAATGTTAAACTCTTCAAATTCAATAGCATCATTTAAGAACAGATAAATTTGCAGCTTGGACCAGACATGCACGTTTC
The DNA here is from genome assembly GCA_033119305.1 of Pinctada imbricata. Lineage (NCBI taxonomy): Eukaryota > Metazoa > Mollusca > Bivalvia > Pterioida > Pteriidae > Pinctada > Pinctada imbricata. The sequence goes on from VSWD01000011.1 coordinate 2,738,369, forward strand.
GGTTACTTAACCCTCACCATTGATCCTCAATCTAAAGTATGTTATATGGCCAAAGAGTGTGAGACTTATTATGTTCAAAATTGTACCGAAAGACGTAGCAGGAAGGGTGGGATATGATGACAAATATGGATAATAACCATATCCCTGTTTTCAGCACAAAATCGATAACCCAGAAAATCAGAAACCGAAGGCATACAAAATCAGGATAAAACAGAAACCAAAGCAAACAAACAAAAACATCCACCATATTAAAAGAAGCGAACTCCCGATATGAGATTGAGACCAGATGCTACAGGACCCACATTTGAGAAATTTCAAGAAATTTTGATAACAGGAATTTTCGAATGCGTTGAATTAAGAAATGAATCTTATATTTTTTCTGTTGATGCAGGTATCACCCGAAAAATTGGACGGAAAAAGTTTTCTGTCCACTTTTTCGGGTGATACCTGTATCAACAGAAAAAAATATATGATTCATTTCTTATCATTTAATTCTGAAAAACAGACTGTTTTCATGGATCTCAAAAAAAGAGATACGTCTGACAAAAAAAGTTATGGCAGCCGCCATGATTCAAACAGCGAACGATTGTCTCTCTATATCTTTGGAATAAGGACTAGTTTGAGCAAATTCTACATGCACTGTTAATTTTTGAGTAAGTAGAAAAGAAATGGTACCCTTGAAATGATAAGCAAACATCTACAAATTGCATTTTCAGCAACGAATTCATTCGTGTTTGAGGGAACCCCCAGTTCTAAAAATAGTGCTATAAATAAACTTCCATGAAAAAATTGTGTTGATCGATGTATCAACAAAATTTCTCGGCCAATCAGAATCTTCGTTTCTTGAAAATGACAATGGAAATTTAATGATGAAACGATCAACCGAAGTTCATCGAACTTTGATACATGTGCGCTCTGAAAAATTAAACATTACAATCACTTACATGCAAATTTCATAATATATCAGCATTGGATTTATGTATGATTTTGTTTTAAATGTTCAAGAGGAAAGGTCCCGTCGTAATATATGCATTTAGGGAACCATCAGCTCAATTCTCTTTTCTGATATTCTAAGCAATAGAATTCATTTTAAGTAGATAGAAGTCCCATAGCCAAGGTGTTGAAGGTATGCGTAGAATACAACCAAAAAGAATTTGTTCAACGAATGCATGTGAAACATGAATATCTTGCTGTTTACCATTCAAAAACATTGCTCAATAAACAATAATAAGAAAGGCGGTCATTACCGAATGTCAGTGTCACCAACTAAACAAGTATCTCAGCTTAGTCCAATGTAAAAGATGTTTGACCTCTCATCTACATTTTAAATTGTACTCTCATAAGATCAAATGACAAATGGATAGACATACAGTCTTCCCAAACACTTCATGTCACATCTGTTGAGCAAGGTATAAATTCTCGAAAGAAATGCATATATTCGATTTGGAAGCTTTCGTTTGTGTCTACTAAATAATATCATCAATATCTTATCGCTCACTGGCCATTTTTCTTTCTTTCTTTCTTCTTTTCTTTTTTTTTCTTTTGGACACACAGGAAAGAAGAGAGACTTCGGTTTTGAAGAGAAGCGTTAAATTCAGCGAAAAATCATTGTCATATTTTACATTACCGGAAGGGAAAATTGAAACACTCCATACTGAAAAAATTAAAATTTTCTGGAATTAAATATGTATTCTGGTATGTCATCGATTTAACAAAAGTGAATATTCTATTCAAAGAGGAAATGATATTTCCCCTACTCTTCAATATTATTAATTATCGAACGTCGTGGTCTAGTGGATAAGGAGTCGGGCCAGTGACCGAGTCACTAAATAAATAAATAAATCCATTACATTCCATTGTGAGTTTCTAAGAAACGCTGTTAAGGCATATGTATTTATTTGTAAACTAGAGCGTAAAATATTTTTTTCCATCAATTCTTACTTATAATTAGATATTATTAAGAATTGATCGAAAAATGGCATTGTATATGTACTTGGATTTTTTATTGTAAGTTTCTAAGCAACGTTTTACATCTGTCATTATATTAAATTAATATGTTTCATATTTCATTAACACAAAGTAAATTGCAAGGGCAGTACTATTGATTTTTCCTCAGATTCTATGAAAGAACGGTACAATTAGATATACGCTTGTATTCATTTGATTCAAAGTTCATGAGTTATTTTCTCTATAAGAGATTATTTGAAGATCAAGTCTTTAAACGAGAAATCGGAGAGACAGAACATCAAAGAGATGACAATAGTGTGAGGAAAAAATCCAACGATGTATTCATACTAATGAACTTCACAGATGTACGTTTTGTATGGAGAAGCCAGAATGCGTCTTGATTAAAAAAGTAGAAATAAGTGGTACTTTATATTTCTAATCGTATAATCGCAAATTCAAATAGATGAAGCTTGTCGTTCGATTTTGTTAGAGAGTAAAAATAAAGCACATCATTCATTCCAAGCGGTCACTCAAAAATTATAAAATCAAGGGTATACGGAGGAGAAAGCTGACATGACGAAATAAAAGTGTTCCCAGTGGTACGCACGCACAAAAAAATAAAACAAAAAGACCGAACAACATCTTGGTACAAGAAAAAAAAAAGGGGGGGGGGTCCACCCCGACTCGGTTACAGCACCCACAGCAAAGCGCAAAAACACCTGACGCGAAAACATATAGTAGACAAGCATTGCATGAAACGTAAGGAATAGAAATATTAAACGTAAAAAAAACTACACATAGACCAACAAGACCAATAGGCAATTGATACCGACGGTCATCGCATAAATACATCGCATTATCGTAACATGAAGGACAACACAAATGAAGCATGGATCATATTCTTCGGTTATTTTTGGCTTTCCATTTTCATGGTATCGTATATATGTTAAACGTCTTTAAATTCAATAGCATCATTTAAGAACAGATATTTGCAGCATGGACCTGACATGCAAGTTTCGGTTACTTAACCCTCGTCAGTGTATATACTCATTTTTTTGGATTCTGATTATGGGTCTCGGGTTTGACTTTATAATAAATTTGTCTGTGTTGGACATGCATATTCTGAGTAACTATTAATTCAATACTGATACCATGTTGATTGCTTGTATTAACTTTAAAAAACAATAAATGAATTAGGTAAGCGATAATGTTACTTATCAGAATGATATGTCCTGAGTTACATTCATTTCGGTCATTGTTGTTTTGATAAAATGTAATCGAAAGTTCAATTTGTGTTTATTTTATTGACAGATTATCATAACAAAATCTATGCGGGAAACTCCCTTGTATTTAATGTGTTGTTATATGATATAATTCTTGTTTCGATAATTCTTGTGATCCGATGCTTGCAAAGGAGTTTATATGACTTATTTACAGATCAGACATGTATAAATTCCCCATATTTCTTATTTCGATCAATTTCATAGCTGGAGGGTTAATTTTGGGTGCAACGGTGGAAGAATGGAAAGGTAAAGATTTTTGTCATTCCACATATAATTGCGAAATTCGCTATGGCAAGAAAAGGAGCATGATGAATATTGAATATCAAATATTATTTTGAGTTGGATTCACAATTTGCTGCAATTAGAGCTGCTGATCAAAGTAGAGGATACATGTATGATAAACAAAAATTACACTATTAACATTTTTAAAGTTGTACTGATATTGTACGTTTACTATTTTATAGCATATATATTCTTATACTTAACACGTTATTTTCGCTGAGGAAAAATTTCGCGACTTTGACATCAAGGCGTTTCGCGTGGAGGAAATATTCGCAATGAAAATGTCTTTCCCATAGTAAGAATGCAACGATTATATTTTCGCGTGGGGAAAATGTTCGCGAAAAACGCAAAAATTACCCCCACGTGAAAATTGACAGGTTTACAGTAGATCATCTGGATGATCTAGAATGATGTCTTAACAAGTGTATTGTTTTTGGTTCCAGTCTGAAGTTAAATTATGACGCATTTTGATGTCTTTTTTTTAATTTTATTAGAAATGCTACTTTTTGAGCTGTTTCTTTGACCACCTGTCCTCTCTGAATGTCAGTCGGACTCCTCGGGTGATTACATACATGAGCTCGCTACAGCCGGCAGAGCACGGACTGTATTACGAATGCCCTCTTTTATATCCATTTACATATTAATCTGTGTCTCTTGGGCCTCTGCGTTTTGCGGTCTTTTTGTGTGATGTCATCTTACAGTGAGGAGGTTGTTTTACACCACAATTGTACGTTCTTCGAGACCTCTGGGTAATTGGAGAAGTGAGAGGGTTGTGCGCACGTAATCAAGGATAACCACACCATTTGCTACTTGCTTGACAGATGGCCGTCCAAAGTCGGCACCGGTTACCCATTGGTCTCGTCGGTTTATGTGTAGTCTTTTGTGTTTGATGTTTACATGTCGTGTGTCTCTTTTCCGTCTCGTGCTGTACTCGTCTTTTGTGTTTTTGCATCGGGTGTTTTGGTGTTTTACTGTTGATGCTGCAACGGGGTCTTGTTGGAGATCTCCTCCCTTCTTTTTTTGAATTACTATATAGATGGTACATGTAATTGTGTGCACTCAATTGCTGTACATTTGTCATATTTATGTCATTTAATTTTTCTATATTGATTTGGGTCGGAAATTTCCTTTTTTCTTCTTCTGATTTTTGGATGCAAAATGAAAGGGAGGTGATTTTCATCAGAACCACTGAAGGGATTTTAATGAAGCTAGGTTGGGATGAAGTACACATGGTCCTCAACAAGTATTGAAGTTTTTCGTCCGGATCCGTCAACAGGTTGCGCCAACATAGGCAAAAGTCGAGTACTCTCCTTTGACAAACTTCTTCAGATTAGAGGCACATATTGACAAACCGAAAGGATCAAGATGATCTAGAGAGATGTTTTAGAAGTGTTGTTCGAAGACAAATATTTGACGTGTTTTTATGTCTTTTTGGACTCTTTCAACGAATTCCTTTTTTATCTGTTTCTTTGAATTACACAATAAATGCATCATGGTTTTCTGTACTCATTTATCCTAGTTTCTAGATACTTTGATATACATTACATGCTTTTGCATTTTATGGTGACATAATTAACAAGATAAGAAGGATCAAAGATAGACAACATCACTATCGAAAATGTGTCAGAATCATCAAACGCTTTTTATACCTTGGATATGATCCTAATGTCACCAGACGGACACTAGGCTTGGCACTTGACCCATCTACAGTTTTGTACCAGCGCATTCTTAAAACTTGCACTCTGACTGACTGTGACGACGGGACTCCATGACAGGCCCTGTCCAAACCTCTTTAGAGAAGACAGGGCCCCGACCACTTCCTCTCTGAATGTCAGTCGGACTCCTCGGGTGATAACATACATGACCTCGCTACAGCCGGCAGAGCACGGACTGTATTACGTAGGCCCTCTTTTGATATCCATTTACATGTGTGTGTGGTCATCTGACAGTGAGGAGGTTGTTTTACACCACAATTGTACGTTCCTCGAGACCTCTGGGTGAGGGTTGTGCGCACGTTATCCAGGATAACCACACCTTCTGCCATTCGCGTGGCAGATGGCCGTCCGAAGTCGGCACCGGTTGCCCATTGGTCTCGTTGGTTTATGTGTAGTCCTTTGTGTTTGATGTTAGATGTGTAGTGCGTTGACGTTCCTTGTCCCTTCTGCGTCTCTTTCTGTGCTTGTCGGCTTTGTGTTTTTGGGTTTTTCTGTGGGTGCTGCAACCTGGTGTTGTTGGAGATCCCCTCCTTTGTTTTGAATAGATATGTTTACTGTGCACATGGGCCAAAAGGATTTTGGTTCAACTCACGGCACCAGCACGCCAAAGTTATTTTCTACCTGTTCCTTTTTCCATTTTGTATTGTATTTAGCACTTTTAAATAATTTGAATGCCTTTGATTTTAGTTTTGACCCCCAATTTATTTTCTCTTATTTTCTTTTTTCTCCATTTTATGCACTTATTTAAAATCATATTAAAGTCATGTAATTTTTTGATACATATTATAAACATATTTGTTTTGAATTTTAATTACTATTTTTCAAATGACATAGGCTATTATGCCATGTTTATGTGCATACGGACCCAAGGGCTGTGGGTTCAAATCCTGACACTAGCACGATCATTATACAATGTCAGTATGTGAAATATGAGGTGAGGGTTTGGCCGCTTGGGCTCTAACTTGTTCTATATTTGTCACATTTAAGTCCCAAAATGCACTTATAGCGGTATTTTTGTTATATTTATTTATTTTTAAGTACAAAAGATTGATAGGGAATTTATTTTCATCATGTGATCACCAGTTGCCTTTCTTTCATCAATGGACAATTAGAAATATAAAAATAGTTTAGTTTAGAAGGTCAGATGTTAGTCAGCTAAGAGTTTACGTACGCGTTGTGCCCCCTTAGGCATGTTGTTTGTTGTTATCTATAACGCACAATCAATTCAGAGCTGTCTTGAAAAAGAAAACACTTATGCCCTTTGCCGTGTGGAGCTCGTAAAACAGTTCCCCGCGAGGGGTTTGACAGTAAGTGTTTTAAATGCTTATCTTTGATATGGCCGCCATATCACATAGACATAACCCCAGACAGTGCCTGTTTTGTAGATATTGTTTTCGACGGCTGGTGCGGCTAGCCAACTGGAGATGCTTACTCCCGCCGGGCATCTAGTCCCACCTCTAGCTTGCTTCTATGGCTTATTCATTTTCGTGAGTGAACATCGACGGCTGGTGCAGCTAGCCAAACAGGGGATGCTTATTCCTCCCGGTCACCTTGCCCCACCTCCGTCGATGCTTAATTTGGTGTCCTATGATGAGTGCTGTTGAGATTGCCGTCAGTATCTGCTTTATCTCTTAAATGTTAAAAGCCTTACCTAACTTAACTTTGAATCCATAAAGAGTACGGACTATTTGATAAAATAAAAGAAACGGCTCGTTCATTGATTATAACGTTTTGATTTCAGTATACCTTCTATTTGCTTATATTTGGTTGTGCACGTCATTTATATCACCAACGAGGGTGCATATTATCTACAGGGATACTCTTCATAATTAAATCACAATGCATTTTGAAGAGGAAAACCACAACGGGACACAACAGCAGGATGTAACAAACAAATGTAAAACAACTCCATTAAGCGACAGGGGAAAAAGAAGGCAATCTCTAACACTCAGTTATAGCATCCACAGCAAAACACGAAAACATCCAATGCAACACAAAGTAGACAAACATAGAAATAGGTACAGAAGGTACAAGGAGCACCAATACACAATAAAGACAAATCAAACACAAAATACTACATGTACACATACATTAACGAGACAAATGGGCAACCGGTGTCAGCTAAGGACGGCCATCTACTAGCTACGCCAGTAGCAAATGGTGCGTTTATCCGGATTACGTACGCACAACGAGACTCGCGACAACAACTAAAAAACAGACACACCACAACATTTAACATGTTAGTTTTGTATTTCCCTTCTTAATAATCTACGGCTAGTTCAAATATAGATTACAGGGAAACAAAACACGGTGGTGTCATTTTTGTCCTTCTAAATATTTCAATGCCTTTACAGAAGAACATGCAGTTGGGTTCCCTTCTTACTTTTCTTTTTGGGAGCTGATAACACTGGAAGGAAGTATAGTGTCGATGTTGTCATTGGTATGTGGTTGTGTGGCGTGGTGCTGTCAGAGATCGACCTTGACCCTTCTGGTGTGTCAGCTGTCTTTTAGTTTTTCAACAGGTTTGTATAATTTGTCTTAAGATGAATCATTACGCTTTATTTTATTTGTAAAAAGTGCGCCGCTTCAAATTGTCTGTAGATGAGATCAGTTAGTGTATTCAAAGGCTGGATGATGTTATGATGTTAACCTCTTTTAATTACGATAATGTTAGTATGAAATGACTAGTTTCCAAAAAAGGAAAGTAATATCACGACTCCAAATTTCCTGTAGGGTCCAGTATGGGTTTGCAGCAAACACGCTTTACGGAATAGACCATTTTCTAATCTTGTCAAAAACCTCAAAATGTCCGAGTCAACATCTTTTGGCGTTTCTTGTCATTATAACGTCACTTTTAAAAGACGCAAATCCATTGGTAACAATGAAACAGTGATCAAAAATTGCCTACCTCGGACGTTATTATGTCAGCCATTATGAATTTCAGGAAATGGTCTATTGCATGTGTGTGTGTTTTTTTTTTACAAAACTCAAGATACAGAGAATAAATTTGTGTACATGTATGCACGAATAGATATGTGGACATGTAAACGGAATATCTAATGTTTTGTTCGTTTAATGTAGACAATTTTCGTTTATGTATTTAGAATTTTGTTATATATTATAATTTCAGTTATTTTGTTGCTTCCGGAAAGCATAAGATCAGAGGCATACTATGACGATTATGTAAACATCTTACTGATTGCTGGCTCCAGTCTCCATCTTGTCTGCTCCATAGCACTAATAATCTTCCTTCATCGCTACTTCCGGGATAATGTGGCTCCATCTACCGTGTATTCTGGTCTTGGCCAATCAACATTCAGGACATACGAAGCGTTGGTAGACAACAGAGGAAGTCGGGGTAGCCCAGCACCACATTATGAATCTATAAGAATCATGGATCATGGAAATGAAACTGGTTATACCAATCAACCACCGCATTATGCAACAGTGAATAAGACAGGTCACACCTCTTTTGGTACATAGACAGCATGTTTGTTTTTTCTTTCATTTCTATTGTTTTTCTTTTGTTCTTTTTTTTTTTTTTGATCAGACAGTGAGGCCTACTATTGATTAAACCATGTTTTGAGTAAAAGAAGGGAGTAAGTTGTAGTGCAGAAGGTAATATGAATCAAGGCAAAGCCTTTTTGTGTGAGCGGAGAGAAAATAGATATGATTATATAAAATGAAAAAAAGATCTTTCTTTTTTAATTTGACTATGATGGTTTATCTTATCTGACAAAACTTTCTGTTTGATGATTGCCAAAAAAGGTAGAATAAGGCGAGTGGAAACACGGAAGCATTTGTAAAATTGATCTGGACCAGCAGATGAACATTTTAAGGGGGGGGGAGGGGGCTTAAATTATGGTTCTTTAAAAATATGGTTCTTCATAATTCATTTTTATTTTGTAAGAATAATATTTAGGCTAGCTGAAAATAAATTACGAACAAAAGAAAAAACAAACATATTCCGACTTCTGAAAGTACGAAACCACCCGAGACGAGAAAAGCAATCAGAGCGAAACGTCTCGTTTAAAACCGGAAATGTCGGATTTCCCGTGGTTATGCCGTCTTGTTAATGCTTTATCGTTACCTGATTTACGAAAAATGTTTTCAATAAATTTAACTTATAAACAAAAATTGAGTATAACAAATACGTCTACTTGGAGTCGAAAAAAAAATTAAATGGCAATATCCAGCATCTCCGCAGCAACTCTGTCTGCGAGGGGACGAAAGTTTTTGAAAGCGTAGTAGTTCATTCTCATTCTTTGATTCAGCATATTTTCTCAATAAGATATGTGTATACGCGTTACCATAAGGGCGAGCTTCGCTCGCAAAGGCCCTTTGGGCCTTTGCAGCGAGCTCCGCTCGCTATTAAAACACTGAATACGAATAACGTTCATAACTCAGGTTATAGGAATAGTAATTTTCCAGAATGTGACCCTCTGTATTATTTTCAAAAATGGAATCTGTCGAACAAATGTTACAGTTATTATATATGTAAGCATAAAATGCGAATTTGATTGATACAAATTGTATTTTCAAAATATGAAAATAAATGAACACCAATTATACATAAACAAAGAGTATGAGAATAATACGGATGTTTTTCAACTATATAGTTACCTTCTTGAAGAAACTTTCAAACGAATTTTCATGCACCAGACACCAGACACCAGCCAAAGTGCTTTACATAAGCAGCCCAAATTCATTTCTGTTATCTTTAGAGTTTAAATTTCTGTAAATAATTTACAGAGAATGCGCGGCTCTAAATTTCCTGTATGAATTTATATTTTCCTGCAGGAATATTTTGCAAAAAAATCCTGTAGGAAAATAGAAATTCCTACAGGAAAGTATTTGTCCTGTGGGAATTAAAAACAATCCTGCAGGAATTTTTAAAAATCCTTCACGAAATTGAAAATACCTGCAGGAAATTGAAAATTCCTGCGGGTTTTTATCAATTAATGGAGAATATCTTAGGTACCAGGTGTGCACTTGGTAAAACAGTTTGGATTCTGACGAAGTTTGGTACCCCTACCTGATGGCAGTATTGGTTTTAAAGGTAAAGGTAAAAGTAGGGTTTAAGTCTCGTTCGCCTGAGCCTCACGCGACTTCTTCACTCACCTCCCTGGCGAGACCTGTAAAATCTAGTACATCCCAACTCGTTTCATTCGCATTACAAGCTCGTCTCATGTGCCAGGTACGCAGTTTACTCCTGGGTGGAGAGAGTGCAATGTAGTGTAAAGTAACTTGCCCAAGGTGACAATGGTTTGCAATGATCGGCGAAGGTGAATATCTCTAAGACCGGGCGGGTGCAAAAATGAACTAGCGTGCAAGTTCATAATTAATTGCCCAACTTTTTATGTATTACAAAAATGTGTATGCCTATTGGTTATGATTTTTGGATACTAGTTTTGGGTTTGACTTCTATGCTGTATTGGCCACAACCACAGGGATTTATCGCGCTTCACGGTTGCTTGTTACAAATGTAACCCATAGTATATCAAGCTACCTGGAAGCGCGATAAATCCCTGTGACCACAACTTATCAGACAGGCACAGGTCCAAAGCATGGAGGAAGCACAAAATTGAGTTTCTGGAGTCAAAGGTTCCGGGGGAACATGGCATTATTGTGTTAGCCTTCATTACCAAGACGATCGCGAACCACCGAATGGAAGCAGGTCCCTTCAAAATCCAAAAGAGTCGTTTCGACTCCGGTGATGTATACTTTTGATTTAAGGTATTCAATGGGTAATGCGAGAAATTCCGCCAAAACATTGACATTAGGTGCATTCATCATTTAATATTTTTCTGTGTCATATGATATTTTAAAAGCTTATTTACTATCCCAGTAGATATTGAAATAAGAAATATTTTGAATGATGTCATGTTTGGGAGTTATCTTGATGAAAATATCGAAAAAAAGATTAATTGCAGAAAATATAATTGCTAATCTTTTGATTTTTCGGAGAAATTTGAAAATATATTTTAGAATTTTTTACCAATCGATATTTGATGCGCAATCATTCTGTTGAAATTTTAAGAAAAAAATAATACTTTCCCATAGAGGCCTCATTGAAACTCTAAGAGCGCATAACTCTTTATGTACATCCTGAAGCATCATATCCCACCCATTCTGCTACGTCTTTTGGTACATTTTTGGACATAATAATTTCATTTTTTTTTAGCCATATAACATTGTTTAGACTAAGGATCACTGACGAGGGTTTAGTACCCGAAACGTGCATATCTGGTCCATGCTGTAAATTTATCAGGTTTTTAATGATGCTATTGAATTTAAAGACGTTTAACATGTAACCTACTTCAATATCTGAATTGGTAAAAAAATTCAATTAATTTTTCATTATATCTATGTAGCGATTTTAGGTGTTTTAGGATTCCATAAAGGGTGGCCAAATTACTTCTCATTACCCACCTTTACCTAAATTCTCAAACTCGGTTTAAAAATCCTCAAAATCAATTTTCACCAGGAAGTTATACCATACAAATAATATCCAGTTTTGACGGGGTTTTTCCTATCTATTGATTTGGTGTCTTTTTGAAATATGTGTTACCTTTCTTATTATTCTTTTCAATGTTTGAAAATGGAAATTACATTAGGAAACAGCGCGTGGCAGTGATAGTAGGAAATGAAACATCAGATTTTTTTTTTCACGATGAAAGTCAAATTTTAACTAGTAGATAATGATGTTCATGACATCTTATATTGAATTTGTATATGGTAATTGTAACACAGGACGAAAAAACAGGTTTCCATACCTTGGAAACCTGGTGGAAACCACATGGAAACCCCGGGTTTCCATGTGGTTTCCACCAGGTTTCCATAATGGAAACCAGTGGTTTCCATGTGTTTGGAAAGCGCTAACCGCCCGGTTTCCACGATGGAAACCACTTGGAATCGGGTTGGAAACCTCAAGTTTCCTTTTGGTTTCCATACCTTGTAAACCTGTATAAGAGCTGGTTTCCACGATGGAAACCACTTGGAATCGGGTTGGAAACCTCAAGTTTCCTTTTGGTTTCCACATCTTGTAAGCCTGTATAAGAGCTGGTTTCCATGATGGAAATTAGTTGGAAACTGGATGTTTCCTTTTGGTTTCCATATCTTGTAAACTGGTTTCCATATACTGTAACTGTATGAAAAACTCTTTATGTGTTAGTATATACAGTGAATTTGAAAGTTTTGAATCCTGCACTTATCGTATTCCTTTATATCAGTATCAAGGCTACATGTATATTCTTCTATGTACTTCTTATGTCATAATAAAAACCCCTAAAACATGCTTATCATACTGTGTAATATTTATTCAGAATACATGCTTATTCAACATCAGATGTACAAGATTCCATGAAATCATAAATATACATGTTTGAGCTTTCAAATTTAAAAATGGCATCTTCCATTCTTCATTGTCCTTGTTTAATATATCATGTTTTTTAAGATGGAAATGAAATTTAGAAAAAGATGGATGTGTCTCTTTGAAACCACTACAGAAATAAAATGTACTTGTATTCTTTGAAAAAAAAACAGATATTTTTAAACAAGTGTGTAGAAATGATGGACAAATTTTATCCTTGCCAAAAACAGACAAAGTCACAAAGAGATCTCTTTCAGATAAAATTTGTTATTTTGCAGAGATTGACATTCGACGGAAATCCCAGTTCATGATGTTTCAGACCACTGTTACAAATTTCTTTCTTCTGTCCTCTACTTTTTCTTCTGTCCTCTGTCTCATCTGGAATGAATGAAAAAAATAATAATATAGTAAGCGGCAACAAAAGTACAAACTACAGTTGTAGAGAACTAATATTGCAGGTTGGGATGTCACAAGAAGCTTATGTCAACAATTTATGAATTATAAGAAAGTGGAAGTTCCAAAAAGGCACAAATTTATCCCCCATGGAATTAAAATTAAAGAGAGGTTGAGCAAACCCAACTTGTACGTGTACGAGAACTTGTGCGTGTATTAACACGTTATCTGTTTACACGTTGACGTTATGCGGTTGAGCAGATGTCACAACGAGTACTGCTACGTGCATATCGTATATACGCTCTTATTTTGTTTACAACTGCTTATTCGTCAATAACTTGGCATCTAAATTCTAAAGGTAAGGGACATTCAGCATTGACGGTGAATTGATTTATCTATTCTAAGTAATCAGATTTATATAACATAAAAATTAAACCTCAAGAGTAAAATTTTTGGTCACACTTTTAGGGTTCTTCTTTAAGATGTGATACATTTTATTTGCAATTCCTTCTAATATTCAGAAAGTACATACGTTCCCAAATAAATTGAATATAGGTTTTCATAGGTTATCTGCATTCAGTTGCTTATAAAATCTACAAGTACATGTAATCATCAATGTGTACTTACCGCTTTACACGTTATACCGAACGTGTAACACAGGTGCGTGGAGCGCAAAATATGATGACGTCATAAACAACTTTTTGACGTATGCGTACATGTACAAGTTCGGTTTGCTCAACCTCTCTATTATACCATGGTGATGGTGAAATTTCAACCCGAGTGTGCAAAAATTCTGCAAGTCAAGAACGAGGCTTGCCGAGTCGTGGACAAGCAAAATTTTGTACATGAGGGTTGAGATTTAGCCATCCCTCCCTCATGGTGTTGTTTGATTGTTTTTCTCCCACAACTTATCTGTCTGTGTCTGTTATAAATAGTTATTTGTTGTTTGACCAAAAATGTGTGACCTTTTCCTTGAAAATGACCCTGATCTGATTTGGGTAAAAATTTAGTCCCATCATGCTTTACCATCCCTGCAAATTTGAAAGATGTATGATGTATATCAAGTAAGTTATAGCCAAAAATGTAAGTGTGACTACCAGACAGATGGACAGGCAGACGCCTGACAAATGATCCCTTTATGTCGCTCTTATGTTGCAGGCAACATGAATGAAGTGTCTCAACTCAGTATAGTAAGAAGCTTACATTGACATCATTGGATGCTAATTTTTCATGCAGTCCTTCTAGTTCTTCAATGGTAACAGTACAATATTGACCTGAAAGTGAAAATGAAGATTTAATATGTTGAAATTTATCAAACAAGTCTTCAGAGTTTACAAAAAGTGAACAAAGACCGACGATTCATTGCATCTTTCACATGTCTATTTATATAAGTACCCATGTAAAGAGCCTACAGACATAATTTGATCATGCTTCAATTTTAATGTGAATAGATTCCGCTTCTTCTGGACTTGACGCCAGAAGATGTAAATTTTCATTATTTTGACCTGCTTATCCGATATAAAAAAAGAGTTGGGATGAAAATAAGGTAGATCCACAGGAGCTCGATGCCAACAACCCTCAATGACACCTGCCCCTTCACGTCTCTCTATAGTCAATATATATAAGGAAAGTAGAGGCGGATATTCTTGTGGATCGTTGGCATCGAGTCAGGTTATCAGAAACATTTTTAGGCTCAATTTACAAAATGTACTTATGTTTCATGTCCTAATGTTTAAATCATCATTTTATTTATACATGTCATGCTTAAAAACAAGTTTCTATTCATCCGTAAGAAATAGCACCTGGTCAGGTAACACCTGGACAGGTACATGTAATTGTCAGCGCGGCAATCAACCGCAATGCCACCGCAACTCCCGGCGATCTTGGCACCGCGATGAAGTGATTTGCGGGGGTCAGCGGCGATGCTGAGATTGAATTCCACCTTAAATAAGCCAGCCGCGATAGGTGGGCTCAGTAAAAAAACGCTTTGCCGTATGTGTACATACATGATGATGTATTACAATTGTTAATATAATACATGTTTAACTTTAAGTCATACCAATCCTTGATCCATGTCCATGGCAACGTTTGGTTATAGTACTCTACATCTGTTGAATATGTACAACATTCTTTTCCACATTCAGCATCAGATATACAGTTAAGATGTCATAGATGGCCTCTGATAATGCTGATAGTGCAGTGTACACATGCTTGGATAAGAAAGTAATGTCAAGGCTACACCAGGTATACTGAAAGAAAAATTGAAAAGTAAATTAAATCAGCTTGATAAGAGTGTAAAAGTTCAGGGATTAATTTGCATCTACGACCTGCGTCCCTGACGCATAAAAATTGCCGAGGAACCATAGATTTCCAATCGCTGTGTCCCTCTGTATGCATTTTCATTTTCTTATATTTACATTCCTACTGCGTTTCCCTTATATGAAGGTACCAAACCAACTGCACTGCATTTTTCGATAAACGCAAGACCCTATCACATGACATTTGAACAATTTCCCATTAAATGCCCATTCTATTTACTGCTTCAACACAGATTCAAAATTCATTTATCAATCGACGCTGTCTATCCTCTAGTGATTACATGTGTCAAAATCTATGTGATCCATATGTACACTTCCAAGACGTGTGACGTAGTAAGTCGATCAAGCGTCACATGATCACACCAGACGAAGTTCAAGGACGACCTGCACTGTCGTCTACGAGAAGATGCCATGTTTGGATGAAAGTCCTACCTTTAACAGTATAAAAGAAATCTGCTTTCAAAACTTCTTAACATAAAATGTTGTATAGGCTGAAGGTCAAGGTCACAGGGTCAAAAGTCATGGTACCAAAATGTAGTACTCTTTATGGTGAATGTGTGTATGAAATATGAAAGGCTACCATTATTAGTACATGTATAAAAGAAATCTGCTTTTGAAACTTAACCGAACGGACAGACAGACAGACATTACGGACGGACAGGGTGATTCTTATGTACCCCTACTGTCCGCGCGGCTCACTTCGGAAACGGGATAAACGCAATTTTGATTGCTTTGTTATGCAAAAATTAAAATAAAATCAATATCATTGAATAGATTCTCGCTTAGGCGTAACATTTGGTATATGTTATATGGTCGTGGGTTTATGCAATCATATCATACAGAAAAAATAAATTTTAGATGGGGCGTTTTCAATGTTAAATTTTAGCGTGACGTGGCCAAGTTTACATTGAGCCTATGGAGTGTGTCACGACGTCACGGGAAAAATTAGCATTGGAAATGGCCCATCTAAAACTTGTTTTGTTTATAAAATTTAATTGCGTGCACTGACCATCATATAACTTATACCAAAATTTACGACTAAGCGAGATCTAATGAATGGTATCAATTTTAATAAAATTTCTGAATGATAAAATAGTCAAAATCACATTTATCTAATTTCCAAAGTGAGCCGCGCGGACAGTAAACTTCATTTGCAGGGGGTATAATAACAGTGTTTTGACTTCGTCCTCATAGATGGTTTTTCCATGAGTTCATTTTCCACATTCAATAGAACTGTAAAAACTCTGAACATGACTATCAGGAGGGGGGGGGGGGGTGGCCAGCTCATCACTGACCATCTGGCCATAAATAATGGGATTTGAATTGTCGATTCAAATCAAATTAATTCAAAAGTAACTAAGAAATGTGATTCCTTGTAAGAAAAGGTTAATTAACGGCAACGTTACAGATTTCTGGTTCGAACAGACACTGGACAAAATTCTGAAAACAACGCGTGGGCTGAGCCAGCAATATCGACATACATACATCTGTAAAAAAGAAGCAAATAGTATATTAATACTTAATTTTCACCATTGATCTTCTCATCTTACCTATCCATTGCAATAGAATGCGTGTTTTCTTTAGTTTATGTGTAGAATTTTGGTGAACAGGCCGTTCCAGCGTTTCCTCTGCTCAAAAATAAATGCTCGCTTCTGATTGGTCAAAATTTATTTTGAAATTCTGAGCCCGCAAAATCATCCTGAACGATTAATTTTTTCCTGTTAATCATTATTTAAGTTCGTGGTATAGTTTAATATCATTATTTTATTTTCACTCTACGAATTCGTGTAATTTTCCAAAGTCTTATCTCTTTTGACCTCGGAAAAAATTAAAAATTAAAAAGCACCACTGGCATCAAGCAGTATGGGAAGACCGCCTGCCCAGTGTTTCGGCAAGGATTTATAAACTGTTTATAAGTCCTTGGTTTCGGTCGTCGGTCTCTCTGTCTGGCTCTCTGATATTTCATTCAAAGAAGTATGGAAACTCTTTATTTGTTTTGTACAAGCGCGGATCCAGAGGGTCGGGGGGGGGGGGGTCCGACCCCTCCCCTCTGGAGTTTTGATAAAGTTCATATATATAGATGTTTTAATTTTCATAAGATTAACCCGATTCCCCTTTTGTTGTCATAATATTTGAAAAATAATTTGTATTGAAAATCTTTCATTCTTATTAAGTTTTTAACGGTGAGCATTTCAAAATATTCCTGGGCTCACTTACGCTTGCTAGATTTTATCAAATACATAATTATAATTTATTATCAATTTCAAATGATGTCCCTTATAATGCATTACACCATTGTAAATAAAGAAGGGCAATTAACTGAAAAATACAGGTATACAGGATGCGAGAAATCTTGGAAAAAATTCTCGTTCCTCCAAAATCCTGGATCCTCCTATGTTGTACCATGACAATTAAAGCTGATCAATGTACATTAATTGATTTTTGAATTGTATTAGGTACGGTCCATTTGATATCCGGGGGGGGGGGGGCGCTTGGTTTTTTTTCGAAAAAAATAATTTTGCTCTGAATTTTGATGAAAAAAAAAATAATTTGCTTATGGTCTGTCAGAAAAAAATAATCTTGTTCTTACAAGTAATCTGAATTTGAAGAATTACTATAATTCCCGGCTCTATCGATAAAACACAAACATTCTAATCTTAATATATTGCACACTATATGTCTGAAAAAATTTTCTTGCTCCAACTCTGCGAGAAAAAAATAATTCTGCTCCGGTCAGAGGCGAAAAAATTATCTTGCTCTGACAACCCCCCCCCCCCCCCCCGAATATATTAAATGGACCGTGCCTTATTTCTTTCAAAATCGATTTTTAAAAAAGGATTTCATATGTTGTTATAAATCGTTTTACCTTTATTATTGTTAGTTTTTTTTTTTTGTATAGATACTAGTATGCAGATCTATAAGCGAGTCACAATTAATACAAAGAACAGACAAACATACTTACATTGATCTTAAATTATACTCTATTAGTTATATTCAGTTTGAATGAGATAGTAGGAAATAACAATAATTTTAATATGTTTCCTTTCAGTCTTTTTCTTGCCTTTTTTTTCACTTTATGCATATCTGAGTCTCTCTCTCGCTGCTGGCAGTATGAGCTTCAATCCTAGCAGTGGCAAAATCGAGGGGGGAGGCGGATGGGCGTCCGCCCCCGGCACTGACCCACAATTTTCCAAAATCAGACATTTTCGTTAAAAATCGACAAAATTTGCCCCAAGTAAAGGGGGCACTGGATCCACCACTGCCTAGTCTACCCTTTTCTAGGCTTTATTTACTCATTAAACTATATTACACTATGTTAATTAAAACGTACAGTATATATATATATATGTACATACGCCATGTACGAATAACTTCAGATTTTTTAATAGATGCATGACTGAGTACGTATATTTGTGTAAAGTACATTCAAGCTGATTTTTCGAATTTTATTAAAATTATAAACATGACGAAAACACACACACACACTCTCTCTCTCTCTCTCTCTCTCTCTCGCGCCATGCAGTAACCGTGTACTTGTCACAGTGTCGCACCGCCCCCGACTTTAGAACTGAATTCCAATTGACATGCAATTTGCATGGGGTCAAACGTTAATAACATGCCGCGATTGCATGCATCAACTGTGTACTTGTCACAGCGTCGCACCGCCCCCGACTATAGAACTGAATTCCAATTGACATGCAATTTGCATGGGGTCAAACGTTACATAACCGGTGTCTGTGTATATACTTGAAATTAAACCACTCCGCTGGCTTTAGAGAATAAATGGCTTATGCTCTATGGAATTTATGAATGAAAACATTTTGCATATTAATTTTATAAAGTTTAAATTTTTTTTTCTAGAAATGTATTACCGGTATAATAAATACTAGGAAAAAAATGAATTAGAACAAACAGTTTTTTTCTAATATACGTTATATATAGTTGATATATTATGGTTTAGTAGAAGAAACCAAAAAAAAAAAAAAAAGATGCGTAAATAGATAGATAAATAAGTAGATAAATAATAAAAAAATAAATTCATTCATTCATTCATTCATTCATTCATAAATAAATTAATTGATTAATTAATCAATAAATCACAGTTGTATTTGTATAACAAACGAATGTGTTGCAAATAAATAAATAAAAATAGTCCACCGTGCCGTTATGGTATGTATGTAAAGTCGCCGTACGGAGCTAGTGTACCGAATTTGCATAGTTCCTGAGAAATCGAAGGCCGTCCGCATGTCGATTATGGGCCGGATCCGTCAACTTCCCCAAAGTCAAAGTAAAAATAAATGAATAATATTGCTTCTTTAATTTTGACTAGTAGTTTACAAAATGGAAACCTAATGGAAACCACTCAACCAAGTTTCCAAAATGGAAACCCGGTGGAAACTACGTGGAAACCTGAGCCAGGTTTCCATGCCTTGGAAACCACTTGGAAACTGTCAACCTCAGGTTTCCATGCAGTTTCCACGTGGTTTCCAAAACATGGAAACTCGGCTTTTCGTGCTGTGTAAGTTTTCTGTGAGACAAACTTTAGAAATAGAAAATAAGATTCTATAAGTGGATAAGGCTAATAATAGATATGCAAATTGATACCAAGTATTAATGAAAGAAGAAGGCGTCATGAATATGAACTAATTTTTTAAAAATTCTTCTCTTCTTTATGTTAGCGTTTATTTTGGGGCAGAAAAAAAAGGATGATGACATCCTATTCTTCAAGTCGTCAGACAGCCAAAATCTTATTTGATAAACAAAATGAATGTAAAAAAAAACAACATTTATATAATTAAGAAACCTCCCCATGATGTACAAGTAACACACCGTGATGATGTATTGTCCTATAATATATGACTTCGACCTTGTTATTTGGAGTGGGGTCATAGGGTCACTAATCATAGGACTAGATAAGGTATGGTTGACCTTGGGTTTATGTTTCAAGATTGTTTTAAAACTGGCAATATGGCGAGGGAGATATCGCGGGAAACATTTAACAATTGTTTTAAAAAATGATAAGCTATGACTAAGGATAATTTATAAAGGTAAACAAAACAAGAAGTAGAGCGAAGTGGAGTACACAATAAATGATAGGCATTTTATTTAGATAGGTGACTAAACATACTTTGCATTACAATAGTAGCTTTATCTCAGTACAAAATTTAAGGTAATTTCCAACGTCTATATTCGTCACATTACGTTATTGCAAATATGTAAACAGGAAAATATTTAGTATCAATGCATTCACAAAAGTTGCAGATATGAAACATTAGAAAAAATGTAGTGCGATAAAATCTTATAAGATTTTTTATGGACAGTTTTCAAGTTCGCAGACTTCGAACTTCGGACTTCGCACTTCGAAAGGACTTTGTCAGAAATGCAAAATGTAGATTCTATTACCATGAACTTGAAATACTTAATGCGAAGGATTTATTTGTTTTCATATATAAATATGTATGAAAACAAATAAATCCTTCGCATTAAGCTCTCCCGTTTCATTTTATCCATTGTAAGCTCAGGTTCCTCTTTTCTATTCACGCCCTATTACTTTTACAGGACCCCTTGAGTGCGAAGTTCGCAGTGCAAAGTCCTGAAAAATGTCTATTGCAACAATAATAATAATCATTGCAGACAATTTTCTTTCTTTTTTTTGAAAAAAAGCCTAGGTCTTATCTTCCCACATGTACCTCATCAATGCTGTTTTTGACTCTTATAGGTGGCGTAGTTAGCATTGACGTCTATAAATCTTCATTTCTATGAACTCAAAGTGTAGATCATCTGTTTTCGTTGATTTCATATCTGTGTGTGTTGCTCTTTTGAAAAAGCCGCATGAAAATAGAAATTCAATATGAACTTCTTGGCTTTTTTATATTATTTATAACTAAGGTCACTCTGTTACAGTTTCGTAAGAATGTTACACGTCTTCAAATTCATAGCATCATTTAAACAGATAAACAGAAAAATTTGCAATTTTTGACAAACAAAGTATAGATAAAAGAAATTTGACATAAAACCAGAAAAGTATCAAAGCAATACAGAAGTAATTAAAGAATAGGAAATGATTTTCTATGGCAAAGTTGGTCTAAGATAGCGAAACACAATATTGCAATGTATAAAAGAGGTAGCAAATGTGTTTGTGTTGAGAGGCCTAGGACTGATTTTTGTTATACTTGTACATGGTGATCAGCTTTATCAATGTTCACAATAAAGACAGACTTAAAAATAACCAGATCAAGAAACATTTGGAGACCAATATGCATCTGAGGACGTCTTTGAACAGTCGTCTCCTTTAAAATCGTGAATGATGTGGTTATCCAAATAAGGTGCGCACCACTCTGTAAAATAAAATACATGTGAAAATTTTAATTAAAACTGATGCATCTGCTGCGAGCAAACAACTACTGTCAGTTCGTTTCGTTAGCACTATAAAATTCTGACTGAAAAAAATTCCGTTCTTGCCCTGTAACTGTATCTTCTAAAATTGCGAAATAACATACCAGATAATAAAACGTCAAAGATATGATATTCAGCTCCCTTTGTCTTTATCAATTACAACAAAATGATCATGATCAAATTCACGAACCTGAAAGCTTATATAAATCATATTTCTTTATTAATCTTGTCCCCCTTTCTTAATACTAATCCATCGTCTGTTATTTTATTCAGTTTTCTGGACATGACATATTCTCCCATTTGCCCCCATGTGGGATTGAGTTTGCCCATAGCGACGCGTCATGTAGGGTCACTGTATCCCACATGTACCTCGCGTGACTGTTGACGTCGGCCGTTTAGGCCGTATCCATATTGTGACGTCGTTGTTATCCATTGTGACGTCAAGATTTTTGCACCTAAAGCGGCGACCTCTCAACAAAAATGTCTTTTTAAAACACTTTTTTTTTTACATTCTAATTCTTATTAAACCGATTAAGCATAAGGACTACGGTTTATTCTTTTAGAATAAACCATTTTTGAGGGCGCTGAAAAAGAATATTCCTTTATTTTTCAAATTCGATAAAGTTGACGATTTCATGATTTCATGGAATTTCAAGAAAGGCTCCTAGAAATGGGAGAAAAACGATCAACCATATGATTGTCATGTGGGATGAGAAAAGCCCACCCTCGGGGTCTGGTTTATGGTCAGGGAACTCGGCAAGCCTTGTTCCCTGACCAGAAACCAGACCCCTCGGGTGGGCTTTTCTCATCCCACATGACAGCATATGGTTGATAGTTATATTCTTACATGTATATTCATGAACCATACAACATTTGAAATTAGGATGTACAAATGTAACGAATAGTATATATTCTCACATATATGGTGGCATCCTTCTGCCTCCTACATGCAAGATATTTTTATAGATATTATATCAACATGCAAGATAAATATGTTGACATGCAACTTATTTTGTCAACATGCAAGATAATTATGTCAACATGCAAGATAGTTATGTCAACATGCAAGATAGTTATGTCAACCAGCAAGTCTATTAAGTTGCATGCTGACATTAAGAAGTCGCATGTTGACATATTAAGTCGCATGTTGACATAATCTGAAGGAAAATATCTTGCATGTAGATGGCAGAAGTATGCCACCATACTCACATACTAACAATCTGATTTAAAAGTATTTTCGTTAGATCCTAAATGAAGAAATACCACCCATGCAGATAAATCATCTAAACTTCTGAGCCCTACTTCCAATGCCTGTGAGTACTTCGTCTACTTTTCCTTACAAACTTATAAAATCACTTTTTTGTCTTGCATCTGTGCCTATCTGTTCGAAATCAGGAAAAGTTTATACCAGTCACTTGTATATCCCGTTACTATTGAAAATGAATTTTATTCGTTATTACATGTAGCTCGCCAGCTTTTCTTTTAAACAAAGAATCCGAAAAATACTCCAGTAATTTACATTGCCCTATACAATGTACCTCTATTTTCCTTCCTTGACCCGTTCTAAACAAATGAGTCAGACCTGTTGTATACTTTTTAAAAACGTTGTTATTTGAATTTGATTGCACTTTGGTTCAAATGGAGTTTACCGACTTAATATATTATTGCTAAAAACGATTTTCTATAGTACTTTTTAAAAGGCACTTAATGATATTATATAACATTAAAGCAACTCGTCTTAAACATTGACCTTCAAATAAATTTTTTCCTGAGTTCCCCTTCTTGATTTTTTGGAAGAAAAACATCCTGGTTTTTAAAAGAATAGAGGGTAGACCTATATAAAATTGAAAATTGTCGATGTGTACAACCTCCAAAATTTATAGAGAAGAACATATTTTTCTCTTTGGTCCAAAGTTGAAGCAAAAATGATTTATTACAGTGTTTTGAATATTTTTACCTGACATTATCGCCATAGCGCTTTCTATATAGACGTGGCCTCAGACAGTGCATGCATTTTATATATTCTTTCCATTTTCGTGCGTGAACATCGACGGCGAGTGCGGCTAGCCAACAGGGGATGCTTACTCCTCCCGGGCACCTGGTCCCACCTCTAGCTTGCTAGGGGTCCGTCGATGCTCAAATTGGTGCTCTATTGTGAGTGCTGTTGAGATTATCGTCAGGATCTTCTTTAACTCATAGTGACTTTGCATTTTAAAGTGGTTTATTTTAAGAAGTTAATATGTTAAGTACCCGAAACGTGCATTTCTGGTCCATGCTGCCAATGCATCTGTTCTTAAATGATGCTGTTCTTAAATGATCAAATGATTACTAGCTGTTCTTAAATGATTACTAGCAATGACTAGCAATATGTTCTTAAATGATTACTAGCAATACATAAATTAGAATACTAGTAAAGTAAATTCATGAATGACAGTTCTTTATTTGAAACGAAACATTTTAAATTCATATTAATTGTATGGTTTATTTTTAATGAAAACATTTCTTACAAAATGAGTTTGTAAACTTTTTCTTTTTTTCTTTTTCTTTTTTGGTGGAGCATAATGCCCTCTTTCATATCTAAAGCCTGTTTATAAATCCAGTGTCCGTACAAAGCAGAATATGATTACTCTTCCATATATCCCATATCATGACCCTTGGTGTTCAGTGATGCTCTGTTGTAGGTAGATTTGCAAAAACCATATCCCTACCAAGAAGCACAAAATCGTTAATCGAAAAATCATCTAAACAATGGCATACAAAACTAGAATAAATCCAGAACTAAGACAAAGGAACAGAAATAAAAAAAACTACCATATGAAGACAAGTGAAGTCCTTGCGAAGGAGTAAGATCAGGTGTCAAGGAAGACAGAGCATCTCCTGCTTGCATGCAACACCTGCCACTTCAATTTGGTAGAAAAGTCACAATTGGTAAATCTCACAATTCGTTCGAAAGGTCAAAATCGGTAACTCCCACAAAGGAAGACGAACGTATAGATTGGCATGTCATGGCACAAAAGGTCTACGTCAGAATATCATTTATGACTCTGGACATGAGGACGTCAAAGTGTGCTATCATGTCCCCATATCGACCAAAGAACTTCCTCAGTGACGATGTTAGTCGGGCAAAAATGTATCCTTGACCGAGAAGCTTATCTGAAAGCCGTCTAGCTCTTAGAACGAAATCTGATTACATGGAGCTTGCCCGAGCATAACGTAATTGAGAAATGAAAACGCCATATGCTGGTGACTACGGGATGTTGCTACTCAGAAAAGGAAAATCTGTGATATTGAAATTGAAGTCGTCGCGTTTGTTACAGAGTGAGGTGTTCATGTGACCATGGGCATCAAAAGACAACATGTCATTCAAATAGGACACTGAATTATTGGTCTCTGTCGATTTTTTAATTTCAAGTTCAATGTAATGAAGTTAAAGAAACGGCAGAGACCAATAATTCAGCATCCTATTTGATGTCATGTTGTCTTTTGACGCCCATGGTAACATGAACACCTCACTCTATGCTAGATGTGAGAATTGCGTTCCTATGATAAATAGATAATTATGATATCGAACCTTGCTCTAAGCGCTAAACGTCTTCAAATTGAATAGCATAATTTAAGAACAGATAGATTGGCAGCATGGACCAGACAGCTCGTGGTGCACCTGTTCCACCTCTAGCTTGCTTGGGGTCCGTCGACGCTCAACTTGGTGCTATATTGTGAGTGCTGCTGATATTGTCGTCAGGATCTTCTTTATATCATTTAAGAGAGGAGTAGATAAAACATGAAGATTAGAAGAAGTAATGCATCAAGGGAAGAATCACAACAAAACGACTACGCAACAATTGTTTTAAGAATATCTTCGTGATTTCCAGGATCAAAATGAAGATAAAAAACATGACGATGGTGTACTGGTTAGCACAAACGTATGCTTGGAGAAAAGTGTCAGTGCGTATGGGATAGCTGTTGGATAAGGTGCTATCAAAATGCTTCCAAAAAAATCTTTGCCTTTGTTGTAACACCCGTAGAGTCTTTATCCAAAGCATTGCTTTTGTTACATTGAATCATGCAATTTACTGAACTTGATCATCTTGATATCAATTCATTTCTTGAAATAAGCTTCACATTCCCTTCATTTTTGCGATTATTTAGCATACATTTCATATAAGATCTTTCGCAACATCAATGTTCACGATATCGTCATACACATGTGCATATGAAAATGTTTCTTTTCTCTTAGGACAGAGGCAGAAACATGCTTGGAAAATGAACGTAAGTACAGCCAACACACCAGGACTGAACGACGCAAGGGCAAGTTCTGATAACGTGTTTATTTTACTCTTTGTTTCAATCGTTATCGTTGTAATTAATGGACTCGTCATACATACGTACCGCAAATCTAATGGAGAACAATGCGTTACAAACAAAGTTTATATCTTCCTTGCGATGGCAGACGGTACTTGCGGATTAGTATTAGGTGTAACGTCGGTCACTCGCAGAGTTCTTGTAGCTATTGATGAAACAGGATATAATACTATTATTTGCACACTGAGCTATGGAAGCATCTATTGCTTAACAGCCATTTCCGAGTTATGTTTGGCATTTGCTAATGTTAAAAGATACTTTGCCATTTGTAAGCAGCCATTATATTCTCGATTCATAACCAAAAGGAATGTGAACGTTATTACTTTGATTGTTTGGAGCCTTCCTGTTTTAATTTTATTCATCACCGTAGTTCAAAGTTTACTCGAAATTCTAGAGGAACCGAGAAGCTGTCAATTCGAACATACCATACCATCATGGTTGCACATAACATTTTCCTTTACAATGATGATATTCATGGTATTTTCATTGTTTCTCTACATCAACATTTTGATACAAGCCAGCAAGATGTACAAACACATCAATCTTAACCCAGAAGACACAACAGAATCAAGAGTCAGGAACCAAAATATTCGTCACTCGATCAGGAAAGGGAAAATGATTGGTTTCTTAACGATAACATTGATGCTTTGTTGGTTGCCTTTCTGCATTACAAGTCTAATAATCGGATTTGGGTTGGCAGCATTGCCTGAAATCTTTAAATTGGCATCTTTCTTTTTGACTCTATTTAGCAGGATAATAAATCCATCTGTCTATGCCTACCAAAGGCAAGATCTCAGACAAGCAGCAATAAAAATGTTTTGTCGCTGTAGAAGAACGGCAGTTGTGCCGTCCATACCACAAGTTGCAACTAACCCAAATCCATACGATGACGAAAGAACAACTCACATACCGAACGAGGAAAGCAATGTCGGAAATAATGATATTGAAATTGACATCTTAGAAGGACATAAGAACTTAATGGTCCAAGACCAATCTATTCCTTCTCAAAGAGATATCTATCAATAATCAACTATATAGGATAGTGAAAGATACGAAATTGTCAATATTGAAATATAGGAGATATGTTCTATTATAATATTTCAGTGCACCGTATGCAAAGTTTGAGACATTTCTCATCAGTGATGCTCAACGCCGAAAAGAGGCAAGAAAACTATCTTTATCGGGTCCATATTGTAATGACCACAGCGAAAAATGCTGTCATGAGACATAGATTCACTCCAATATACATTCGGAGACAACGAGGGCACCATATCTAATCGGACCTACAAAGACAGCAAAAGCACCATCAGAACTATGAAGATGTACACTTTTGTATGAAAACTTATTTGTGGCTTAAAAATGTACAACATACATGAATATAGATATGCATATTTCAAACGTAACATTTTATTATTCTATTAGTATTGTTTCTGTTATTGTAAACTCACATATCAAAGATAAACCATACAATTTCATTGAAACAATACGAGGTGTTCCTCATTTCTGACAGTACAGTAATACAGAATTAAAATGAATTGATATTTTCATTGGGGTTTTTTCCAAAATGGAAATAGTCTTCAAGTAGTTCCAAATGGACAGATGAATACACTTAAAGTTAAGAATAGAACATATATTTCAATTGTTAAACGTCTTCAAATTCGATAGCACCATTTAAAACTAGATATTTTTGCAGCATAGACCAGACATGCACTTTTCGGGTACTAAACTCTCGTCAGTGATCCTCAGTCTAAACAATGTAATATGGCCAAAAAGGGTAAAATTATAAAGTCCAAAAATGTACCGAAAGACGTAGCAGAATGGGTAGGATATGATGCTACAGGACTCACGTTTAAGAAATTTCAAGAAATTTTGTCACAGAAAATTTCAAATTCTTTGAAGAGGCAGACGATCAACCGAAGTTGATCGAATGTTGCTGCATGTGCCCTCAGGGAATCCTTGTCCACATGCAGCGACACAATACTTACAATTTAAACCATTAGGTTGGTATCTCCGTTTGGTGATATTTTAGTCTCCGAGGATACTGTTCGTCTAAATTCTCAGTGTTTCTGCTATTGACTTGAGTTAGATTTGTAAATTTCCGCCCAAAACCTGCTAGGGGTCCGTCGATTCTCCATTCGGTGCTCTATTGTGAGTGCTGTTGAAAATCCACCTTTTTGAAAATCCAATTTCTAAATCTGAAAGATATTTCAAATCCAAGTTACATAATTAACATGAAAAATATGTCTTCGCGCCTGCAGACAAAGCAGCCAACAACACCATAATTATTTGAAAACGCTACTACATATCAACTTTAGTTTCGGAACTTTCCTCTACTAATACTTATATCGAAAGCAACGAAAGTGTTCCAAATATTTTGAACAAACATAACAGTGAAATTTCTTCTTTTAACATCCCTATTTCTAAATTGGATCTCCCTACAATATACTGTATACCAAAACTTCACAAGTCTCCTTACAAGTTTTGATATATTGCTAATTCTAGCAACTGCTCAACAACAATTTTGTCTAGAAATCTGACGTCAGCACTCACGGCTATAAAGGAACACGTGGCAAAATACTGTGAAACTGCCATGAACAGGAATGGCGTAAACTTCGTTTGGTCTATTAAAAATTCAGGGGATGTGATTGACAAAATGAAATCAAGAAATTTTGAAGTAAATACGATATCTTCATACGACTTTTCTAATATGTGCACCACTCTTCCTCACGACAAAATAAATGATCGACTATCCAAACTCATTAAATGGTGTTTTGATCGAGAGGGGAAAACTTATATTTGTACTTCTGAATCGAAGGGTTTCTTTTCCGCCACAGATTACAAATCATACAAATCATGGACATGTGGTGACCTGTGTATTGCCTTGTCCTTCCTTTTGGACAATATTTATGTAAGATTTGGTGAGAAACTCTACAAGCAGGTTGTAGGGATTCCAATGGGTACTAATTGTGCGCCTCTTGTTGCAGATTTATTTTTATACACGTATGAAAAGGAATATATCCAAAATCTTCAAAAACAAAGAAAAACTGATGATGTGAAATGTTTCATTGGTACTTCTAGGTACCTGGATGATATTCTTACTATCGACAATCCTGTTTTTGAGAAATATGAAAATGTTATTTATCCACAAGAATTGATTTTAAACAAGGCAAACGTTTCAAACACAGAAAACACTATTTTTGGACCTCAATATCAAAATTGTTAATGGAGAGATCCATACAAGTGTGTACGACAAAAGAGATGATTTTGGATTTAACATAGTAAATTTCCCCTGGCTTGACGGTGATGTTCCTAGATTACCGTCCTATGGTATCTATATTTCACAGCTCATCCGGTATGCTAGAGCATGTACTGATGTTTTGGATTTTCATAGTAGAAATTAACAAATTACCAAGAAACTTTTAGGACAATGTTTTCGCTTTCACAAACTAGTAAAGACTTTCTGGACATTTTACAAAAAATATTGTCAACTTCTTCTGAAATTCGGACCAATACAGGCAACAGAGTATATTACTTTGGGTATTTCACAACCTGCATTTTATGGTGACATTATTAACAAGATAAGAAGGATCAAAGATAGACAACATCACTATCGAAAATGTGTCAGAATCATCAAACGCCTTTTATACCGTGGGTATGATCCTAATGTCACCAGACGGGCACTAGGCTTGGTACTTGACCCATCTACAGTCTTGTACAAGCGCATTCTTAAAACTTGCACTCTGACTGACTATGACGACGGGACTCCATGACGGGCCCTGTCCAAACCTCTTTACAGAAGACAGGGCCCCGACCACCTGTCCTCTCTGAATGTCAGTCGGACTCCTCGGGTGATAACATACATGAGCTCGCGGCGGCAGAGCACGGATTGTATTACGTACGCCCTCTTTTTATATCCATTTACATATTCATCTGTGTTGCTTGGGCCCCTGCGTTTTGCGGTCTTGTTTGTGTGTGGTCATCTGACAGTGAGGAGGTTATTTTACATCACAATTGTACGTTCTTTGAGACTTCTGGGTAATCGGAAAAGTGGGAGGGTTGTGCGCACGTAATCCAGGATAACCATACCTTCTGCTATTTCCGTGGCAGATGGCCGTCCTAAGTCGGCACCGGTTGCCCATTGGTCTCGTTGGTTTATGTGTAGTCTTTTGTGTTTGATGTTTCTGCGTTGTGCGTTGTGCGTTGACGTTCCTTGTCCCTTACGCGTCTCTTTGTGCTTGTCTGCTTTGTGTTTTTGCATTGGGTGTTTTGGGGTTTTGCTGTGGGTGCTGCAGCCTGGTGTTGTTTGAGATCTCCTCCTTTGCTGTTGAGATTATCGTCAGGATCTATAACTCTTTCGTGGAAAATCTCCCTTAGAGGATGTTAAGACTTTTGCTCTTCTTTTTTTCATATCATATGGATTTCCTCACTTTCGTCCTAGAGCATCGCTGATGAGACATAACTTGGTGAGATGCGCATATGGTCCACAGAAATTTTACAATAGACCATATATTATAATATCTAGTATACAATGAATGATTATACAACAACTATAACCGACATGAAATGATGTAGCTGAATAATCAAATACTGGTAAACTATTTATAAAAAAAATCATATATATAATCTTTTAGGAGAATATGCGCACTGAAACAATATCTAACTTGACTTTCTTCTGTGTGAGCTTAATATCTTTTTCATATCTAGTTCAATAGAACAAAAAGTGGAAACTTCTCATTATGCAACTTTGCAGTGAAAGGCACGCCCAAGTAAATGAAAACAAAAGAATATAATTATTGAATATAACGTATACCATGCCAATCGACAGACGGAGAAAACGAAAACTGATCACCATCGACATGCGACAGGTTTAATTATAAGATGAAGTAAAAGTCGATGTATATTAAAATGACTGCTAGTACATAAAAGCATAATTCGTCCTAAATTGTGCAACCTGAATTATCGAACAGGCATGCGCAACAGAGAATGAGGTACGCATCACTTTACAAGAAATGTTTTCGGATTGATAAACATTGCAGAAGTAACCATCATTTATTCAATATCAAAGTCGAGAAGGTAAGTTAAAACCATCACAATTTCCTTTTAACAGTTGCAAACCTCGAAATAAACAATATTCCGAAGTGAGGCAAGATGCCTGGGGAGAGTCAGTGTCTACTGTTTGTTTGTAACACCCGTCACATCAGTTTCATGAAAATTTGTCAAACTGGGTGATTGTCTCGATGTACTAATTATGTTACGTGAATATTCCTGTAGTGACCGAAAAACTACCTCAATGACGATTTCAGCCATTGTATTATATAACCCTGAGTGATTAAAAATGC
Organism: Pinctada imbricata; assembly: GCA_033119305.1. Taxonomy (NCBI): domain Eukaryota; kingdom Metazoa; phylum Mollusca; class Bivalvia; order Pterioida; family Pteriidae; genus Pinctada; species Pinctada imbricata. The sequence goes on from VSWD01000011.1 coordinate 2,769,776, forward strand.
GCCTTACGAGATCTCATAAAAATGTCCTTTCGGTGTGAATTCAGTCATAGATTTGTATCTTATCGATGGAATTCAATTATGCATCGTAATTTTGGAAACATGTACGCTTTTTGCAAGACTTGCAATAATTCATTACAGAAGCCAGAAAATAGTCAACATTAAGGACATGCGATTGTCAAGTTACAACTTCTAGAGAAGAGTTGATAATACATCAAGAAACGATCACAGAGAAGTAAAACAGCACCAGGAAGAATGCATCTCTGCCCTGGCTAGAATTTTCATATTTATAAAGAGGACTGATGGCTATCAATTAACAAGCATTCCAACTAAGCCTGCCAATTAAACAACTACACAATAACAAAGGAAGACAATAAAAATAACCATAACAATTAAGACAAGACAAAGAAAACAGGAATGTCTGTAGGTAGTCCATTTAGATACAATGTTAAACTCTTCAAATTCAATAGCATAATTTAAGAACAGATAAATTTGAAACATGGACTAGACATGCACGTTTCGGGTATCTAGCCCTCGTCATTGATTATCAATCTAAAAATGGTTATATGGCCAAAGAGAGTGAAAGTTATAATGTTTAGAAATGTACCGCAAGTCGTAGCAGGAATAAGTGGGATATGATGCTACAGGGCTTACGTTTGAGAAAATTCAAGAATTTTTTGATGACAGAAATTTACGAATGCGTTGAAAAAACGATCAAACGAAGTTCATCGAACTTTGATACATGTGCCCTCTGGAATATTTATTAAAAGAAATTTAAACATTACATTCACTTGCATGCAATCTTCATGACAAATATGGATAATGACCATATCCCTGTATACAGCACAAAATCGATAATTCAGAAAATCAGAAATTCATAATATATCAGCATTGAATTCATGAATGATTTTGTTTTAAATTTTCAAGAGGAAAGTTCCCGTCATAATAAATACATTAGACAACCGTCAGCGCAATTCCCTTTTCTGATATTCTAAGCAATTACATTGCTCAATATAAATTAATAAGAAAGGCGGTTATGACCAAATGTTAGTGTCACCAACTAAAAAATGTCTCAGCTCAGTACCAAAGAATGTTTTCTATACAAGGAAGCCCAATGTAAAAGATGTTTGACCTCTCATCTACATTTTAAATTGTACTCTTTCATTGCATATAAGATCAAATGACAAATGGATAGACATACAGTCTTCCCAAGCACTTTTATGTCACATCTGTTGAGCAAGGTATAAAATTCTCGAAAAAATGCATTTATTCGATTTGGAAGCTTTCGTTTGTGTCTACTTAATAATATCATCAGTATCTTATCGCTCACTGGCCATTTTTTTTTTTCTTTTCTTTTCTTTTTTTTTTTTTTGGACACACTAGAAAGGATGGAGACTTTGGTTCTGAAGAGAAGCGTTAAATACAGCGAAAATCATTGTCATAATTCACATTACCGGAAGGGAAAATTGAAACAGGCCATACTGACAAAATTAAAATTTTCTGGAATTAAATACGTATTCCGGTATGTCATCGATTTAGCAAAAGTGAATATTCTACTCAAATTGTAAACTACAAATTCCCTACTATTCATTATTAGTAATATAATCGAACGCCGTGGTCTAGTGAATAGGGAGTCGGGCCAGTGATCGTAAGGTTCCTGGTTCGAACCTCAATAAAAACACTGGTCAGTCGACATATACTCATCTATGTTCTGTGTTATATAATAAAAAGTCTTTGTCTGTGTATTGTTTAGATGTCTGTGGTTTTTTTTCAATAAATAAATCTTAGTCTAAACATTGCATTGTAAGTTTCTAAGCAACGCTGTTAAGGTGGCTCCCTACTCGAACCGTTATAGGCTTTTCCTTAATTGCAGCAGTCTGCGTATAACGTTTTATAATGGCTGGTGAGGGACGAGCCAGTGCATTGAAAAACACAGACAGAAGATCTTAAATGCCAAAAGAAGCAAAAGATGTTGCAATCTATCAATGTCCACACCAATCATATAGTATAATTTCTTAGTTGAAAATGTGATGAAATTATAAGGGGGTACCCTTATGTTTGTAGCCATATTTAGATCATTTATAAAATTGTATACCTGTTTGTGATTTTTTCACCATCTATATACATTATCGTATAAAATGATCCAATTTGAAGAAATTCCATCTGTTGTTTTTTTCACAAAAATGTGATACACTATATATTATTTGTCGAAAATATGATAACATTATAAGGGGGTACCCCTGTGTTTGGAGCCATACCTTGATCATTTCAAAAACTGTGTACCTGTATGTGATTTTTTTTCTTCATCTACATACATAATTTTATGAAATATTACAAAATGAAAAAAATTCATCTGTTTTTTTTATGCAAAAAGTTGGATTAAGTACATATTCTTGGTCAAAAATGTTATGAAATCATAAGGGAGTACCCTAATGTTTGGAGATATATGGGTCATTATCAAAAATTGCAGCCAAATCTGAAGCATGAAAAATCAGAAAAATATCGTCTGATTTTCAAATAATTTTTCGATGACAAGAAAAACAAGTAACCACAACTTCAAATCAATATAATTTGCAAACAAATAAGCATGACAAATAGAGTTTTAAGTATCGTAAAGTATGTCAACTAAGAAAAACGTGTCAGTAGTGTAACGTATGTTTTAAACCATTATTTCGACTTCTGATGCAAACAGCACAAAAGGAACTTTGTAATCAAGTGAACGGCTTATAAATCTATCTATTTCTTTTATTCCTGCTAGTTTTTCATGATCAGTTTAAATTTCTATGCGCATACAAACTCAAAATATGGACAAATGCATGAAGCTACAAGATATTTAATGAGTTTAAATTGGAGCCGATATATTCCTTAGAATTAGTGTTCCTCATTTTGTATAAAATGAATTAAATTCTTTTCTCAACAATAAAAATAGATCAGATGTCATAATTTTTACGGAAGTTATTCAAAATATAACCCTCGTTACACCAGTGATTTTGACGATTACACCAATGACAATTTTGTTACTCCACTGACATCGAAATTTATCACATGTTTTTCATGCCCTTAAATACAAAAGGGACATACCACACTTGTTCATAAAGTACAAAATGTCCATTTTTAAGATTATTTGCAGTAAAGTGGATGAAAGTGATCTGTATTAAGCTATATTTTCTATTTTCTGTAAGCAGTGTAACACCAATTACAAGAAATATAACACCACTGACAAAGTCATATTAAAGATGAAATATATTCGAGTTAAAGAAAGAAAATGACAACATAAAAGTGTTGGTATGAGGAAAAAGAAACAATTCAATTGTTGTATTTTCTAAATCCTAGCTAATGTCTACACGAGATTATAAATTTTCAAATACTCAAATTTGTGACACCAATGATTCAAGTTGTAACACCATTGACTTATGTATAGGCGTTCTTATTACCAAAATTGTTCTCCTGATATTTTGAATTGTAAATTCAAAATGTAACAATTCCAATTAGAAAACAGTTTTAATTCATAAGCCTCCTACTGACAAACCCGAGAGGGACTATTAGCTTACTCTCTGTATGTCAGTCTGTAAGTCCGTCTGTCCATCATTTTAGCCAAGTTTTCAATACTTTTTTTCTGCAATGGACTAAGATAGTGAGCAAAAATATAAAACAATGTACCTGTTTTCGTTTTTGGTAGGTACACTTGAAGTTTCAGTAGGGTCACAAGTGTCGTCCACCACTTTTGGAAAGTAACCCATATACAAAGTATTTTTGCAATATAGAATATAATGTTTGTTTATTTGTTTTGGGGTTGTTTTTTTTTTGCATATTTATGTCAGTTATTTACTTCGTTTGAGAACATAGAATTATCTTCAAAATAACCGAAACAAAATCTGTCTGGAATTATTTGAATTGATCAACCTTGACAAGAATTTGATATTCTGGGTGTGCACGTATTTTGCACTAAATTTGATTACTGAGGTCATAGAAGTTAATATCTGGTCTTTTATTTTTTTTTTCTTCTGTAAACAGTAAGAAAGTTCCAAAGAGTCAAAATGGCTAACACAATAATAGTTTTAAACAGTGAAAATAAGGTATTTTTGTTGTGTAGATTATTTATAACAGTTCTGTTCGGTGCTCTCATACCTATTCTGTCATATTAATTTCGTTGAATTTAAATTACTAAGGTATACTTGTAAACCACACGTAACAACAATCTTTATTCGTATAAGACCACTTCACGTGTATAACACCAGTGCCACCCTATTAACTGGAACATGCTTTTGGTGTCCACCACGGTCATTTACATGTATGTTTGATATGTGTGATGTTGCCACCTCAGTCAACATGAAACATCTTTATTTTATTGATGTTAAGGTTCATGAATTATTTGTTTTTCTTTTCCTTCAATTTTCATATTTTTTTGTGGGTGTTTGTCCCTTGTGTGCCATCAAATTTAAGTGTTAATGTGTTAATTTTTTGTGGATGTTACAAAGGGTCTTTGTGAAGATCACCTTCAACCGTAATATCTATTCTCTCCGCGATTGCATCCCATCAATCTCACAATCATTTCTGGTTCTCGAATGATGTGATGGTCATTGGTGTAACAGGATTCAAAACATAGTGCTTTTTAGAAGTTAAATTCTCGAAAACTTTGGTATTGAAACTTTGATGAACACATTACATACTTCTGATCGTATTTCACTTAAAAATCATAATTTTCATTTATGACATAGAAGAAAAATCCAGAAAAAATGGCAATATGTCAATGGTGTTACTCGGTATGTCGGTGGTGTAACACAACTAGCATTATCGTGAAATTGGCTCTCTCTAAATAGATATAACCTACATACGTTTAATACTAAACACAACCTTAGGACATTTATATCCTTTGAATATTTCATTTCCAAAACACAATGAAGATGCAATCACATTTAGACTGTATTTGTCACCGGTGTAACGAAAATTGTAAATGGTGTAACTATAACACCACTGACCGTTTCACCAATGATGTATTCATCATTAATTTACAATAACTTCGATAAAGTGTTGTCCCTGGACTTTGTAACACTTTCCATAAACATTATGTTGTATCAAAATATGCAAGGAAAAAGTACACCATGCTAGGTATTATACAATTGATAAAAATAAACGTAACACTACTGACGTGGAACAAATGTACGGTTCAGCTAACCCTTAATGGAACCGTATAATCTTTGTTTCAAATTATTTTGAAAAATGTGGACTTGAGAAAATAAATGACAAGATATAAAAGTAGATAAGGAGTAGGTCTTTGAATAATTTGAAAAAGCAGAAAGCGACAATATATGACTAAAAAGGCGTTTGTTACACCATTGACAAATCTTTTTTCTTGGTGTACAGTCCTGCTTATTTCGAGGAAATTTAAGATAAGGCAACTAGTATTTATAATATTTCTTACGTATTTGTTCAATCTTTTTCATGTTTATTATAATAGACTCATAATACCACAATTGCAGTTAACTGTTTTGAAAATACTTTATCGCAAAGAAGTCATTCAGAAAATTCTGAAGCCAGTTGACAGCAATATTTGCCATAAAATGGACCTTCTATAAGACAGAATGAAATGATTTCCTCATTATTGAACAAAGGAAGTGTGCTCATAAGATAGATTCCATTGTGAACAATACTATAGGATAAAATTTTGGTCATATAACTTATATAGAAATATGGCAATTGTCTACTGACAGAAAAGGCTGCAATTTTTGATATTGACTCATATCATACTTAGATTTATGTTACAATATCATTTAATGTGTTGTATTTCTTCTATATGACTTGTTATCATAAAATAAAACAAAACAAATAAACATATTCGTATCATCACTGAATTTGGAGGGTTCAAAAGCATATGATGGATATTTGATATTTCTCAATTTTTAAGTGTTAGGGTACCTTTCTTTAATGTACTGTATCTTTAATGAAAACAAAATTACCTATCTATGTCTGTGTTCATCATGTCATTTTGACTATTATGTATAGAAAATAACCTTAAAATACAAAAATCATCTGTTAAATTCACGAGTAGGGACCACCTTAAGTCATATGTATTTATTTGTAGACTAGAGCGTAAAACATTTTTTCCTTAATTCTTACTTATAATTAGATATTATTAAGAATTGATCGAAAAATTGCATTGTATATGTAATTGGATTTTTTATTGTAAGTTTCTAAGCAACGTTTTACATCTGTCATTATATTAAATTAATATGTTTCATATTTCATTAACACAAAGTAAATTGCAAGGGCAGTACTATTGATTTTTCCTCAGATTCTATGAAAGAACGGTACAATTAGATATACGCTTGTATTCACTTGATTCAAAGTTCATGAGTTATTTTCTCTATAAGAGAGTATTTGAAGATCAAGTCTTTAAACGAGAAATAGGAGAGACAGAACATCAAAGAGATGACAATAGTGTAAGGAAAAAAACCGATGTATTCATACTAATGAGCTTCACAGATGTACGTTTTGTATGGAGAAGCCAGAATGCGTCTTGATTAAAAAAGTAGAAATTAGTAGGACGTTATATTTCTAATCGTATAATCGCAAATTCAAATAGATGAAGCCTGCCGTTTGATTTTGTTAGAGAGTAAAAATAAAGCACATCGTCCATTCCAAGCGGTCACTCAAAAATTCTAAAATCAAGGGTATACGGAGGAGAAAGCTGACATGACGAAATAAAAGTGTTCCCAGTGGTATGCACGCACAAAAAATAAAACAAAAAGACCGAAAAACTCAGAATAAGAAAGGGGGAAGGGAGTCCATCCCGACTCGGTTTCAGCACCAATAGCAAAGCGCAAAAGCACCTGACGCGAAAAAATATAGCAGGCACGCGACGTGCGACAAAGAATTATTAAACGTAAAAAAAACTACAAATAGACCAACAAGTTCAATAGGAAATTGATGCCGACGGTCATCGCATAAAACATCTCATTATCTTTACATAGAGGACAACACAAAAGAAGGATGGATCATATTCATCGGTTATTTTTTGCTTTGCATTTTCATGGTATTGTATGTTAAACGTCCTCAAATTCAATAGCATTATTTAAGAAAATAGAAATTCGCAGCATGGATCAGACACGCACGTTTCGGTCAGTTAACCCTCGTCATTGTATATACTCATTTTTAATATTTTTTTGGATTCTGATTTTTGGTTTCGGAATTGACTTTGTAACAAGTTATTCTGTCTTAGACGATTTGAACCACCGAATATACTTGTATCTTCCGAAATGGAAGCAACCGGATGTGACAATTCTACCGAATTAAAGTGACGGGTGTTGCGTGCAAGCAGGAGATGCTTACTCTTTCTGTACGCCTGGTCTCACTCCCATTTTGTGAGTTCGCTTCTTTTCACATGGTGGGTATTTTTGTCTTTGTTTGCTTTGGTTCTTGTTTTATGATTTTTTATGCCTTCGGTTTATGATTTTCTGAATTATCGATTTTGTACTATGTATTGGGATATGGTCATTATCCATAATTGTGTATGTATATTCTGTGTACAGTATCTATTTATTCAATACTGATAATATGTCGATTGCTTGTATTAACTTAAACAATAAATGAATTAGGTAAACGATAATGTTACTTATCAAAATGAAATGTCCCGAGATAAATACCATTCATTTCGGACAATGTTGATAATTACGATAAAATGTTAGAGAAAGTTCAATTTGTGTTTATTCTATTGACAGATTATCATAACAAAATAAATCCGGGAAATTCCCTTGTATTTGATTTGTTACATGTATTATATAATATAATTCGATGTCTAGGAGTTTATATGACTTATTTTACAAATCAGACATGTATAAATTTCCCATATTTCTTATTTCAATCAATTTTATAGCTGGAGGGTTAATTTTGGGTGCAACAGTGGAAGTATGGAAAGGTAAATAATTAATTTTATTCCACAGATAATTGTGAAATTCCTTATGGCAAGAAAAGTGACAGGATGAATATTAGATATTAAACATTTTTCAATAGGATTCAGAATTTGGTGCCTTTAGAGCTGTTAAGCACAGTAAAGGATACATGTACGCTACACAGAGGTCATTCTTTATAACCTTTCTATTTCAAAATGATATAGATGTAAACGTCTTCAAATTGAATAGCATCATTTAAGAACAGATAAATTTTCAAAATGGACCAGGCATGCACGTTTCGGGTACTTAACCCTCGTCAGTGATCCTCAAATCTTAACAATGTAATATGCCAAAAAAGTATGAAAGTTACAATGTCAAAAAAGCGTACCGAAAGACGTAGCGGGATGAGTGGGATAAGATGCTACAGGACCCACGTTTTAGAAATTTCAAGAAATTTTGATAACAGGAATTTTAGAATGCGTTGAAGAAAGATCAACCGAAATTGATCGAACTTGGCTACAGGTGCCCTCGGGGACTCCTGGTCCACCAGTAGTGACACTCGCCGAGTGGTATAGATGTAAACGTCTTCAAATTGAATAGCATCATTTAAGAACAGATAAATTGGCAACATGGACCAGACATGCACGTTTCGATTACTTAACCCTCGTCAGTGATCCTCAAATCTAAACAATGTAATATGCCAAAAAAGTATGAAAGTTACTATATCGAAAAAGCGTACCGAAAGACGTAGAAGGATGAGTGGGATATGATGCTACAGGACCCATGTTTTAGAAATGTCATGAAATTTTAATAACAGGAATATTAGAATGCGTTGAAGAACGATCAACCGAAATTGATCGACCATGGCTACATGCGCCCTCGGGGACTCCTCTTCCACCAGCAGTGACACTCACGATGTGGTATAAATGTAAACGTCTTCAAATTGAATAGCATCATTGAAGAGCAGTTAAACTGGCAACATAGGACCAGAAATGCACGCTTCGGTTACTTAACCCTCGTCAGTGATCCTCAAATCTAAACAATGTAATATGACGTGCATTTATTTGAGCACAACCAAATATGAGCTAGATTCTTAAGAATGCGCTTGTACAAGGCTGTACATTGGTCCAGTACCACACCAAGTGTCCGTCTGATGACAGAAGGAACATATCCACGTTATAAAAGGCGTTTGGTGATTCTACATGTAACACAATTTCGATGGTGATTATGTCTACCTTTGATCCTCCTTATTTTGTTAATTATGCCACCATAGAATGCAGGTTGTGAAATTCCCAATGCAATATACTCTGTTGCTTGTATGGGTCTAAATTTCAATAGAAGTTGACCAATACTCGGTTGCAGCACCAACAGCAAAAATCCAAAATATTCCATGTAAACACACAGAGTTGACAAGCAAAAACATAGGGTCAAAAGAGACAAGGAACATTAACACAACATAGAAAAGGTCAAACATAAAAGACTACACGAATGATACCAATGGGGAACCGATGCCGAACAAGAACGGCCATCTGATACGTCAGTAGCAAATGGAGTGGTTATCCGGATAACGTGAGCACAACCCTCCCACTTTTCCAGTTTTACAAGACGCAAGACAGCACCTACAAAAGACAGCCCGACAAATAATTAAAATAGACGCATCAAGACATGAAACTTGTAAGTTTTGTTTTTTGTTTTCCATTATCTACGGCTACAACAAATACAGCTTACCTACGCATGTCCTTAAAGGGGTACAAAACATGGTCGTGTCATTCCTGTCCTTCTCTTTGCAGAAACACGAGAGTTTACTTATTACGTTTCTTTTGGTGAGCTGATAACATTGGAAGGAAGTATAGTGTCGATGTTATCATTGGTGTGTAGCTGTGTGGCGTGGTGTTGTCAGAGATCGACCTTGACTCTTCTGGTGTGTCAGCTGTCTTTCAGCTTTGCAACAGGTTTGTCCAGTTTTCCTTATTATCAATGAATACTTACGCTTCATTTAGAAGAAGGCTGTGTTGAAAATTGACATGTCCCATATCAGACAGTCACTGTTAAAAACGAAGGAATTAAATCCAAAAAATGTATAATAATGCTTTGATTCTGAAAATCAAAAACCTTTGGTTCGAAAACAAGAAGCTGTCATTCGGATAACTTATATGTAACAAAACAGGTAAAAAAAAACATTTTTAATTACAATTTCAGTCATGTTGCTACTTCCAGCAAGTGTTTTATCGGAGATTGACTATGGTCACTATGTAAACATCTTATTGATCGCTGACTATGATCAAAATATAAACATTTTATTGATTGCTGGCTCCACTCTCCATGTTGTCTGCTCCATAGCACTAATCATTTTCCTTCATCGCTACTTCCGGGATAATGTGGCTCCTTCTAACGTGTATTCTGGCCTTGGCCAATCAACATTCAGGACTTATGAGGCGTTGGTAGACAACAGAGGAAGTCGGGCTAGTCCAGCGCCTCATTATGAATCTGTCAGGATAATGGATCATGGATATGAAACCGCGCATGCAAGTGGCTATACCGATCAACCACCGCATCATGCAACAGTGAATAAGACAGGTCACACTTCCTTTGGTGCATAGACAGCATGTTTTATTTCTTTTCTTTTTCATTGTTTTTCGATCAGGTAGTGAGGCCTACTATTGATTAAACCATGTTTTGAGCAAGTTGTAGAACAGAAGGCATTAAAACCACGAATATGGACATCGTCCATAATTCAGTTTATAGGGCTAGTCAGTTTCTAGAATATCCCTCTCTTTATTATTTTCAAACATGGAATCTGAACAATATTTACAGTCATGATAGTGCGTATGTAAGCATGTAATGAAACATTGAATCATACAAATTGTATTTCATAAAATATGAAAAGAAATAAATGATTACCAAATATACTAGCTGCACGGTTTACGTTGTAGACGGAAATTAACACCTTTTCAGACGGTGCAATATTTTTCATTGTGTAGAAATGATTAGATTAATGATAAATGATTGACTGAGTCGTTGAATGGCTACCATGAGTAGTTTTCTCTAGCTATCAATGTCACGAAATATCCAATCATTGGTGATAATTGCTTGATGGCATAAAAATTGTCGAGCAACAAGTTGGTTATTCAACTGCTCCTCGGGCCACGCCCTCGGAGACAATAGAATAACCCTTAAGCCCTTGTCACAACCCGCCGTGCGTGCTTTTAGGACGTGCTTGTTTGTGGAGGCTATGTGCGCTACGTTTTTCTGAAGACTCAAGGAAGGAAGTGGCAAGAGTACGGAAGGAGTGCGCCACACACTTCGCACGCACGGTTATATTGATGGTTACATGCATCATATGTAGCGCAAAAAAGTAAGTGCGTTGCACGTACTTAGGACTTGCGTGCAACTTGCTTACAACGTACTTTCTCCGTACGTCTTCTGCGTACTTCCTTGTGTCGAAGTTGCGTTGCACGTACTTGCAACGTACTTGCAACGCGCGTGTCGTACTTTTTTTTTTTGAATTCTTAGACAGCACGCAGACAGGACGCAGCGAAAGTTCTGTATGCACTAAAACTGCTACGTCCTGTATGCGTGTTCCCAAATCCGCAAGGAGGCCGTACTAGACACGTAATGATAACGCACGGACACCGTACGGATACCCAAGGTTTGCCTTATTTTTGCACGCATACAGCACGTACGTCGGGTTGTGACCACCGCTTTACATAAATGAAGAGTATAAGAAGAAATGTTAACACTTCAAATGGGGAATGGTGATCCGTAAGAACGAAACAGTCTAGTAGATTCATGCCTAAAACCAGAAATGTTTAGCGAGATACTAATTTTCGCTATATTTGCGAATGATTTGGAATCGCGAAAATAAACTCCGGTGAAAATTTGTGCTTGATAAGGTGTATCATTTTGTATATTAGTTACCTTCTGTTCTTATGGTACATGTGCCGTTCTTCCCCTTTTCTCTGATTTAAACGTTAATAGGAGTGAATTGAACGTATTCTTATGATAGAAGTAACTACAAATTTATCCTTCCGAACGCGGGAAAACTTTGAGAAATTCCATGCCGTCACAATGCAATTTCGATGTTTGACAGAGGTTCGAAGCTTGTTTTTCCGAGGTAAAAGTATTGTGACGTCATGAAATTTTGCATTATTTACCCGCAATAGGAAGGGTCAATTCAATAATGAAAGGAATATACAAGCAGAGCTGCCGTTTAGGCGCTTATTGCAAAAATGAACTACATGTAGCGTGCATGTTCATAATTTTGCCCACTGTGTTTATGTATTACAAAAATTTGTATGCCTATTGGTTATGATTTTTGGATACTAGTTTTGGGTTCGACTTCAAATTGAAACTAGCACCATTAAGACTATGCTGTATTGACCCCAACCATAGGGATTTATCGCGCTTCCCGGTTGCTTGTTACAAATGTAACCCATAGTATACATGTATCAAGCTACCTGGAAGCGCGATAAATCCCTGTGACCACAACTTATCAGACAGGCACAGGTCCAAAGCATGGAGGAAGCACAAAATTAAGTTTCTGGAGTCAAAGGTTCCGGGCGAACATGGCATTATTGTGGTAGCCTTCATTACCAAGACGATCGCGAACCACCGAATAGAAGCAGGTCCCTTCAAATCCAAAAGAGTCGTTTCGACTCCGGTGATGTCTACGTTTGATTTAAGGTATTCAATGGGTAATGCGAGAAATTCTGCCAAAACATTGACAGCAGATGCATTCATCATTTAATATTTTTCTGTGTCATATGATATTGTAAAAGCTTATTTACTATCCCAGTAGATATTGAAATAAGAAATATTTTGAATGATGTCATGTTTGGGAGTTATCTTGATGAAAATATCGAAGAAAAAAGATTAATTGCAGAAAATTTAATTGCTAATCTTTTGATTTTTCGGAGAAATTTGAAAATATATTTTAGAATTTTTTACCAATCGATATTTGATGCGCAATCATTCTGTTGAAATTTTAAGAAAAAATAATACTTTCCCATAGAGGCCTCATTGAAACTCTAAGAGCACATAACTCTTTATGTACATCCTGTAGCATCATATCCCACCCATTCTGCTACATCTTTTGGTACATTTTTGGACATAATAATTTCATACTTTTTGGGCCATATAACATTGTTTAGACTAAGGATCACTGACAAGGGTTTAGTACCCGAAACGTGCATGTCTGGTCCATGCTGTAAATTTATCAGGTTTTAAATGATGCTATTGAATTTAAAGACGTTAAACATGTAACCTACTTCAATATCTGAATTGGTAAAAAAAAACAATTAATTTTTACATTATATTTATGTAGCGATTTTAGGTGTTTTAGGATTCCATAAAGGGTGGCAAAATTACTTCTAATTACCCACCTTTACCTAAATTCTCAAACTCAGTTTAAAAATCCTCAAAATCAATTTTCACCAGGAAGTTATACCATACAAATAATATCCAGTTTTGACGGGGTTTTTCCTATCTATTGATTTGGTGTCTTTTTGAAATATGTGTTACCATTCTTATTATTCTTTTCAATGTTTGAAAATGGAAATTACATTAGGAAACAGCGCGTGGCAGTGATAGTAGGAAATGAAACATCAGATTTTTTTTTCACGATGAAAGTCAAATTTTAACTAGTAGATAATGATGTTCATGACATCTTATATTGAATTTGTATATGGTAATTGTAAGTTTTCTGTGAGACAAACTTTAGAAATAGAAAGATTCTATAAGTGGATAAGGCTAATAATAGATATGCAAATTGATACCAAGTATTAATGAAAGAAGAAGGCGTCATAAATATGAACTAATTTTTTAAAAATTCTTTTCTTCTTTATGTTAGCGTTTATTTTGGGGCAGAAAAAAAAGGATGATGACATCCTATTCTTCAAGTCGTCAGACAGCCAAAATCTTATTTGATAAACAAAATGAATGTAAAAAAAAAACAACATTTATATAATTAAGAAACCTCCCCAAGATGTACAAGTAACACACCGTGATGATGTATGGTCCTATAATATATGACTTCGACCTTGTTATTTGGAGTGGGGTCATAGGGTCACTAATCATAGGACTAGATAAGGTATGGATGACCTTGGGTTTTTGTTTCAAGATTGTTTTTAAACTGGCAATATGGCGAGGGAGATATCGCGGGCAACATGTAACAATTGTTTTAGAAATGATAAGCTATGACTAAGGATATTTTATTATTAGGTAAACAAAACAAGAAGTAGAGCGAAGTGGAGTACACAATAAATAATATAATTTATGTACTAGATAGGTGACTAATCATACTTTGCATTACAATAGGAGCTTTATCTCGGTACAAAATTTAAGGTTATCTCCAACGTCTACATTCGTCACATTACGTTATTGCAGATATATAAACAGGAAACTATTTAGTATCAATACATTCACAAAAGTTACAGATATGAAATGCTAGAATAAATATAGTACGATAAAATCTTAAAAGTATCTTAAACAGTTCGGACTGTTCTTTTATATGACCCCTAAAGTGCGAAGTCCTGAACAATGCCTATTGTAACCTTTATAATAACCATTGCAGACAATTTTCTTTTCTTTGGGGGGGGGGGAGCCTAGGTCTTATTTTCCCACATGTATCATCGATGCTGTGTTTGACTCTTATAGATGGCGTAGTTAGCATGCACGTCTAAAAATCTTCATTTCTCTGAACTCAAAGTGTACAAAATGTAGATCATCTGTTTTCGTTTATTTCATATCTGTGTGTGTTGTTTTTTTTTTAAAGCCGCATGAAAATAGAAATTCAATATAAACTTCTTGGCTTTTTTATATTATTTATAATTAAGGTCACTCTTATACAGTTTCGTAAGAATGTTACACGTCTTCAAATTCATAGCATCATTTAAACAGATGAACATAGAAATTTGCAACTTTTGACAAAAAAAGTATAGAGAAAGGAAATTCGACATAAAACCAGAAAAGTATCAAAGCAATGCAGAAGTAATTAAAGAATAGGAAATGATTTTCCATGGCAAAGTTGGTCTGAGATAGCGAAACACAATATTCCAATGCATAAAAGAGGTAGCAAATGCGTTTGTGTTGAGAGGCCTTGGACTGATTTTTGTTACTAATTGTACATGGTGATAAGCTTTATCAATGTTCATGATAAAGACAGACTTAAAAATAGCCAGATCAAACCGAGAAGAGACAACTTGAACATAAATGAAAACACTCCAAATGGGGGAGACCAATATGCATTTGAGGGCGTCTTTGAACAGTCGTCTCGTCTCCTTTAAAATCGTGAATGATGCTATTATCCAAATAAGGTGCGCACCACTCTTTAAGATAAGTTCTTCCAAGATACACAGGCAGTGTGGCAACAAAAAGGTGACACTAAAATACATAAGAAAATTTAAATTAAAACTGATGCATCTGCTGCGAGCAAACAACTACTGTCAGTTCGTTTCGTTAGCACTATAAAATTCTGACTGAAAAAAAAAAATTCCGTTCTTGCCCTGTAACTGTATCTTCTAAAATTGCGAAATAATATACTAGATAATAAAACATCAAAGATATGATATTCAGTTCCCTTTGCCTTTATCAATTACAACAAAATGATCATGATCAAATTCACGAACCTGAAAGCTTATATAAATCATATTTCTTTATTAATCTTGTCCCCCTTTCTTAATACTAATCCATCGTCTGTTGCTTTATTCAGTTTTCTGGAGATGACATATTCTTATATTCATGTACCATACAACATTTGAAATTAGGATGTACAACTGTAACGAATAGTATATATTCTCACATATGGTGGCATACTTCTGCCTCCTACATGCAAGATATTTTTATAGATATTATATTAACATGCAAGATAAATATGTTGACATACAACTTAGTTATGTTGACATGCAAGATAATCATGACAACATGCAAGATAGTTATTTCAACATGCAAGATAGTTATGTCAACAAGCAAGTCTATTAAGTTGCATGCTGACATTAAGAAGTCGCATGTTGACATATTAAGTCGCATGTTGACATAATCTGAAGGAAAATATCTTGCATGTAGATGGCAGAAGTATGCCACCATACTCACATACTAACAATCTGATTTGAAAGTATTTTCATTCGATCCAAAATGAAGAAATACCACACATGCAGATAAATCATCTTAACTTCTGAGCCCTACTTCCAGCTCGCCAGCTTTTCTTTTAAACAAAGAATCCGAAAAATACTCCAGTAATTTACATTGCCCTAGACAATGTACCTCTATTTTCCTTCCTTGACCCGTTCTAAACAAATGAGTCAGACCTGTTGTATACGTTTTAAAAACGTTGTTATTTGAATTTGATTGCACTTTGGTTCAAACGGAGTTTACCGACTCAATATATTATTGCTAAAAACGATTTTCTATAGTACTTTTTAAAAGGCACTTAATGATATTACATAACATTAAAGCAACTCGTCTTAAACATTGACCTTCAAATAAAATTTTTCCTGAGTTCCCCTTCTTGATTTTTTGGAAGAAAAACATCCTGGTTTTTAAAAGAATAGAGGGTATAGACATATTTAAAATTGAAAATTGTCGATGTGTACAACCTCGAAAATTTATATACAAGAACATATTTTTCTCTTTGGTCCAAAGTTGAAGCAAAAATGATTTATTACATAGTGACTTTGCATTTTAAAGTGGTTTATGTTAAGAAGTTAATATGTTAAGTACCCGAAACGTACATTTCTGGTCAATGCTGCCAATTTATCTGTTCTTAAATCATGCTATTCAATTTGAAGAAGTTTAATATTACTAGCAATACATATATAAGAATACTAGTAAAGTATATTCATGAATGAAAGTTCTTTATTTGAAATGAAACATATTAAATTTATATGAATTTGATGGTTTATCTTTAATGAAAACATTTCAAATAAAATGAGTTTGTAAACTTTTTTTTTGGTGGAGCATAATGCCCTCTTTCATATCTAAAGCCTGTTTATAAATCCAGTGTCCGTACAAAGCAGAATATGATTATTCTTCCGTACATCCGATAGCATAACCATTGGTGTTCAGTGGTGCTCTGTTGTAGGGAGATTTTCTTGGTTTTACGTTGTCCTTTTTTTTTTTAAATTTTTAATTTTTTTTTTTGTTGGTTTTACGTTGTCCTTGTCTTGTATTCCCTATAATCATGATTTTTGAACTCTGATACTGAGTTTCTGATTTAATTGCACTCCATTCCTCCCTCCAAACTTAAGACAACTTCGCACATGATATGTATGCTTCGAAGATTGAATGACAAATATGGATAATGGCCATATCCCAATACACAGTACAAAATCGATTTCAGAAAATCATAAAAAGAAGGCATACAAAATCAGGACAACACAGAAACCAAATCAAAGAAGCAAATGAAATGAAGCAAATGAAATGAAGCAAATTCCCAATATGGGAGTGAGACCAGGTGCTCAGGAAGTGTTAGCGCCTCCTATTTGCATGCTACACCACTTGGTTATTTAATCGTTGTTATTGGCAAAAATGCAGTAAATGTTGCCTATTCCTTATGTAAGTCTTAGTAGACTTTTTTCACCGTGACGAATTTCGCACTTCGAACTTCGCACTTTAATTTCATAAGCTGGTTGCCGAAAAAAGCGCACCAGTTGTACTGGAAGTCCAATATATCATTTCATTGAGCATACTAATCAAAATGTAGATGATTCCGCTTATGAGTTTATACGCGAACGAAAGCTACGCCACTTTTGCGAAGTATGAAGTTCGAAGTGCCAAGTCTGTCACGGTGAAAAAGTCTAGTAATACAGTAGCTCCCATTTCATATCATTTCATACTTAGTTTTTCGCTAATCGTGCCAAATTTTCAAGACTAAAATACATCTATATATACGCGTACACTTAATTTCTTATATATATACATGCATCGATTGTTTGATGGTAATTTTTGTTAAAATAATGTCTTTTATCGCTTATGGAAAATGCTTTGTCTGAAAGTCATAACGTTTTCATTTCCTTGCATTCTTGCATATGTGTTCGGTCATGGCGAGTACAGTGTTGTCTTGCTATTAAATGAGAATCATTTAATTTCCATTGATATCATTAAGAAACGACGATTCTGATTGGCCGAGAAATTTTGTTGATACCTGTATCAACACAAAACGGAAGTACGCGCCTAGCAACGTCATAAGCAACTTCGTTAGCAACACGATTTCAAAGCTGCAAATAAACGTTAAAAAGCGATGAAATGAAATGATAAGTAATCAATGTAATATTTTTTTTGGTTGATCGAGGTATCAACACCAAAAATTGAGGGAAAACTTATGCATCTTGCGCTACGCGCACGATGCAGTTTTCCCTCAATTTTTGGTGTTGATACTTCGATCAACCAAAAAAATATTACAATGATTCCTTAAATCATATAGACTGATAAACCTTAAGCACCTGGTCCAACCTCTAGCTTGCTAAGGGTCTGTCGATGCTTAATTTTGTGCTCTATTGTGAGTTCTGTTGGAATAATCGTCAGGATCTTCTTTAACTCATTTAAATAAGCAGCATTATCACGTAATATTATGTCATAGACTTTAAAGTTTAAACATTTTTAGGACAGGTTTTAACAAGAAGGTAAAACCACTGATGCTACGAAAAAAGACCTTTGGTCAAATGCATATTTAGCACTTCCTTCTTTATCTCAAAATCTCATTTCTATGAAAATTTATGCAGTAAACATATCTTAAATTTCAGTAATGTCACATTCCTCTGGACCATGAGCATACTTTTATGTACAGTAACATGCGTTGCGAAATCAAGGAAGGCGGCCATTGGCTATTTTAGATTGTATTTTATAATGTTTACAAAAGAAAAAAAGACAAGCTTGAAAGTAGTTGGAAAAAAATTTTGAATAAAGACTGTCTGCTTATAATCATACATCGTGTGAATTAATACCGCTGATTTAAAAGAGAAATGAAAATATAAGATTAGCCATTGAGCCTATGTATATTAGTTGATATTTCTTAATCCCATATAAGGGGTTGAACACATCATATTTCATCTACAGAAATTAGGGGTTACCATGCGTGTGTTTTACAAAAACTGACAGGGTATCGGCGAATCCCCTGTCAGAAATTGAGTTTTACCGCGAGGCGTCAGCCGATATCCTGTCAGTTTTTGTAAAACATCAGTATGGTAACCCTATTCTAATGCAAATGGTCAGTTATGTGCTAGAAAACGTCCGCTTTTAACGACGTCGCTATGGGAACGTATGACGTCATAGCAAATACTGCAGTGAAACGTGAATACCCTTGCAGTTTTTTAAATGTTCAACCAATCAAAATACGCCTTACAAACAGAGTGCATTAGAATATACAATATCGGGTTGCTCTTATTGTTTATAATGAACTTGTTTTATTCATATAGACACATAAATCTTCATTTCCTTACGTGTAATATGAAATATACAATTATCAACGCAAAAAGTAAAGACGTACTAGAATTCTGAGAATTGTTCATACGATGGAATGTTATTGTCCGGTTTTTGTCCGCTATTTGACTGTTGAAGATATCCTTGATAAATAGAAAAGGAAAGCATAGTAAGTAAAACAAAACCAAGAAAACTATCTTTTCAGGGAAATAAAAGTGAATAAAAAATTGAGAATCAAAAAGTATTAATCAATATGCTTACAAATTCTTCAAAAATATCAAACGGAAAAACTTAACTTTCTCACTAGAAAAGAAATAAAA
Organism: Pinctada imbricata; assembly: GCA_033119305.1. Taxonomy (NCBI): domain Eukaryota; kingdom Metazoa; phylum Mollusca; class Bivalvia; order Pterioida; family Pteriidae; genus Pinctada; species Pinctada imbricata. The sequence continues at coordinate 2,789,394 of VSWD01000011.1, forward strand.
CCCCAGACAAAGAGACGTAGACAACCAGCTCCTTAGAAACACGGAGGACGATTCCTTCTATTGAATGATCCCCTGTGTAAATGGTAAGAAAAAAATTTTCTTGATTGAGATGTTAAATACACACGTAACGTAAGCATAAGGTAAGTAATGTGCCCGGTAAGAGTAAACATCTTCTGCATGATTGCAGGAAACAAACGAAAAGATAGTCGATCCAGTGAATAAATGCTTATTTTTCACATTTATTGTGAATTTCTTTATGCTGGCGTCACACTGTCCCGATTTAAGCAGCCGATGGCCACACGATAAAGGATATTTTCAAATTCGGTTGTGATCGTAATATCATTGGGCTATTCGTAAGGCCATCTTGAACCATCGTATGACCGCCGGCTTGATTTGTCAAACTTCGGGAACAACTTTGGGTGTTCTGTCATAATCTTTGGCATGCCAACAAATTCCCGAAGACACCGCCGAAGGACCATCATCGAAGTAGGTTCGTGTAAATCATCTTGCCCTTCGTAAGACCATCGAGAAGACATCTTTCGTATTCGTAACATCTTCGTTTCTCCTTCTAATTACCATCGGGACAATCGGGGAAATTTTGCCATACTTAGGCATTACGAAGGTGTCAAGAACCAACCGATGGAGTTGGGAAGGCCATACGACTTCGTGACAACCTCGCAATTCCATCGAATTGACATCGTAATGGCATCGTACTCTAGTACGATGACGTTAAGATGGGATCCCGATACAAAAGATAACAGACACAAGTATTAAACAAACATTTCAAATACATAATATTCAAAGCCATTTTTAAAGTATTTTTCTAAGTTAATCCGAATTTATCAAAATGAAAACTTTTCTGTCTTCTTCAAATTTGCAAGTTCACAATCAATGCATTATAAAGCGAAATGACGTGCCTTGATGATGCTACGATGAGGAAAAAGAAGGCAGAAGCATCAATTGCTTCTTTAAGTGCATCTAAGAGAGCAAATACAGACTCAGTATTTTCTATAATTACTGGTAATACTAGTATCTTGTTGTGACATATATCCAATTTCATCCTTCTTACATTGAATCATCACGTCTTCAACTTGTTTCCACCAATGATTTTTATAAATGAAATTCGTGATATTTTAAGACGAATTTTGGTTGACAATAATACATGTCAACTGCTACGCAAAGGTCACTGATAACTGAACCCGTTGTCTATTTGTCCGTCTGGTAGTCACACTTTCACATAAAGAACTGTGATGATATTCCTTGTAAAATCAACTTTCAAAGATGGTCGAGCATGATAAGAATCAACATTCATACTTCTTGGCTAACCATGCTACATAGACAGTGCGATTCAGATATTCGATAACATATTTTTGAGTTGCTAACATTTGGGTATTTTTTTTTATTTTTCTGAGACAGAAATAATAAAAGGCGGAGGAAAAAAACATTGATACTGTGCTAGTGATAAAACAAGAATTTTTAAACATCCAAAACGTGATGCATTCCTGGTTATAATCCGATGCATCGAATTCTAGACACGACATCGTGAAGCAATCTAATAGCCTTCGTTAATACATCGTAAGACTTCGTATGACCTTCGGATATGTTTTAAGATAAAATTCGTCCCGTCGTGTTGTCATCGGGAGCGGTTCGGATACAATCATGTAGTCATCTTTTAGCATCGTGTAATCATCTTTTACCATCGTAAAAACATCGGTTGCTGAGCGGATCTTAACCATATTCGGGAGTAACTTCGCACGAAAATTTCATATTCGTGTGTCCAGCGGATATCATAATCGGGACAGTGTGAAGCCTACATTAAAAAATTATTTTAGATTATTTTTGTCTCTGTGTGGAACAGTTTTAAATTATTTTGTATTTATCTCCAGCAACCTTTAGAACAGCGATAGTCTTCTCAACTCACTTGCTGTTCTAGTGCGGTATTCATTGTTCAAGACAGTATCAGTTCGATTTTATCTTTGTTATGAAGACCATTAAACATCATCATTTGCATTTACAGTTTCACAAAGTAATATGCCTATATGGCGGTGAAACAAAGGTACTGAGTCGATTCGAACCAACAACCGTAAGGTTACTGGTCCGAAGATGTTTCGATTGTTTTAACCTTTTGTCCATTGAAAGTTATTTCGGAAGTTAATTTAATTAAAAAGGAGTGCCCGTTTAAGAATAACGAAATCTATTTGAAAATTTTCAAAATAAATTTACACTAGGCAATGAAATATAATAATTTCCATTTTCAACGGGGACTATTTTCTTTCATCATTTTATTTGGTGTTTTTGTGATATGTGTAACCAATTTTAATAATGCCCCTTCAGTGACTAAAGATAGACATGACAGCAGTACGTTTTAGTTGTAGTCGGAAATAAAAGCAGCACTTTTTCCTGTGAATAGTCAGGCTTTGAAAAGAACATGTAATATTGAACTTCTATGATATTGTACGTTTTGTTTGATTAAATGTTTGCTTATAGAAAAGAAATGTAAAATGTAACTAAGCTCACAATAGATGCAAATCAAAGACCTTGCCATACTGAAAGAAGGAAGCGTTAATAGGATTTATTCCTTTCTTGTTTATGTTAGCGCTTTTATTTTAAGGGGACATTCAATGACCTTGAATGTTCTTTTCTCTCAAATAGAGATAGCATTGACAAAAGTTCAATGAATCTATGACTAAGGATTTAAATGTATTTGAAAACTTGATATGTGTAAGCAAATAAAGAAGTAGAGCAAAGTGAAGTACACATGATAAGATAAGGACATTTTGCATGATGATAACATCTTTATCCTGATTCATAATTTTAGGTAATACCTTTCGCAAATTTGTGAAACGTAAATGTTCAGCACCTATACACAACATAATTGCACAAATACAATTAAAAAAAATATATGATGAAAGTTTCGGTGCTTCTTCAAATTACTCATCACTGCAGATAGATATCCTTTGCAGGTACACACGCACTAAATAGCACTACAATACATTGCATAGCTGTAAATCTCTTCGTCTCTAACCAAGATCGTAAAATTAAACTTTTGTCCAATTACTACATTCCCCTTCTTTTGAAAAGAACCTAATACACTTATTACTTATTTAGATATTGAATATTGTCAAAACTACAAGTTTCTTATTGAAAGGACCAGAATTTTTCTCAAGAATCGATACGATATTATATTGTTGAAAAGTTAGATTTTATTTGATTTATTAATTGTATTCAAAATATCAACAGAATCCGAATTTCATATAAAATTATTATGGACGTAGTGAGTAATTTTTTTTCATCGTTTGGTAGAAAATAATAATAATTCGTTAACAATAAACTTTTACAAATCAAGACCATCTTACTCTCTCAGACACCTGGAATCGTCCAGTGTGGTAATTCAATTTTGTTTCTTTGCCATGAATACTTTTCTTTTGTTTCCAAGTTCCTTGTTTTGCATGCCCATTGATAAGGATTTTTTATGAACTCTGATTTCGAGGTTTTGTGTTTAACTTTCACTCCCTCTTAAGCCACAATAAGTTTTATGACCTGTTTAATCATGCCACATAATACAGTGGCTCAATTAAGAATTGACTGTTCAATTTTGACAGTTTATTGGAGTAAGAACTTTGATAATTGTGCAAAACCGCGTAGCGTAGCGAAGCGGTTTTACGCAAAATTTGTGATGCTACTGTAAACCAAAGTTCACACTCCAAAAAAATATCAAAATTTAACAGTCAACTTTTCTATTTTCCAAAACCCAATTTATTCCAAATTCCACCAATATACTCAAGAAATTGGTAATTTAGTACATTGCGCATGAAAATATCAACTCCGTAGCGCCCGTACGCGAACTAGTTCCCAAACGAAATAGAAATAATGTAAAAGCCACAAATGTGTCAAAAATATTTGTTCCCCATCTGGAGCCCCATTTTACCAAATCATTACTTCATCAGATGATATGACGTAGCTGTTTAATGACGCGTTCTGCAGTTTAAGGTCAATGTCGCCGATATGGTAGTTATGTGTTTGGATTGTACACACAGGAGCTTAGAATTTATACAGACAGATTCTCTGTACTTATAGATCTAATACTTGCAGAAAATGGCATGATTTTGATCTATTGGTATCATTATATTTTCCGAGGATTTAGTTATTTCATAAGTGACATATTAATTGTGAAAATTGGTGACAATGTTGTATCCAGATGGAGGACGAGGTAGGTCGCCGTCTTTTGATCTCTCATTTTCTGATCGCTGATTATATTTTGTTCAAAATTCTTCGTCTCGGTGAAAATACATCACTAGAGAAGTTTTTATTTTCAATAATTCATAGGTTCAGAACGATCGTATTGCTCGCCAATGCTCTCCAGTTATCTGTTTTATTTATAATTAGAAACAGAACTGACATAAACTTTATTTTCTTGCGTTTGCTTTGCTTTTCTTTTCTTTCCTTTTTCTTTCTTTCTTTTTTTTTTTTTGCTCTTCAAAAAATTTGGACTTGGGACCCCCCCCCCGAAAAAAATCCTGGATCCGCCCATGGTGTTTGATGGGATGCAACAAATGATGGACTTCCAGCTGTAACCCATTTCTTCCTGATATTTTTCATACTCATATTTCTAACTGCATACAGATAAAGAATTATGAATTAATAGCTTTACAATGCATTTCTACAGAGAGGTGAAAGAGATCAATGAAAACATTTATTTCGATTCAAGTCCATACCTAGATATCATTATATCTTTTAACAAATAATGTTCGATATACAAAATATGGAAAAATATGGAATTTAAGAATAGTATATAGAATATCTCTTTGCGCCCAATTTTGAAATATATTTTAGGGCTAAGGCCATTAAAAACACCGAAAATTATACATTCACCAGTTAAGATTTTTTCTGTACGAGTTAAATTATGAATATTGCTGGAATTTGCAAGATTGTGTCATTGTTATTAATAGAAATTATTGCGGTTTTCGAAAATTGGTATTATAATACATTTATGACCTTGGACCGTGACTCTAATAATAAATGACCCTTTAACGGGTTCGAAACATGGCCTCTATCAATACAATGAAAATATTTTAAAACTTGACTATGTTCATTCATACTTTATGAAATTTATAACACATGATTATATCTGTATTTATATTAAAAAAAATGTTACACGCAACAAAAAAATACCAATTGAAAATACGGTCTGTAATTAGTTGTAAAATCAATTCACAAATTGTAAAGAGAAATCTTTGCTCTATTTGTATTCCACCGACAAATATTACATCTTGTTTATTCTTCAACGTGTTAAATATATGATCATGCTTTCATATGCCCTATTTATAAAGGAAGAGCAAATCCAGAGGGGTGGGGATCAGGAAATGCCTTGGAATTTGCAAAAGAATGCTAGAATGCTTAAGTTTCAGGTTTTCAAGTATGTTTCCTTCAAAATCATTGGCTGTACCGATTTCTTTCAGATGGCTTGAACAACCCCCTCCCCCGCCCCTTTTGATTAAAACACGGTTGAAAATCACCGTATCCTTTGTATTTTGTATTCATTATAACGACGTATACTTAGAAATATGCTTATCTCCTTCTCTTTATTTTTTTTTTTGGCACAGATATATTTTTTGAGGAGCATGTGTACTTATAAAACTTATATATAATGCGCGTTCAACCAACGCGCGTACTCTGGACGATAATTTGCTACATTTTCGTACGTCTTCAGGAAACGTAGAGTTGCTGATTTGACGAAACATCTTCTCGTTTTCCGTTGATGCCATAAAACAGACAAGACAACCCTATGTAATGTTATGTATAATTCTTAACATTAAAAGAAAACTGTACATGTAGTTACAACAAGCGTCCTTAGTATGTTATTTACATGAACCATGTAATCAAGTGCAGTCAGAACGAATTCGTGTTAGTTATATACATGTACATACAAAGTGCTTAAAATAATTATGCATTTTCACAACAAAACCCAAACTGATAATGATATTTGCTTTTACACGGGTATTCCTATTCATATTTACACGTACGTGTATGAATCATCAAGAGTTGAATGAATTAAGCAGACAAGAAAAAACTTCTACATTATTTATCATTTTGAGTCATCCTGAACGGTCTTGACCTGGTGCACATTTAACAGGGTCAATTTATGCGGGGATTTTCATTTCTCGCTTTTATTGAAAATGATTTAATGTTCAAAGTCAGAAACGGGTCAACTACTGAAATGATTTCAGGTATATACATTACGTTATACTACGATGAGTACTGAGATCAAAATCCCCATGTTGCATTTTACGTGCATCATAATTTGCATAATTACGTTTACACGGTTTTATGTATTTTCTAGTTACATGTACGTGAGATCTCTTTCAATATTTCTTTATATTTCAAATTTTCATACATGTTTGGACATTTTCATACATCTTATACATAAAATTCAACTAGGTACATAGTAGTATTAACGTATCTTGTGTCTTGTACGAAAATTGCTAAATTTTGCAGACAATTTAAATAGCATATTCCAAATAAAGCCTATTTATGAAATGGAACTATGTCAATCTACCTCTATTACATATACTTGAATTTGATGAAGCATGGTCATACTTAATGCATCATATTAGCACTTTCTACATAGACAAAGCCACGGACAGTGCATGTATTCTTTATAATTTTCATTTTCGTGCATGAACATCGACGGAGGGTGCGGCTAGCCGACAGGGAATGCTAACTCCTCCCGGGCACCTTGTCCCACCTCTAGCTTGCTAGGGGTCCGTCGATGCTCAATTCGATGCCCTTGTGTGAGTGCTGTTAAGATTATCGTCAGGATCTTCTTTAACTCATGGTATTATGAAATATACAGTTCATAATTTTCATTGAACCCAAGATATTTTACCAAACAAAAGACAAAGGACATGAAAGAGGAATTGTTATTATCTGATCAATAAACATTTAATGTTACATCATATGTGCAACAAAAGTTTAACATACATTATGTTCAAGCGTTTCAAGTTCATTATACTCAAAAGCAGAAATTGAAAAGAAAATTTTCTATTTGGAGGTCGTCCCGGGACTTGGTTTGTTGTGTGATATGAACTATATAGAAATGCGTGCATCCCATACGTATAGAACATCCCATAAAGCGTTGATTTTTGTTGAAGTGTCTTCTCGCAGACCTTAATACATAATTATCCCTACTTGAGGGTACTTCAGACAGGGTACTTCAGACAGTGAGTGTTTTGAATATTTTTCCCTGACATGGTCGCCATAGTATTTTCTATATAGGCATAACCTCAGACAGTGCAAATATTTCATATCTTGTTTTCATTTTCGTTCATGAACATCGACGGCAGGTGCGCCTAGACAACAGGGGATGCTTACTCCTCCCGGGCACCTGGTTCCACCTCTAGCTTGCTAGGGGTCCGTCGATACTCACTTTTGTGCTCTATTGTGCGTGCTGTTGAGATTGTCGTCAGGATCTTCTTTAATTCAGAGATCTAGCTATACATGTATCTACTTTCTTTTTTCATTTGGGGTTTGATTTGTTTTGCTTTTTCTCCTTTTTGCAGAAACCTATAAACCTATTACACAGTCATCATGATATTACAATTACATGAACACGTGACTATTTAAAACTTGTTGACGCAATTGTAACAAAATGTAAACAATCCAGGTGGATGATTCATCTCCTTGCAAAAATGATAGCGAATCATACCAAGCAGCTACCGGACAGCAAATTTTATGCCGAATTTAAAATATTCCACACTATGTTATTCAGAAAAGATGATTCGGACTGAACAATTTTTATAAAATCAGTTGTAAAATTGAGACAAAGTGAGGAAAAACAATCATCACGCAATATTTTTAGGTATAATTTATTAAGACTATAAGGCTCTTATCACTTGTCTTGTTGCAAAATATAAAGGGTATCAGTATTTTAACATGAAAGCACTACGATGACCACAGCGGAGTACACATCAATTGATTATATAATTGCTTCCGACACGATAGATAAATATCAAAGAAGTACCTATCAGTTATTCAGTCTCAAAGTCGAGAAGGCAATTAATGCAAAATAATGAGAATCCCCATTGCAACGGTTGCGAACCTCGGAATGAACAACATTCCGAAGTGAGACCAGGCTCTTACATGTATCACTTGTTTTGATGCAACAAATGCAGGATATTAGTATGTCAGCTTTTAACAGAGGAATAGACAAACGTCCATCACACAAATATACAGTCGAAAAAAAGGAACAACACACACAAAACGTACCCACGAAAAATCAAAGGATGTACAATATAAGCAAGGAAAACATATATAACACGATATAATTTGGGTAGATTTTTGTGCTCCCAAAGGGGACTTTCGACGGCGGATTTTATCCGGATAATGTTCGCAAAACCCTGACACTTGTCAAGATGCATAGGGATAGTGAAATGTTAAACGTCTTCAAATTGAATAGCATCATTTAAGAACAGATAAATTGGCAGCATGGACCAGACATGCACGTTTCGGGTACTTAACCCTCGTCAGTGATCCTCAAATCTAAACAATGTAATATGCCAAAAAGTTTGAAAGTTTCTAGGTCGAAATAGCGTACCGAAAGACGTATCAGGATGGGTGGGATATGATGCTGCAGGTCCCACTTTTTAGAAATTTCAAGAAATTTTGATATGATGCTGCAGGACCCACTTTTTAGAAATTTCAAGAAATTTTGATAACAGAAATTTTAGAATGCGAAAGACATATTTCAATGTAGACGTCTTCAAATTGAATAGCATCATTTAAGAACAGATAAATTGGCAACGTGGACCAGACATGCACGTTTCGGGTACTTAACCCTCATCAGTGATCCTAAAATCTAAACAATGTAACATGCCAAAAAAGTATGAAAGTTAATATGTCGAAAAAGCGTACCGAAAGACGTAGCAGGATGGGTGGGATATGATGCTACAGGACCCACTTTTTAGAAATTTCAAGAAAATTTTGATAACAGAAATTGAGAATGCGTTGAAGAAACGATCAACCGCAGATTTTGACGCATTGTCCTTCAGTATATATATCACGCAGACTTTTACGCATGGTCCTTCAGTATATACGGCAGGATGATTTTGATACAAGGTCCTTCAGTGCATATATCACGATGATTTTGACACATGGTCCTTCAGTACATATATCACGAAGATTTTGACACATGGTCAATTTCGCTTTTGCTGGCATAATATTTGAGAAATATACATGTATTATGAATTTGTAGAAATCTTCCATTTTGATAATATTTTGCCGTCAGCACTTCAACATTTTTCTCTGGCTCGCATTTTATTACATACATGTACGTTACTTCCAAATGCTGCTGCACTTTCCTATATACATGTACAACAGATATACATTACACCTAGGTCAATAAACAAGGGGGGCACTAAGAAAACGAAACGAAACTGAAAAAGAAACGAATAGTGGATTTTATTCCTATTCTCGGAAAAGAAATTCACTGGCTCGCTATCGCTTGCCATTTGTTGTATTTACATATTAGAACAAGAACTATGTTGTGAAAATTCAAGATATTAAGATTTTTGCACGCCGTATTGCTCTCCAGCCACCTGTTTTAGTAATAATCGGAAACAGAACTGACAATCATCAATCAATAACTTTATTTTCTAGCGTTTGCAGTTTTTTTCCTCGTTTTTTTTTTTTTTTTTGTTTTGTTCTTCAAAAAATTCGGACTTTAGGACCCCCCCCCCTGAAAAAAAATCCTGGATCCGCCCATGTCAACTGTACATGTACTTACGCCAAAGTTATATAACAGACGACGATTTTCGTTATTTACATGTATCATGTATTCAATGTCAGTCAAAACGAATTCGTGTTATAGTAAGTGTATTTTCACAACATAACCCAGACTGATAAAAGATAGGTGCTTTTTAGTTGGGGATTCCCATTTATATTTACTTTTTATTACTCATCAAGTTGAAGAATTAGACTAGTAAATATCATTTTGAGTCACCTTATATCACCGTGGGGTATCACATGATACACAAATGATATGTTCCACGGGAATCCCCTTGGATTGAACCATAAATCTACTTTATATGAATTTATTTTAGGCCTATCATATGGACATTATTATCAATTATATGATGGTAATTTATTCTGGTCAAGAATAGACGTGTATTCGGAGAACACATAAACAGAAATTTTTCAATGCTCGCCACATGTTATGATATGGTGCACGGACAGATACAAAATTTTCTGTTTAAGTGTTTTCCAAATATACGTCTATTCTTGACCAGAATAAGTTACCATCATATAATTGATAATAATGACCATATGATAGGCCTAAGATAAAGTATATAAAGTAGATTTAGACAGTATTTACTTGGTTTAATCAAAGGTGATTCCCGTGGATCATATCATTTGTGTATCACTTGATACCCCCACGGTGTTATATAATCTGAATGTCTTTATCAGCTAGGTGCGTACTTCATCAACTAGGTCAATTCATGCGGAGATTTCAATTTCTCATTTTTATCTTAAATAATTCAATGTGTAGAGTCAGAAACGGGTCATCTGCAGAAATGATTTTAGGTACATACATATACATGAAGGTAAACTTAGATCAAAAACGAAAAGAAAAATCCCCATTTTGCCTTTTATGTGCATCTTTATTTGATATAGTAATGCGTAAGATTTTTTTTCTTTTTGAAAATATTTCTTCACATTTCAAATTGTGTACATTTTCATACATGTTTGGACATGCAAATGGGCACAATGTCAAAATTGAGCAACAAGACCCCATCTGAACTTGACCTGTAGCCATATCAAAGAAAATAATATACCGGTATTCCCTGTGACAGTTTTCATTTAAATGAAAGGAGCTGATAAGATAAGGGCTGTATTTAGCCCTGAATCTCATCAAGTATTTCTTCTACATAATGATCTGTACGCAAGAAAAACTTGATAATTACTAAAATGCAATGTATTTGGAGATTCCTGATACAACTTTTATTTTGGTAAGCTTATTTCTAGATACTTAGATTACAGTCTAAAGAGTAGGGGGTAGCCATGTTGAAAAGAAGCTAATATCGATCAAAGAACGTTGAAAATTAAGAACAATCTGGCTAATATGGTATCTATCAACTTTAAAACATAGTTATAGTCTAAAAAAGATACTAGAAAAAAAAATTCAAAAGTCTGGTCTCAATTTTTTCCATAAATTTTAAAATTTTTCAAATATTGAATCTGAAATATGGTAACCGTTGTATTTTGTATTCATTGGCTAAAATGTAGACACTTTACCAAGAAATACACATTGTGTAGAAATAAACAGCACACTCCTGTTTATTTCATTCCAAAATCTTGTGCATTCATGTGAACATGTTTAGAATAAATAAATGAATGAATTTAAAGAGGAAAAAAATAAATTTTGCTTATATTACGGCCTAAAACACAGATTTGTAAAAAGCCCCCACCCTCCCTTTTTCAGTTTTTTGTCTCTGGGGCATCGTTCCCTTCTTAGCTACAGAACCCCACTTTGTCAAAAGATGTGTATAAGTGATATACACCTTCTGTAAAAGTGGCGTTCTGTAGCTAAGGGGGGAACGATGTTTTAAAAAACTTTTCCATTTTCCATTGGTTTCTATAGAAAAAAGACATATTTTGCCCCAAAATTTAGGAAAACTATGCATGATAAATCTTATGCAACTGCTGATTATGATGAAACCAAGAACTGGCATAAATTTTGTGAAAGATTTTTTTTGAAGTTCCCATTTTGAAAATTCCACTTTTTCAGGGCAGATTTTACGCCTTATCTTATCAGCTCCTTTATTGGTGATCTAAGGATCAATGATACACCCGCCTGGCATATTTTACATATCAGTAATGTATAAAAAGTTTGAAGGGGCACAATTCAACACAAAATTGAAGAACATGACCTTTTAGTTTAACTTGACCTGTATTTATCAATGTAAAGCTATATCTAAGAAATAAATATATTCCCTGTAACAGTTTTCATTTAAATGTCAGGCAAGCACAAAAAATTGATTTTTTTTCAAAGTTTGAAGGGGCACAACTCTGCATTAAATTGAGCCATATTCAAACCTAACCCGTAATTTTTGGTATAATAGCTACATTCAACAAATGAATTTATTATCTGTAACAGTTGTCCATCTAATGTCCGGAAACCACAAAATTGTGACTTTTTCTAAGTTTGAAGGGGCATAACTCTGCACATTATTGAGGTACATGACCTATATTTGAAGTTGACCTGTATTTCTTGGTGTAAAAGGTATATGCAAGAAATGAATTGATTATTTGTATTAGTTTTCCTTTAAATGTCTGGAAACCACAAAATTGTGATTTTTTTACAAGTTTCAAGGGGCATAACACTGCACGTAATTGCGGAACATGACCCATATTCGAACTTTAGTAGTATTTCTCGGTGTAATAGCTGTATGCAAGAAATGAATTGATTATCTATAACGGTTTACCTTTAAATGTCCGGAAACCACAAAATTTTGAATTTTTCTAAGTTTCAAGGTGCATAACTCTGCACAAAATTGAGGGACATGACCCATATTCGAACTTGACTTGTATGTTTTGGTGTAAGAGCTATATCCAAGGAATGAATAGATTATCTGTAACGGTTTACCTTTAAATGTCCGGAAACCACAAAAGTTTGATTTTTTCTAAGTTTCAAGGGGCATAACTCTGCACAAAATTGAGGGACATGACCCATATTCGAACTTGACCTGTATTTCTTGGTTTAAAAGCTGTGTGCAAGAAATGAATGGATTATCTGTGATAGTTTTCCTTTAAATGTCCGGAAACTACAGGTGGGACGGTTCTTTAAATGACATGAAACCACAAAACACTGAATTTTTCTATGTTTTAAGGGGCATCACTCTGCATATAATTGAGCGATATGACCCACATTAAAACTTGACCTGTATTTCTTAGTGTAAAAGTTTAAGAAATCAATTGAATATCTGTAATGCTTTTACTTTAAATGTCCGGAAAACACAGAATACTGAATTTTCCCAAGATTCAAGAAGCTTAACTCTACACATAGCTGAGCGACATGAAACACATTCAAACTTTACCTGTATTTCTTAGTGTAAAAGTTATATGCAAGAAATCAGTTGAATATACATGTAATGCTCCGGAGACCACAAAAGAGTTATAACTCTGCACACAATCGAGCGACATGACCCACATTAAAACTTGCCCTGTATTTCTTGCTGTAATAGTTATATGCAAGAAATCAATCGAATATCTGTAATGCTTTTACTTTAAATTTCCGGAGACCACAAAAGAGATATAACTCTGCACACAATTGAGCGACAAGACCCACATTAAAACCTGCCCTGTATTTCTTGTTGTTAAAGTTATACATGTATGCAAGAAATCATTTGAATATCTGTACGATTATGCTTTTACGTTAAATGTCCGGAAACCACAAAATTCTGAAATTTTCAAAGTTTTAAAGTATATAACTCTGTACAGAGGGTTTCCCTTAAATGTCCGGAAAGTGCAGGTGGGACGGATCCAACGCACGGGCATGTTCATCACAATATGATCTATATTATTTTTATTAATTTAAAAGTCTCATTCCAAAGAAATGCTGCTTAATAATGTAATGGAACCATTCCAATCTTCAGCTTTTCCTTGAAGTATGATCATCATACTGTAGACAGGATATTGTATTATAGAACATCTCGTTCATCTTTTCCATTAAACTTAAAATATTTTACCAAGAAAAGACAAAGGACATAAAAGAGGAAATGTGATAATATTATCAATAAACATTTTAATAATGCATCACATGTGCAACAAAAGTTTACTACAATGTATGTTTCAAACGTGTTAAGTGCATGGTCTACTGTAACAAGTTGTTCTCAATAGAAATCTTTGTCAAACAAACTATTGGGAGGTCGTCCCGGGAATTCGTTCGTTGCGTAATATATAAACTAGAATTTGTGTTATCTTTCAGGCATAAAAGGTAGATAAACATGCGCATCTTATAAAAAAAAGTATTTCAAATTATGCAGTGATGTAATGCAACAGACGTGCATTAGAATTTCAGTTAAGTTGTGTAAATTTACTTCTAAACGTTGATTTCTTTTTGGTCGTATGAAGTGTCTTCTCGCAGACCTTAATACATAATAACACTACGATGATCACAGCGGAACACACATCATAAATAATTACAAAATTGTTCCAGTCACGATACACTGACGACCACCACACTCAAAATACTCAAAATAAAAGAGCTCTTACACACACACACACACACCCTCACACACACACACACACACCCTCACACACACTCACACACACACAAATCAAAAGTACCTAATAGCTTAGAAAAAATAGGATGTAAAATATTAGCACGTAAATTATGTAGGACAATACATAAGATTGGGTAGGTTATTTTACATCCGACGTCGGCTTTCGACGCTCGTATTTAGCCGGATTATGTATGTACGACCCTCATTCTCGCGATACAAAGGAATTTTCAAAGACCAACAATTATGTTGTTAGTCTTCTAATTGTAAAGTGGCGTTACAAAGTGCACCATAAGACATAGGATACTTAAGTACACATATAGCTCGAAAATTTGAAAGCATAAGAGGATGAGGCGAGGGTCCAATATTACGACTTTGCCGTGATCAGAGCGGAAACACACGCATTAACGAGACGAAATCAACTGGATGGTGTATCGTGAATTAAATACGTCACATACACTTGCATGTTTCTAGTGGCGCCATGCCACCTACAACAAATGTCACTGTGCATGGAGATAAAATTATATAACCCTTACATTTTGTACCTTATTCACCATTACACATACCATGTTGTATAAATCGACTTAGAACTTGACGTCAATTGACCTTATTTTTATATATATATATATTTTTTTTGCTAGCTAATGTGATTATGAATACGTCTTATCACATCCTTAATCATCTTTAGCTGTTGTTGCAGACGTTGAACTGGTTTTAATGCATGTACAAACTACATTTTTCTATGTGTTCCGTGCGTTTGCTTCTAGAATCAACTCGTTATCGTAACATTACATGATTCATCGTCTGAAATCTATTACCCTGGAAATTTAACAAATATACATGTATGTTTTGGAAACTAAGCAACATGTGGTATTTCCATTATTATGCAATCATCTTTATTAAGAAGGCTCTTCTTTTTGTATGAAATTTCAAGAAATAGGGGCAGGTAAGTTATATATGTAATATTGAAATATTATTGAGTCAAAAATATTAATAAAAATAATATTGATACTCTTTGTGAGATGCACAAGTTACTTAGAATGGAAGTCTGATAATCGTGCAAGATGCCGCTAGGTTGGTTTGTCTTTTAAGTCTTAATTTACTGCATGGTAGGGATAGGGCAAGTATGGTATGTATTTTGTTTATTTTTATCAGTAACTTTAAATGTAAGCGGAATAACGCGACTCAATGCCGGATCCAGCGCCCACTTTGCCGGGGGTCAAGGGGCGAATTTTGCGGATTTTTCCTAAAAATGGGCCAAAATATAGGGTATTTCGGAAATTTTTGGGTCAGTTCCGGGGGGCGGACGCCCCCTCCGCACCCCCTGAATCCGCCACTGCGACTTGACTTTAAGTTTAGGACGCATTTTAATTAATAAGATTGAGTTTAATACTTAGTTGATAATGTAAGTTGGAAAATATTATACAATTATTTACTTTTACCAACTTAAAGGTAAATACAATGGTTTGATTAGCACCCCGAGAAGACAATATTGACGAGGTGAATATTGTTATCGAGGGGAGCTGAAATGATTATTTTATTACATGAAGTTTCAAAAATCATCTTTAAAAATCATTCAAAGATAAGAAGCCTCTCTGATCTATTCTTAAAGCCCGGTACACACGGTAAGACTAGTCTTATAAGACTTGTATACTAAGATTTTATGTCTCATAAGACTCTACCGTACACACGGTAATACAAATCTTATAAGACTGTCAACAAATAGTCTACTCCACGTGGTTTTCTCCCGCTAAAATATCCCATTAATTGAAGACAAGTTAATTGCAACAACATGTTTTACAAGCGTGAAAGAAATTGACTCAAAAAGGAAAAGATTAAAAGTGGATACTGGACAATGTCAAGCACGAAGTGGACAGAAGCATTTAGTGTCCACCATGGACTACAAACGAAAGCACCCCTAAAAGTAACAGAAAATCTAACCAGAGCCCTACCACTTGTATATTTTTGGTGAAACACTTCCTGCGAAGGATTCCATAATTCCCCTTCCACTTCCAAAAATGTGAAATCAATCAAAATTAATTTCACCATGTCTAATTTGGGAATTTGACCACCATGGAAGCACATGTACTTCGGGGTTTTCCAAGTATAAATATTTTTAGTTACAAATGTTGATGAATAATGAGGACAGAGCAATTTTATTGGCCAGAGATAAAAAAAATCTTATAAGACTTGTATTAAGGATAGAGCAGTGCTCTATCGCTAATATAGTCTTATATGTTTTTGAAAATCTTATAAAACAGTGTATTAAGGGTGTACACACGGTAAGATTCTGTATTATGATACAAGTCTTATAAGACAAATCTTACCGTGTGTACCGGGCTTAATGAGTTAAAGAAGATCCTGACGATAATCTCAACAGCACTCACAATAGAGCAGAAAATTAAACATCGACGGACCCCTAGCAAGTTAGAGGTGGGATCAGGTGCCCGGGAGGAGTAAGCATCCCCTGTTGGCTAGCCGCACCCGCCGTCGATGTTAATGAAGCATGGAAATGAAAATATATGAAATACCTGCACTGTCTGACGTTATGTCTATATAGAAAGTGCTATGGCGACAATGTCAGGGAAGTATATTCAAAACACTTACTGTCAAACCCCTCGCGGGGAACTTTTTTACGAGCTCCACACGGCAAAGGGCATAAGTGTGACACAAATGAGTTAAAGAAGATCCTGACGATAATCTCAACAGCACTCACAATAGAGCAGAAAATTAAACATCGACGGACCCCTAGCAAGCTAGAGGTGGGATCAGGTGCCCGGGAGGAGTAAGCATCCCCTGTTGGCTAGCCGCACCCGCCGTCGATGTGTTAAGACTCCGCACACGGAGTCTTAACACACGGAATTGGAATCTTATATCTTCCTCGGATGACGTCACCTGGAACGACAACAACCACCGTTCTTATTTAAGCACATAGAGAGCTGTTGGAATCGTATATATACCCGGAACAGTGGACGAAATATTTTCAAATTCCCGCAGGAAAAATAATTTGATGCGGGAATTTTTATTTTCCAGCAGGAATATTCTGCAAAAAAAAATAATTCCCATGGGAAAAGAAAAATCCCTGCAGAAAATTATTTTTTTCTGTGGGAATTACAAAACTTCCTGCAGGAAATTAAAAATAAATCTTGCAAGAATTGCATGATTTGTTTTAATTAAAGGTGAATATTTCAGATACCAGGTGTGCACCAGGTAAAATTGATTAGATTCTGACGAAGCATGTTTGGTACCCCCTACCTGATTCCAAGGTGTTGCGGGAGCAAAAATGAACTAGCGTGTCAGTTCATAATTACTTTGCCCACTGTTTCGGAATGGAGTAATCCTGTATAAAGTTTGAGCGTTTCACCGAGCGGCAGTTTTGGCCAATCAAAACTTGAAAGGGAAAATTCCCATTCATGTAATAAAGTATTTTATCATATAATTCTAATGATTAAGTTTCATTCCGATAATATTCATCTTCGAAGTATACTACAATATCTAGAGTTAAAGAAGATCCTGACAGCAATCTCAACAGCACTCACAATGGAGCACCAAATTGAGCATCGACGGACCTCTAGCAAGCTAAAGGTGGGACTAGGTGTCTGGGAGGAGTAAGCATTCCATGTTGGTGAGCCGCACCCGCCGTCGATGATCACGCATGAAAATGAAAACAATATTATACAATACATGCGCTGTCTGAAGTTATGTCTACATAGAAAGTGCTATGGCGACAACGTCGAAAAAATATTCAAAACACTAACTGACAAACCCCTCGCGGGGAACTTTTTTACGAGCTCCACAAGGCAAAAGGGCATAAGTTATACACAAATGAGTTAAAGAAGATCCTGACGATAATATCGACAGCACTCACAATAGAGCACCAAATTTAGCATCGACGGACCTCTAGCAAGTTAGAGGTGGGAACAGGTGCCCGGGAGGAGTAAGCATCCCCTGTTTGCTAGCCGCATCCGCCGTCGATGTTCACGCACGAAAATGAAAAGTTAACAATAAATACAATTATATATCTTCAATTTGCCTACACGTACATTGATCACTTTCTTGACCTTCGTCTTCCCGACTGTCTTATTATGTTACATTTGTTTCTTATATTCTGCATCAACAGTTACTGAAGATTGAAATCTACGTACATGCAACGTATGTGTAACAGGGCTACTTTCTGTTCATTTAAGGGCCGAAATTTGGCCTTGTTCCCAATGACAATTCATACCCCCCCCCCCATTTTTTTGGTCTGAAATTCTCAATTATAAAAATGAAAACTGTTTAGCAAATATGTAGTCAAACCATGGAATTTTTCTGGGTTTTGCATGATAGAACTTGCTACATAATGTATACAAACATGAATTTAGATTTAAAAACTAAATTTGAAAGAAACTAACTAAAATATTCTTAAACACAATTAGACCACTAGAGCAAGTGACCATATTTCGCCGTATTTTTCGTACATTTCTTTGAAAATCTCAAAACTTGGAGGCCAATTCAATAATTGCTTTTGCTAGAATTTAATTTAACTCTATTCCCGATTAAAAAACCACAAAAAGAATTCATTTTTCACAGTTCATTGTTTCCTTAAAAAAAGGTCAAAATATTTCGTTTCCATGTTTTCGGGGGTGACCATATTTCGCCGTTTTTGTTGATATGTATCCGATTTACACACAAACGGACAAAAACAAAAATTGTGATTTCATTTGCAGGAAATGTTTCGTCACAACTACTTCTATGAAATCATGTCAAATAAAATGTTTTCTTTTTTTGTTTTGTTTTTTTTGTGAAAATTTCGGATGTTCACGTCTAAAATTTGGTGTTTTTGTGAAATTTTCCCATTTTTGGGTATTTTTTGCCAAAATTGAGTACAGGATATATATCACAATCTATCAAAACATGACTACTACGGTCATATTTGAAAGGATATAGAAAAATAAACTCGACGGACCTTTCCGATAACCAGTGAGAAGCAATTAACTATGAAACAGCGAAATATGGTCACCGGCGAAATACAAGGAATCGTTACAAATTTGAATAGTTTGCCCCTGAATGAAATTTCCAAATTCATCGCAAAACATCGGAAATTTCCCAATTTGAACTTAGTGGGTTTTATTCCCAAAACAGAGAGAGAGAAAACCCTAAACTAGAAATTTCGAACATTAATCTTTTCAGGTTAACCGTCAAGTTTTAGTCTAAACATATTTCATTTCATCAAAAATTATGAAAAGGGATCGGGCAAAAGTTATCTCAACATTGCTGGAGCCCTCTCCTTAAAATATATGACATGTAATGATCAAGATTACGGCATTTTTAAAATACACAAGACTAATTAACAAATATATAAAGAAAGATAGAGCAAAAGAAAAGTAGGAAGATAGTCATAGAAGAATAGGATAATGAGGATGGTGACGCCTTTCCTGCATTACAATATGACGGCATGTTAAAAACGTTTACCCTCTTTGATGGATTTCTAAACTGCAACATAAATAATTCATTGTACAGGTTAGCTCGTGCTGAATGATGTAATGTGCAATTTAGTAAATAAGGAAGACATCTTCGGTATCAAGGTAACATTATCAAGAGAAATTGTTTGATAATTGTACGAGACTTTGTTTTCTCTTTCTTGTCATACACGAATTATTTTTTCGCCATGTACTTTGCTTAAATGATGTCCACAGGAGCAGTGCGAAGAATTAGACAAATTAACTCGAAATAAATCATGATTTAAGTTGCTACATGTACATAGATTTCGTAGTCTTGTATGAATGCTATTCCAATTTCGATTACCCATTTTACCTGTATAGAAATACTTTGGGCCCTTGTATGAATCGCTTTGATTACGTAAAGTGTTTTTGAATTGGTTAATAGTAGAATTGTGTCTTAAGTTCAGGTTCTAAGGAATTCCATGATTTTATTATTGAAGGTATGTAAGAGTCCCTTGTTAATTGCAATCTAAAATTTGATAGAGTAAAATATGCGTCATCTCTTATATTATATACATTATTTCTAACATATTGGTCAGTTATATTAGAAAGAAATTCTGGAACGTTTCTATTATATATTTTATGAAATAACGCTAATTTTCTTCTGATCCTCCTGCTTCTTAAAGTTTCCCACCCTGCTTCGAAATAAATTAATAGCCTCCCCTCTTCTTATTAAACTCTTTCTAACCTATCCACATCCTTTTTAGTGCAACCATCCAAAACCTCGCATGCATATTCAAGAAATGGAAGAATAAAGGTCATATATATATTATGAGCTTTCCTACTCAGACTAAATTGTAATTTCCTTAATATATTTATTTCTTTCATAGCTGATTTACATATATTGTCAATGTGTAAAGACCACTTAGCATCACTGGAGAAAGTTAGCCCAAGATGTTTATGAGAAGACGTTGACTCAATCAAGGTGTTATCAATTAAATTTCAGCATTATTGATTCCTTATGATTTCCAATTAAAAGAATTTCTGTTTTAGCTGGGTTAAATTGTACCTTCCATTCTTTGATGTGAAACAGTTAAGTGCATGCACATCGTTAAACTCACTAGATTTAACAGAATGCAATATGCAAATGTGAGTGTTATTTTACAGTATATAATGAAAAAGATATGTCTATTACTCATACCTGCATTCAGATAAATAAGTTATGATTACTCATCGACATTCTACAAACCTCCTCACTTTGCATCTTCATATGCAAGTGTAACTTGAAACTTTTTTTGAACAACAAAGCGTAATAATGAAAATAAGCAATGCACTTGCTAAGCCGGGCTTCCACTGTCGCGAATGCAGAGGCGATAGAGCTACGATTAGGTGATTTTGTTTAATCGTAGCGCATTCTCCTCTCAATCGCGGGCATTCTCGTCTCATCGTGTCACTATCGTGTCATGTTCTCCTGCACTCTCCTATGTTCGCGGCACCGACGCGAATGCTTCAAACTGTTTAAAACATTCGCGTCTGAATTCTTATTCGCCTCACACTCGCGGCACATGCGCAGCGCATTCGCCTTGCATTCTCCTCCATTCGCAGCGCGTTCTCCTCACATTCGCGTGCATTCTTGTCCCCAAGGTGGAGGAGAATGAGCCACGATAGAGCCCCGACAAGAAAGAATCTGACACGATAGTGATGCGAATGCGCCGAGAATGTGACGCGAATGAAAAAAATCAACGCAAATCAGCCACGATCTTGACACGATAGTGACACGATATTGCCACGATAGTACTACATACACACACGACAATGACAATAATATTTATCTTAGAGTTGTTGTAAAAGTGTGCGGATCAATTTTTTGAAAACTTTGACAATTTCTTTCAAGAGAAAATAACCCGGAAAGAGGTCAACGTCAACAAAGGGTATTGATGCACCTGGATATGTCAAATGATTTTGATTTTTCTCATGTCACATTCTTGTCATGATCGCAGCGCTATCGGGTTAAAGTCGTGTCTCAATCTCCTGCATCGCAGCGCTATCGGGTTAAAGTTGTGTCTCAATCTCCTGCATTCGCCTCTCATTCGCCTCAGTGTCTTTACATCGTGGCACATTCGTGTCGCATTCTTCTCTATTCTTATCACTCTCGCCTCACTATCGTGGCGGACGCGTAGCATATTCTTGTTGCATTCGCGGCGCTATCGTGTGCCTATCGCGCCAAGAAATACTTCATGAGAACAGACAAGAATGTGACACGATTGATCGTAGCTCATTTTCCTCTACATTCGCGACAGAGGAAGCCCGGCTTAATTTATCAAGTTTCATTCATTTTCATCCACTCACAATGGTATAACGTTCATAACAATATAGAAGTATAGTGCAAGTAGGACACCCATTTTATGATCATATTAGCAATAAATAATTACATTTTATATTGTTTTAAAGGGGGAGGGTAAGCATGAGGGTGGATCTGTACATATGTAGATGTAGGCTGCCGATCTGTAAGGATGCGATATGATGAAAGGGAGGAAAGAAAAAAGAGATTAGAGATAGAAAGGAGAAAATTTTAAGGAGAAAGAGATATTAATCAATCTGCGAAAAGACACGAGTCAGTTGACTTATAGAAGGAATGTAAAATATGTCGCAAAAGTTAAAAAATTCCCAGAATTTTCAAGAATTCATGAAAGTACACATACATTTGAACCACGATGATACTTGGTACGGTAACCATGGTAACGGATTGGTTCATTTTATTATTTAGTTTAATGGCTTTTTTCCTGACATTTGTCAGTATGAACAATCAATAAATGCTTATTCCATCCCCTTTACGGGTGCTTTCTCAAAATAATGTATTACGTTATCATATACATGTATAAACCAGCGTAAAACCTAATTTTGCTAAAGTGAAAGAATGGGGTAAGAAATTTCCTGACAGTATACTGTTATATACTTATATTCAAAAACATGAAAGAAAAAAAAAACCCTCCAGCTGAAGAACTTGCCTCCAGAATATACTAAGTCAAGCACTTCGTTGCTTATAGTTTTCTTAATAAGGCTGTCCCAAATAGCAAATACTTTATAGTAATAGTAATGTTTATCTTTAAACCAAGGTCATAATAATATTATCATATTCAATAACGGAAATTCCATATTTTCTATTTATATACAAGATTAAAAAGAAATAAGTGTCATCAAGTTTGCAGAGATCACCAATGCATTAGAAAGAAATTACCCAACAGGAAATATCTCGTTTTACAATTTATACACAGGTTTATGATTTTGACGCGCGAAATGAAATGTTTGTTATCTATTTATAAATTTTGAGTCCAGGTGCACTCAAAGGGAATTATTATGGATTCTCAAGGTGATTTCCATTGAAAAATTTATTAGAGGGGATTTTAAAACTCAGCTTGCACTTTTCCATTGAAGACTTTTAAGACAAGACAAGAGGTAAATCTTTTCTCTGAATAAAATATAGACTTCATTAAATGCATAATGCATGCTGCTAATTATGATTAATTTCTACATTTAAATTTCTACTTTCGCTTTTTTACTTTCATAATTCAGCGACTATGTGTCATATAATTTTGTAAAGCACTATTTACATTAATTTTATATCTTTATCTAAGAAAGAATACAATTCTTAATTGTCTCGTTGAAGTATGCTCAATCAGATATACATTTATGCCGATAAAAGTTCAGGTTTTTCTATATTTTAAACAGAACAATATCGATTATCTTAAGTTCAAAAGGTCATTCATATAAATTTTATCTAACATTTTACTTGTAAACTGTATGAAGATTAAGTCCAATACAAGTACATGAAGCGATAGAAAAAAGAGTCAGTTAAATTTATTGGAGGGGGGGATTGTACGAGGGCTGATTGATATGTTGTGGGCCTCGTATTTAAGGATTTGAATTTTTAAAGACATTTTGCATTATCTTGTGAAATCTAATAATCCCCTTCATTATCTATACACTTTTGCCACCGCTGTTTAAGGGCCTCAAGTATGACGTCATCATCGGGACTAAACTTTGGGGCCAGAAATAAGTTGCTTTCAGTTTTGGGAATAGATGAAATATTCTGATGGTCTATCAAATTAGGGGATGAACAGAGAGGATATTTCAAATGTCGCATTAATCTTTAATAAATAAATACGGAAAGCCACAGAATTGACAGTAGAAGGATACATGGTAAAACGAAAACTGCATTAATCAAACTAAGGATTGTGTCGATCCTCATCCTCCATTGGAGGGGGGGGGGGGTTGGTTCAAAGAATATAAAAAAGAAAAAAAGAAAGAAAAGAGATGGAGTTGGAATATTATTAGAAAATTAATGGAAATTATGTGAATATCACGAACATGTTAAATGTGGATGCTTTAGAAGCATATATATTGCATCTACGCCACTGTACAGTCAATAAGTTTGCAACAATGCCCGCCTACCTCTGTACCTTTTGGGTTTATTACTCTGTTTCTTTGGTCTATTGTTTACATCAAATCATGATACCTGAATACATG
The DNA here is from genome assembly GCA_033119305.1 of Pinctada imbricata. Classification (NCBI taxonomy): domain Eukaryota; kingdom Metazoa; phylum Mollusca; class Bivalvia; order Pterioida; family Pteriidae; genus Pinctada; species Pinctada imbricata. Next base: position 2,813,620 of record VSWD01000011.1, read on the forward strand.
TACCTGTTTTTGCTTTGACCAAAGAGTAGTATTGCAAAGGCAGCATAATTCTTGAACCTTTTACCGAACGACACTATATGACGTACCAGACTGAGTCTGACTTTTTTTACCCCATACGAGGACGATCAATGTAGGGGATATTGATAAGTCTTAGACTGTCTTATTGAAATATGAGTCTACTAAATAAAACATTTTGATATTTTATATTGTGCAATTGTGGAAGGTCGTCTGAAAATCGATTATCATAATATATACGAGTACATGTAGGAGCAATTTATTATTTTTATTGATACGGTGGTGTCCTTCTAGCTGTCTCCTAGCTGGATTGTGATATATTGTTTATATGTATTTATTCTATAATTATGTCAACATGAAAGATTGTGATGTCGACATGCATGATAATTATGGTTGACATTCAATATAATAAGTTTAATATTACAACTGCCTCCTACTACATATAGCAAGATATTTTATACGAACTTAATGACAAGACACACTGTATAACTCTGTCATAACTGTAATATCGACTTGCGACTAACGGAAGGATTGTGCGAACATAATCCGGATAACTGCACCATTTGCTTCTTACATGGCAGATGGCAATCCTAAAACGGCACTGATTGCCCATTGGCCTCGTTCGTTTACGTGTTTTTTTTTGTGTTTGGTGTAACAGTTTTGATTTCGTGTTTGTTGTATACTTGTACTTTTTTGAGTCTCTTGCTGTGAAATGCTGACGGCAGTTGAAAATATTATCAAAGTGAAAGATTTCAAATACAAATTCATGTTATATTTTTCAAATATATATACAACAAAAGGGGAATCGGGACTTAATCTTATGAAATATGTATACTATTTATAATTTTTAAACTATGCTACGAAAATTCCAGGGACGTGGAGGTGTCCGAACCCCCCTCCCCTCCCCCTCTGGATCCGCGCGCTTGATGGTGTTTCGATGTTTTGCTGCGAGTTTCTTGTTGGAAATCCCGAAACACATGCGTTGTCAATGACTTTGTACAGAAATATGTATAAAATGTTCAATATTACGAAATGTAAAATATGTATAATTATATATTACGAAAAATAGGTTGCATCGCAGATTGACATATTAACTTGCATGTATACAGCCATTGTGCCTCACATGAAATTCATATGAAATGAGCATCATGTAAATTTCACATGAAACTTCATGTAAAATTCATATAAATTTCACATAAGATTTATGTGAAAAATATTTCACATGAATCTCACATAAATTTCCTTAACATGAATTTCACATGAATTTTTCTAAGTGACCTTCAAAGGAAACTGAATTCACATAACATCCATGTAAAAACCTTCACATGAATTTCATGTGAAAAAGTTCATGTAAATTTCATGTTCGTGCTCGTTTCACATAAATTTCATGTGAACTTTCATATAAAGTTCATGTAAATTTCACATGAATTTCATATGAGGCACAACTGGCTGTGTAGACAAAGGTAAATCGAATATTGACAAATTCTGAAGATAAACAGTCTTACGTGACATCTGTATAGATGTACATGTATGTCAAGATCAATTTATCTTTTAGTGTTAAAATAATGATGTTTCACGTCCCCCAAGCTTTGTGTGGAAGAATGATGAAAATGACAAAGACATGACATCATACCACGAGTACGAGCTTTGTACTTGTATACATTTACATGGGGTTTGACAGTACATGTAAGTGTTTTGAATATTTTCCCTGACATTTTCGCCATAGCACTTTCTATATAGACGTGACCTCAGACAGCGCATACATTTTATATATTCTTTTCATTTTCGTGCGTGAACATCTACGGCGGGTGCAGCTAGCCAACAGGGGATGCTTACTCCTCCCGGGCACCTGGTCCCAGCTCTAGCTTGCTAGGGGTCCGTCGATGCTCAATTTGGTGCTCTATTATGAGTGTTGTTGAGATTATCGTCAGGATCTTCTTTAACTCATGTACATCACTTACTACGGTCACTATAGTTTTCTTTTTTGTTTATTCAGTACTTTAGGTGAATAAAGAGACATGAGCAGCAGGAAGTCAAAAGTTTTATCCAGTATCTTTCTATACAATGTGCTGACCGTCCTTGGTGACAAATTTCTAAGGTACACAGACAGATGTACAGAGGAACAGTGTCCTGACGGAAAGTTTTACCATTGTTTACTGGACAGTACTAGAGAAAAGTTGGGAGAATGGTGTCTGGGTAGAAAACTGATGATCGAACCTAGTACGATGTTTTGTACTTATAATTGCATACTTTTCAGATAAAATCTCGTTCAGAATAATATTACGCCCATTTGTATGATAAATAACACGTTTATCCAACAGATAACTGCATGATAAGTGAAACTGAATGTTTTCTTTTCGTGCCAAATTTGAATGATAAAGTGTCTAATAGATCTTATCTTTGCTTTTAATTTTTTTTTTTTTTGCCAACGATATAGTCTAGAGAAAAAAAATCAATTTTTACTAATTTTACTAACTTATTATTTAGATATACATACATTGTTGCTAATAAACTGTACCACATTTTTACAGTGCAGTGTCCTTACTATAATTTACACGGGAACACAGGAAATCTTGATACACGGCCATGTAGAGAAATGTACAGTGCTGGGTGTCCACAGGAACCTTACTATTCAAACAGGAGTTTTTATTGTAAGAACTACCCTACGTTGATTAATCTCTCACAACAGGCATCCGTGTCCAAGACTTATTTTTAGATCATAATAAAATTATATTCATTTAACATATTTAGATAAAAAAACTAATTTAAAACCAATGATACAGTTTTCCCAAAATTACTTCTTTATTGTTTTGCTTATTACACAAACTTCCAAGTTATCGTATAAAATACAGCTACATGTATTATACTATATAACAGAAGGGTTTAAAAGTTACTGAATTGCATCTTCGATCGATAATTATCGTAAATCAATTCGGTGACAAGTAGAACATGCACCATGTAACTGCTATTCAGTGAATAACTCTTTGGGAATTTGACACTAGGTTAGAGCTATCACGTTTGCATTAATAAATGGTAATTTACCAACTACTGTCGCTCACACTGACTGTCTTTTAACATTATATTAGCAGAGGAACGTTTTCATTCATTTTCAGACAGCGATTGTGTTGAAAAGGAGAAAAGTTCAACTACGACACCCTCTATGAAAAATGCAACGCAGCTTACTCATCTACTTACAACAATTTTTCATTCCACTGTAAAAATCAAAGAACAAAATAAAGAAATACCAACAACGTAAGATTTGTTACTGATACATGTACATAGACTATAAAGCGCGACACAAGAAAACTGTAACTTAAGACACATTTGAAAACCAGAAAAGTATTTAAATACAACAGAAATTGATATTATTCCTCTTCTGTAAATATATAGTATTAACTATTTTTGAATGATAAATTTATATGTCCTTAGTCTAGTACAACAATGTTATTATCGGTATAAAATTGAACTTGTAACTAGTATATGATTTTATTTTAAGAATTCAAATTAGTGGAAATACCAATACACCACAACTTCATAGTCAAACACAAGAGGGCGGGAAAGTTCCCATTCTTATTACTGCGTTGCTGTCGACAGGGGGTGTACTTTTGGCAGCCATTATACTCGTTGTTGTTATGGTAATACGCAGACGGAGACCCGCACTCAACCGCCACATGGATGTTGATAGAACTTCACATCGACCGTCAGAAAGTACATGCAGTAAGTATTTCTTAGACTTGCTCAAGTCCTTATATCAAAATTAATGATTTTAGAATTAAATACATATTAAAAGAGTGAAATCTCTTTACTTAGGCATGTTAGGCAAGGATAAGTTGTCTTCTCTGTTTTATACCTGATCTGCAACCAATTGCTCACTGCTTATAGTTTAATTGGGGCATTTTCTATTCTACTTGAGAAAAATATAATTGATAATCTCAAATCTCTTCATATAAGTTATCTGATATAAGGAATTGAGCAAGTCTAAACATTTCTATTCACATTAAGTGTTTTTGACTACTCGTACATCTTGTTAACTTAAATTATAAGAGGCAAGATGTAGGAGTGGAATGGTGTGCGAGGGTGTGGAAGGGGGAGTGGGTGTTAATAAAAAAATCATGTTGATGAGAAACCATTATATATAGATATAGATTAAATAATGTAATAAAGAAAATCAATTTTTATTCTATTTCTTTCATTTTTATCTATGGAAAGAATGATAACTCTGATGAAATTAAATTCAGTATGGACATTGTAATATGGTCCTACGATAAAAAAAGTGCAAGGAGCTGATAAGATAAGGGCTGTGTTTAGCCCTGAATCTCATCAAGTATTTCTTCTACACAATGATCTGTACGCGAGAAAAACTTGATAATTACTAAAATGTAATGTATTTGGAGATTCCTCATACAACTTTTATTTCGGTAAGCTTATTTCTAGATACTTGAATTACAGTCCAAAGAGTAGGGGGTAGCCATGTTGAAAAGAAGCTAATATCGATCAAAAATCGTTGGAAATTAAGAACAATCTGGCTAATATGGATATCTATAATCTTTAAAACATACATGTAGTTATAGTCTAAACAAGATACTAGAAATTAAATTCAAAAGACTGGTATCATTTTTGTCATAAATTTTAAAATCTTGAATCTGGAATATGGTTGTATTTTGTATTCATTGACTAAAAAATAGGAATTTTACCGCGAAATGCATATTGTGTAGAAATAACCTGCACACTCCTGTTTATTTCATTCCAAAATCTTGTGCATTTCATGTGAACATGTTTAGAATAAATAAATGAATGACTTTAAAAGGGAAAAAATTTAAATTTTGCTTATATTATGGCCTAAAACACAGATTTGTAAAAAGTCCCCCACCCTCCCTTTTTCAGTTTTTTGTCTCTGGGGCATCGTTCCCCCCTTAGCTACAGAACCCCACTTTGTCAAAAGATGTGTATTAGTGTTATACACCTTCTGTAAAAGTGGCGTTCTGTAGCTAAGGGGGGAACAATGTTTTAAAAAACTTTTCCATTTTCCATTGGTTTCTATAGAAAAAAGATATATTTTGCCCCAAAATTTAGGAAAACTATGCATGATAAATCTTATGTAACTGCTGATTATGATGAAACCAAGAACTGGCACCAATTTTGTGAAAGAATTTTTTTGAAGGTCCCATTTTGAAAATTCCACTTTTTCAGGGCAGATTTTACGCCTTATCTTATCAGCTCCTTTGTGAAGAAGTATGAGAACTTCATAATCTTTTATTATTGAGATTCAGATACCTACGATCCGTTGCTTTTAAAAATTTTTTTATAGGTACATGTGCTATTATTTTAGTTCTCATATAATTATATTTTTAATTTAAAAGAGATTGTTAAAGTTACCAACACATATCTTTAATTGTCCCCCACTTTCGCGAAAGCGCGGGGACATTAAAACCGTCCCGCCTGTCAGTCCGTCCGTCTGTCCGTCAGTCACAAAACTTTATAAATATTATTTTTCAATTATTTTTCACAGGTGATGTTTCGAATGGAGAAAAACCTTTACTTCCAAGATAGATGTTTATCAACACTGAAAGCACGAACATTGTATGAATATGTACATATGTAAAATTTATGTAAAATTTATTTCGTTTTTTGTAATAATACGACAGCATTTATGTACAGGAATATACGTATGTACAGTGTACAGTGTATAATATCATATTTATTCCCAGTCAATTTTACTTGTTTATTGCTCAAATGTATGCAGCATATGTGAACAAATGGCAAAACACTAGTGATTATATATTTGATTTCTTGAATATATATTATGAAATTAGTTTACATAAAATTTGGATATGCATTGGTGATACAATATTGTATATAATCTTGAAAAAGTTGAAATAAAATATGCAACGGATGTAAGAAGATTACATCACATTATTGATTGTAAATTAATCATTTAGATAAGATTAATTTATCATAAAAGTGATTTGTAATGACATAGAATTTGGACATGCAATGATGATATACAATATCGTATAATGTATATTTACTATATTTCTGATGTTATGTCCTAAAACACTAGAAAATAAGTAGATGTAATGATTATTCGTGTTGAATTGTTGAAAATGTGTTCACTATTTTTTTTATTGACAATAAGTTGTTAAACGATAAAAAAAAAAGAAAAAAGAAAAAATCTGACCCAAGGAGCAAAAGAAAGAATACTTTAAAATATAAATACACTTATAAGCAATGAGTGTCAGTTGTATTACGGGTGATTGAAAACTAAGTCTTGAAAATCATTTTTCATTTCTTATGAATCATTTGATTTGTATCTAATATACATTTGATTTACGTGTTCATATATTTGTACATTTATGTATTTATACATCTCATAGATGAGAGATTGTGGCAAAATACATGTAAAACTATGCAGTTTAACCACAATTGTTTGAAATGTACTTTTAACGATGAATTGAATGAATACATGTATAAACAACGATAAAATACATGTTTATGTTGTATTCCATGTAAAAAAAATGAATATCCATGAATAATTTCAGTCACAATTCATGGATATATGCATTGAATACAAAATGTACGTGTATCATATCATATGCATGTATATATGAGGGGGTGGACAGGGTGAAAGGGAGGCGGGAGGAAGGGGGTGGGGAGGAGGGAGGGAAGTGGGAAAATGGGAGGGAGGGGAGGAAGGGGGAGGGAGGAGTGAGAGAAGGGGGCGGGAGGAGGGAGGAAGGGATGGGAGGGGGAGAGTGGTACCCCCTGTCCGCCCCAATATATAATACACATCAAACAAATGACCAGTACTAAATTTCACAAAGATTCTTACGATAAATAAAGAACATTTCGTTATTTTTTTCAAATGGCCTCGTTCTTTCCATAAACGAAAATTCAAAATATGTTTTTAGTTAAAATTTCTATAGAAATAAAGAAATGATATTTTGAAAAACGATAAAATCTAAATTGGTATATTTGAAAACCTTTGATTTACGAAAGATGTGAAAAATCCTGAAATTTTCATAAGAATTTTTTTGGTGAAAAAGTACAGCTCTTTTTTTCTTCCTCTTTTATAATTTGTCTCGTTAATTTTACAGGAGCATCCTATTTGTTTTCCTTCTTCCTTCATGATTGATCATTACATTAATTTCTATGAGACTTACTAAAATAAATTGCATTTGGATCATTTTTCACTGAATATCATATATCAAGAAGTTTTAGTCTCATTAGTATTTATATAAAACATGTCAGCCTTAACAGGTGGTTACTGAGGGGGCAGAGGCTGGATTAAAATACTTTTTTTTTAAATATCATTATACTTGTCAAAAACCAAAGCTGGATCCCTATACCCGGCGAGGCTTTTCCACCTCCTTTGTAAAACAAATATTAGACCAGCACATGATAAATAAAATACCAAACCAATTTTTAAAGGCGACGATTTCAAACATAAGCTTACGTTAGTATTCAGTTTATATAAGTTCATGATCACTGTTTACTGTTTAAAAAAAGTCCGTGCATGTTTCTCATATTTTTCGTTTTATATTGATGAAAATATATAATTTGAGAAATGACAAGTCATAGCTTTAGTTCTACATTATGTTTATGACATTTTTAATTTCTTTCAGTAAAATTTGTTGCTTGTTTCAGAAAAGTACATGAAATTAAAATGTGCGTTTTCATGCATATTAGTACATTTTACACAAAAAATGAATAAAATTATTAATTCCAATATTCATGTTTTTATTTTATTTGTGCAATATATACAGTCAAGTGTATTGAACAACACAGGCTATACTAGGTCTGTTATTATTAAAATTCCATAACTTGTAAATATATCTTGCATACATTAGTATCTAGAATTAAGAGGAGACTTATTCCCTGAATGCCTAGACTTGATTATAGTAACGGGCCTTCAAAAGTTCAGGCATGTACTAAGTAGTGTTACCTGTAATTTACATGTATCATGAATCATCCTTTATTTCTATGTCCAGTAATAGATTTGTTTGTTTGTGTGTGTGTGTTTTTTTTGGAGGGGTGGGGTGGGGTCACAAATTAAATTTAATTTAATTCGAAAAATAGTATAATAAATACTGGAGTAGGTGATTGTCATGACTATAACTATTACATATGGTGGTCTGTAAGACTGTTAATTCAATAATTATTAACAAGGTGTTGATCCCAGAGCTCATACGGATACCTTTTGAATGATAATACGCTGATTCGTGCGTTTTTATTGCCATTATTCAACGAGAAATGTTTGTTGGCCGTTTCTGCGGCTTAGAGTTCTTCTATTATTTGGTCTGTTCTGCCTCTGTAGCTTTCTGAAGCTGTTGCCATTGTAACTACGGCTAACTTTTGTTTTTCTTTTTTATTTGTTTTCTGTTTTGTTTTGTTTTGTTTGTTTGTTTTCGTTTGTTTGTTTTTTCCCTTTTGTTTTGTTTTGTTTTGTTTTTGTTTTGTTTTGTTTCTTGTTTTTTTTTATAAATTCTAGGGTCAACAACTCAAGGATAATCGAATTACAGATAGATGATAACTGATGTTAGATGATACCTGCATATATATAATATATATATGATAGTGTACAGTGTCACGTACAACGTACATAAAGTAAATTAAAGAGGATCGAACCTTAGAATTTTACCATCTCTTCCTATATACATCATACCCCATTCCCAACCCTATAAACCCCTCTTTATGACCCCTGTATAACTCGATCGACATAAAATGCTATAATGCCGATCATCTTCCGGTAATGTGGTAGGTCACAGAAAATAATCGAATGAATGTCGGCGTTATGTACTGTATACCGTTTTGACTAAACGAAACCGAAGTATTTTAAATTAAAGATGGAGAAACCCTTAGCTAGTTTATTATAGAATGTTACGTTATCTGTAGCTATTTTAAGATTCAGAAATTCCGTCTTTCTTATCCGCGTTTAAAACCTGGCTACTTTCTTTTTATTAACGGAGCAAAAAAACAAGGTATGTTTTAAAAATTGGGCTTGACTTTGATCTTTGAATAACGAGTTAGATAAAAAAAAAAAAGAATTTGGCTTCGATATTCATAACCATTTACGGTTTTTTTTTATCTTAAATCAAAAGTGGATACCCCAAAACATGCTTGACATTGATAGTAAAATTTCAATATGTTCGTAGAACTAAACCGAAAATGTGACTTCAAAATTACAGTTGATACGTACTGTGATTAGTTGACATTTGAACAATATAGTAATACATAATATAATTTCACACAGAGTTACATCTATTTAGGATTTCCTTTGTCTAGCGAAATAGAACGTACTTTCGCTTTTAGGGAGCAACCATTTTATTTGGGGGGGGGGGGGGGGGGGGCAGGAAGACTTTGCAAAAAAAAAAAAAAAAAATCCGGATCGAAATTTTAGAGAAAAAAATTTTCCGACCCGAAGGGCCGGCTAAAAAACAATTCAGGATCATGAAATTGCCCCTCCTCCCTCTCTTCCGACCTTTCCACATGCCCAGTAAACACGTTTCGTGTGTCATAAACTAAGTACAAATAAAATGGATCAAACTTTATGCAATTTGAATTCAAAAGTCATTAGCACCATAAAGCCTGTCTACGTTGAGCATATGCCATTCAAGGAATTTAAAAAATGAAGTGATCTGCTGGCAAGACTTGGACTCATTCTGTGTTTAATGTTTAATATGGCTGGAAAATCTCGCTAAATTATTTAAATTTTAGAGTAATTTGCAACATTGGAAAATTACAAAAAAATAATTCGGCCCGAAGGGCCGGCGTAAAAAAAAATTCCGGCTCTTAAAATGGCTCCCTAAAATCAAATGGTTGCTCCCTTAAGGTATCCGTTGTACAAATAAATATCAAGTGTATTATATAGTTAAAATCATGGCATATTTTTACCTAAATGTACATAAAACAACATAAATAATGGTTTCTATCAGCAAAGGTCAACATGCCAACCGTCACTCAAGCCACGGAAACTATCGAGACACTGCCGGAGATTACCGAGATAATTTTAACACTGTTTAAATGGACGAGACGTCCGCGAGATCTTCATTTGTACATTGGATACGTTAAGGGATTTGTACTTGCGTCACAAAAATAGAAATTTGCTTTTACCTTCAATATTCAAAGATCGGAATGAGCTTTGAGAACCCGCTGTCCATAGTAGCAGCGTGCATCTTTCTTCTGTGTCCATCCCTGTCCTTCGGGAACTTTGATCCGACCGAGAAGTGTGTACCAAAGACATGTCCAGCAGGCAAAAAGTACCACTGTCTTGTCGACGAGAACTGGAGGCAAGGAGAGACGTGTTTGGACAACCTTATGGTAACTGCAGGTAATACTATAGAAGAGCGAGATTTTCCATTTGAACATGCCAAAAATGATCTTTTTCCCTGTATTTACTTAGGTGTATAATAATTTGTGTTTTCGAAATCATAGGCTAGGCAGTCAACCCCCCTCCCCCTCCCCTTGTAGGTTTGCCCTTTTTTCCACTTCCTCGGAGAAATGTTCTAGATCTGCCCATGTTATGTTTTAAATTTTCAGTAGAAATGCAAACATGTAAGTGACTGACACGTGTTTTTTGTCTATTATTGCTAGTTGATCCATCATAATTTGGCTTTGAATATTGATAAAAGTACAGCCTAGAGAAAATTAATTTAGGCACGGTCCATTTGATATTCGGAGTAGGGGTGGGGGGCTTGTTTTTTTTTTTTTTTTTTTCGAAAAAAATCATTTTGCTCTGAATTTTGATGAAAAAATAAAGGATAAAATAAAAGATAAAATAAACTTAAGGATAAAATAAAGGAAAAAATAAAAGATAAGGGCCGGATTTAGCCCTGAAATCAATCGATTATTTCGGGTACCTGTAAAGTGCGAAACGAAACAAAAACGAAACGAAACGAAACGAAACAAATCGAAACGAAACGAAACAAATCGAAACGAAACGAAACAAATCGAAACGAAACGAAACAGATCGAAACAAAACGAAACAAAACGAAACGAAACAGACCGTTACGAAACGAAACAAATCGAAACGAAACGAAACAAAACATAAAACTTAAAGAAAATGAGAAAAAGAGGAAAAATCGCCGAAAACGAATATTTCAAGACAAGATCTTATTGAAGGGTACCACTCTCCTCCTGCCGCCTCCCCCCTCCCCGTGGGGAAGGGGGGTTCTTGGGCGGTCAAGACAATTGTTTCAACTTTAAAGTGCAAATTGGTGCAATTGTGAAGTTATTTTGGTTATTTCCTTTTTAAACCTTGAAAAAAGAAATAGACCTGTTTAGATGAAAAACTAAGGTGAGCGAAGCGAGCCTAAAGTATTTGAAAAATGAGTTGAAAATTGCGGCGAGCGAAGCGATCGGGAAAATTTTTTAAGGTATATATAGATGAATTTCGTGGTAATTTTTAATTGAGATTATGTACATGAACGCATAAGATCAAGATTATTTATATTAAAAGTAATTTCCTAATTTTTTTTGGGGAAATGTTACCCTCCCAATCATCTGTCCCTCCTCTCACCCCCTTTCCTCTCCTCCCGCCCCTTCTTCCCTCCCCCGCCCCCTTTCTCTCCCCTCCCTTTGTCCTTGTCCACCCCCTCATTATTGCCTTCAACCGTCAGTTCTTGTGACTGGAGGGTTTTTTAAAGACTCAAAGTTTACGATTAAAACATAATATATATTATACGGTATATAGCACAATTGCATTTTAAAGGAGAGTGAATGGGATGAATAACCTCGTCATAGACGGAAAAGTATTATTTAGCAGGGAGGAGTCTAGCGCAGAGGAAACGGAACTGTTCCGCTGTGTGAATTTGAAAAATCAGAAAAATGAGAACAATTAAAAACGGGGGGGGGGGGGCACATTTCGTTTGAAAAAGGATAAGATTTTTTTCCTGAAATGTGCCCCCCTCCCAGTTTTATGATCTCATTACGGTGTCATAGCGTGGTTTTCTATCCCCTCCCTTTTATTCCTCTTAAATACATGGATGGCATTTGACATTTATTTTTTTTTTTAATTGTCAACTTTGACATTCTCAAGAAACCCTCTCGGCACTAGTTACAAATGTAGAACTTGGATTAAGGCAATATTACATGCTGATCTTGTCTTGAAATATTCGTTTTCGGCGATTTTCCCTTTTTTTCTCATTTTCTTTAAGTTTTATGTTTTGTTTCGTTTCGTTTCGATCTGTTTCGTTTCGTTTCGATCTGTTTCGTTTTGTTTCGTTTCGTTTCGATCTGTTTCGTTTCGTTTCGATTTGTTTCGTTTCGTTTCGATTTGTTTCGTTTCGTTTCGATTTGTTTCGTTTCGTTTCGTTTCGTTTTTGTTTCGTTTCGCACTTTACAGGGACCCGATTATTTCTCGTGCGTTGTCCTTCCAATTTAGATAAAAGATCGTCAGGATAGAACAATAAAGTACATGTATTATAAGATTCATAGTAGGTATTTTATTCAAATAAATTTGGTGAAAGATGTTATGATTACGGGTTGAAGAGGTAGGAGTACAGATGACGGCGCGAAATACACACGATGTAGAAATAGACAACTTTCTCGTTTATTTCCTTCCACACGGTTAAATATTTGATCGGAACACACTCTGAATAGATTATTCCGTGATATAAAGTGAAAAAGATGGCAATACAACCTACTTTATCGCTTTAGAGGCAAATTTAAAACAGTCATCCATCCCCCCTTTTTTCGTTTCTCGCCTGTGGGACATTGCCCCCCCCCCCCTAGCTTGAGAACCCCACTTGGTCAGAAAATGTGTTTTATTGATATACACCTTTGGTGGAAGTGGCATTGTAAAGCGAGGGGGGAGGGGCGATGTTGTATAAAACTTTTCCGTTTTCCATTGATTTCGCTTATTTTGACCAGAATATGGGTCTTATTTTGCATAATCCCAAATTATCCCATCTGACAGCAGATTCATATATGGACCAAGTTACTTGAAATGTCTACCGAAAAAGATTATCAAATTTTGCATTTTGAAATTTCGACTTTTCAGGGCAGATTTTACGCCTTATCTTAACAGCTCCTTTGCTTATGGTGTGTCAGAAAAAAATAATCTTGCTTTTGCCCGTACGATTACATGTAACACGATGAGATATTACGCTTTGCCACGCTCTATCACGGTTCCTTACGCTTATCAACTTTTGCTGCGATCTGTTACTATGCAGGACTACGATTTGCCGCGATTTAACACGATTTGATATGAAATAGACAACCAGTTTGAATACCACTTGCAATATCCGAACAAGATTAAGCTTAATATCCAGGAGATGAAGATTTTATATCGCAAAACGCTGGAAATGGCATTGATGAACCTTATTTGATTTTTCTTTTTTTTCGATTATTAAAGGTAACATTTTTATACGCCCGTCATTTGACGGGACGTATTATGGTATGGCGAAGTCCGTCCGTCTGTCCGTCCGTCCGTCTGTCCGTCCGCCTATGGAACGCAATAACTTGAATACGCGTCAACGGATTTTTATGAAATTTATACATAGTGATCAGACTGTGGAGAGGAAGCCGCCTTTCGATTTTCAGGTTCATCCGATTTGTCGTTACAGAGTTATGGGACTTAGATATTTTAAAATACAGTGAAAATATACTAAAATATTTAAAAATTATTTAAAAATCTATTTTTGGTCGAAATGTTTTGAAATTTGGTATACTTCAAGTAGAAAGGATGTTCTTTGACATATGTAACGGGTTTTTAATTTTTTTTGTCGCATAACCGAGATATTGTGTGTAATAGGAAGGGGGGGGGGGTTATATGCACATACATTTTAAGCTAAGGGCAAAATATAGGTGCATGGAACGCGATAACTTGAATATGCGTCAACGGATTTTCATGATATTCATACATTATGATTGGACTGTGGAGAGGAAGCCGCCTTTCGATTTTCAGGTTTATTCGATATGTCGTTACAGAGTTATGGGACTTAGATTTTTAAAATACAGTGAAAATATACTAAAATATACTAAAATATTTAAAAATTATTTAAAAATCTATTTCTGGTCGAAATGTTTTGAAATTTTGTATACTTCATGTAGGAAGGATGTTCTTTGACATATGTAACGGGTTTTTAATTTTTTTTGTCGCATAATCGAGATAATTTGTGTGTAATAGGAAGGGGGGGGGGGTTATATGCACATACATGTAGCTAAGGGCAAAATATAGGCGCATGGAACGCAATAACTTGAATATGCATCAACGGATTTTCATGATATTCATACATTTTGATTGGACTGTGGAGAGGAAGCCGCCTTTCGATTTTCAGGTTCATTCGATATGTCGTTACAGAGTTATGGGACTTAGACATTTTAAAATACAGTGAAAATATACTAAAATAGTTAAAAATTATTTAAAAATCTATTTCTGGTCGAAATGCTTTGAAATTTTGTATACTTAAGGTAGAAAGGATGTAACGGGTTTTTAATTTTTTGTTCGCATAAGCGAGATATTGTGTGTAATAGGAAGGGGGGGTTATATGCACATACATGTTAAGCTATGGGCAAAATATAGGCGCATGGAACGCAATAACTTGAATATGCGTCAACGGATTTTCATGATATTCATACATTTTGATGGGACTGTGGAGAGGAAGCCGCCATTCGATTTTCGGGTTCATTCGATATGTCGTTACAGAGTTATGGGACTTAGATATTTTAAAATACAGTGAAAATATACTAAAATAGTTAAAAATTATTTAAAAATCTATTTCTGGTTGAAATGTTTTGAAATTTTGTATACTTCAAGTAGAAAGGATGTTCTTTCACATATATAACGGGTTCTTGAATTTTTTGTCACTTAATCCAGAAATTATGTGTAATGGGGGGGGGGGGGGTTATATGCACATACATGTTAAGCTAAGGGCAAAATATAGGTGCATGGAACGCAATAACTTGAATATGTGTCAACAGATTTTCATGATATTTGTACATTTTGATCAGACTTTGAAAAGGAAGCCGCCTTTCGATTTTAAGCTAGGTCCATCCAATTTGTCCTTATGGAGTTATGGGACTTAGATATTTTGGTGTTATGAAAAAAATCCCAACGGGCGTATCTTGCTGCGTGAGCGTAGGCTTTTTTGTTGAGCAATTCAAATTTTTGAATGCGTGATATATTTAACTCGTTCGAAGACAATTAATGCAGCACGTCACTGATAATCAAGACTTCATTTCTAGTCCAGTCATATTCTGTAGTCTTCTTCGTATGTTAGAAATTGTTGCGGATGTTAAAAACTCTTATAATCCATCAAAAACGGGTTGTCTTATTATAATTTTCATTATAGGAATATTGGTATCATTTAATTTCCATTGTCATTTTCAAGAAACGAAGATTCTGATTGGCTGAGAAATTTTGTTGATACATCGATCAACACAATTTTTCTCGGAAGTCAATTTATAGCACTATTTTTAGAACTCGTTGCTGAAAATACAATTTGTTGATGTTTGCTTATGATTTCAAGGGTACCATTTCTTTTCTACTTACTCAAAAGTTAACAGTGCATGTAGAATTTGCTCAAACTGGTCCTTAATTCAAAGATATAGAGGGACGATCGTTCGCTGTTTGAATCATGGCGGCTGCCATAACTTGTTTTGGCAGACGTATCACTGCGAAACCTTCCAACTTCGGTAATATAGTGCGGTGATTGATTGTTTTTAGATCCAAGAAAACAGTCTGTTTTCCACAATTAAATGATAAGAAATGAATATTATATTTTTTCTGTTGATGCAGGTATCACCCGAAAAATTGATTAGAAAACTTTTTTCCTCCGTCCAATTTTTCGGGTGATACCTGCATCAACAGAAAAAATATAAGATTCATTTCTTAAATAGCAACGAATCTTGTAGATCGTGGACTGAATCGTGGAAACCGTAACAAATCGTCAAAGAGCGTGAGTGAAATCGTAGTGGATGGTAGAAAAACGTGTTTCACCAAGATCTCCTACGATCGCATATTATGACTTGTTGCGCTTTGTCAAGATCTGTTACGCTCTACTACGCTCCATCACATTCACTACGCCCCATTACGCTCTCTCACGATGTAAGGATCCATCGGGACAATCGTAGCAAATTTTTTGAGAATCAAAAATTTTGCCACGATCTCTGCGATCTCCTACGATCATCAAGATTCCATTACGCACCCTTACGATCGTCACGATTCAATCCCACGCTCTCTTATGATCTGTACGATTCACCTCAATCGGGGCAATCGGGGCGATCGTGGCTAAGTGTAAACCTAGCATTAGGTAGACAGAAATTTTCAATAAAAAATATTTTAAGAACTCCCCCAAATCATCGGCGTCCAATGTCAATTGTCAGCCTAGACTTTAGGTAAAAATCTCTTGTATTTGGCAAAGTACTGTTGCTACAGTGACCAAATGTGCACAAGTGATTCATCTTGGGACACTGAGGTGAACCCATGCATCGGATGCTGCAACTGACCTACATTTTCCGCGTGAATGACTTGGTTAATAAGTCTGGTTAGGGAGTTTGGGGTAGTTCAGTATTTGGCAAAGAACTGATGCTACAGTGACCAAACTTGCACAAGTGATTTATCTTGGGATGCTGAGATGGACCGAGGCATTGGATACAGCATCTGACTTACTTTTTCCGCATGAATGATTTTGCCTTTGAAAGCAAATATTGAGCAAAGTATAAGTGCTATTTGTACAAAACTTGCATATTGGATGTATCTTTATACATGTACTTAGAAGTATGTTTAAATTGAGTTTTGCTGCTACGAGGTGAGCTTCCTAATCTGTGATTACCTATGTTTCGATTTTGACTTCTTTTCTGTAGTCATAATTTTGGTCGATCAATGAAGTCGTCTCCTTTCCTCCTTCATCTTCTTTTCATAAAACAAAGAAATGCATGTATAGTTTAATTTATATTAAGAACAGGTCCGCGGAAAAAATCAGGCGTGAAATACCTTTAATTGAATTTGTGCAAAACTTTTCTCTTTAGAAATATGCTCAGATCAACTCCCAAACACATATGCTATAGGAATTTTCTATACATACTTGGATGGTGAAAAAGGGTACAAGCTAGGAAAATAAATTTGGTGTGATTATATAGAGAAATTTTCCCGCCGTATATTTTTCCTTCCTAATCCTGTTTAAATCATGAGGTCATCATCTCACTTCACTATCGCTACCTTGAGACATTTCATATGTTGATATTTGTCTAAGAAAAAAAGAGAAAGATTTTGAAAAAAAGGATGTATCACCCCTGCTTGATTCTTACCTTCACTTAAAATGCGGAAGGGTGAACTCCAACTCTATACCTTCTTGAAGAAAATTTCAATTTGAAACCAATTTTCATGCACCAGACACATGTTCCTCATCAGTAATGTTTTCAGCCAAAGTGCTTTTCATAAGCAGCACAAATTAATTTCACTTTCTGGTGTAATTTTTAGAATTTAAATTTCTGCATTTACTTTACAGAGAGTACGCGGCTCCAAATTTCCTGTAGGATCGATTCTGTAGCATATCCAAATAAAATCTTTGTTAAAGAAACGTTTTGATTGCTAAATTCATCAGGAAAAGATAATAAAATTATGTTATTAATGATGGAGCATGAAATGTATTATTACTCCTGAAATAATACTTACTTTGATGTCAATTTAAGGTATGTGCCCTTACTACAACACCTACAGAGGAAACCTTGATGTCAGACCATGCGAGGTGGAAGCGGACATCAATGCTTGTCCAAAGACTAATTATCAGTCTTACAACGGCGACCAATGTAAGAAAGTTTTCATCTCTATAATTAGATAGAATGTACACGTAAACAACAAAATTCTTACACATACATGTGTTAACATATAATTTAAGTCTCTTCAAAGTAAATTGACATTATGCACAAGACCATTACATGAATATAACACGGTTTAAGTTCATAGAAAATAGAAAGAAATGGATGAAAATTCGTTCTTTGATTACTAAAAGAGCTCAGGCTTCCTCCCACTGTCTACTGTGAGACGATATTTCATGCTTTAATGAGTTTCGAGACAAGTAAGGTCAACTATACATAATGCAAAGTCTTATTTTGATCACTTCGTAAATTACATTAATTTGAGAAAAGCAGAGCAGATATAATTGATTTTTTTCTCAATTAATTTTATCAATTATTGAGTGTACGGTTATAATATAGTGTTTTGTTATGTCGTCACGCTACATATTAAGGATGGTTTGAACACCTAGATGGCGGCGGCATTATTTGTTTTCTTTTTTTTCTAGGAAAAGTACAGTCTTAACTTCCTTAAACATTTGATACTCAGATTAATATACACATTTGAGTATCCTGATGAAGTTTGAATAATTTTCGGTGTCCGTTGAAGAAATTATGACGATTTTCGAAATTGTGGATTTTGGGAGTTTTATCCTTGAGCAAATCACGACGTCATTTCGACGTTATCAGGGAAAATGGCGTCACAAACTTCGCATTCAAAATGCAATAAAAACATTAATTCCAAACATATCGCATTGAAACCTTGCATGTATAAAATAGAAAATTAGATCTTCATCACAGTGAATTCGTTGACAAATTAAATCACATGAAAGCGGATGTCACTTCATTTAAAATGGACGAATTTCGAAAGAAAAATTGGACAATGAAAATTGCAATATTTTAATCCAACATTCAATTTTTCTCATTTTACCATGAATTCAAGTCTGGACGCTGTTGATAATTTTGTTAGTTATTGACAAAGATTCATCCACATGATTCCTAATAATTGACTATCATCTACAGTCAATTGGTTCGAAATCGCAAATTTTTGAGCGACAGTGTCGTCTTTTATTCCAGTATCCTGCCTTTGTTTAAAACACAATTAATCTCATCTTCTCCATATGTAAGTGCATTACATTTACACTGTAGCATATCACGTGATATGCAAATAATCTCTAGCCTGGGAATTCCCTTCGATTTAACAAGGTAAATACTGTCTGAAACTACCTTATATGAAACTATGAACATCAATATCATTTACAGTATACGATGGAAATCTTTTCTGGTCAAGAATAAAGGTGTTTTCAGAGAACACTTCAACGTTTTTTTCTTATTTTGTTTACATGTTATGATATGGCACACGTTAATAAACAAAATTTTCTGTTGAGGTGTCTCTTGAATATAACTCTATACTTGACCAGAATAGATTACCATCATGTAAATGATAATGATACTCGTATGATAGGCCTAAATAAATTCTCACAAAGTAGATTTAGACAGTATTTACCTTGTTTAATCAAAGGGGATTCCACGGCTAGAGATTATTTGCTTGTCACGTGATACGCTACCGTGATTTATGAAGATTTTGGAAGTTAAATCAAAACTAATTTCCAATAGCTTAACGAGAACTGGAATGACACTTTCAATATTTTGACGTCATCAAGAAAATCACGAAAACGTCGATTTATGCATATTTCAAAGTCTCGTAGAAAATATTCCTGTGGATAGAATCAAATGTAAATTTACATAATCATGGACAGACAAGAAATATATAATTTCAGAAATGTTGAGAAAAATTAAGTGTTCGATATCTCCTTAAAGTGCAAATATCTCATTTGGATGAGAATGATATGAAGTACTGAACATAACTTTTTAAGATACTTCCTTCCTTTCAAGAAGTATCTTACTGTTATGGTAACTTCTTCAAAGTATGCAAATCGAGATACTGCCGATACTGAGATACTTGCACCTCAAAATATAGTGTTGTGTCTAGTTCAGGAATATGCTGTCTACCACATACAAAATGCAAGAACAAGAATATTCTCCATCTTCAAAACAGTTTCAATTTCATATAGAATAAATGCACTACACAATATCAACTATAATTCTTGATTTCACAGCACAATGGTGGCGTAGTAATGTACTACTTTGTTTATGACAATGTTAGGAAAGATAACTCAAAAATTGCATTGAAGTAATGGAGTTGTCTTTCTTATATCAACACTGAAGTTAGATAAACATAGTTTGTGCTGTTTATAGAGATATTATAAGCTTCACATATGCATCCTGTGTTAAATATCTGCTGACAATAAATTTTGTGAGGATCTAGAAGTATCTCTCAGGACCTTCAGTCCTTTGATTTTTGTGTTTTCAAATCAAGTTTTCTCTCGGATTTTTATACAGACAGTGGTTGCATGATGGATTACAGTAATATGGATGCGGCTTCTGTCATCACCACATCTGATTATACAACTATGTCTGGTACTACAACATCTCCCATGACGACGTCTCCACAAACACCAACAACAGAAATGTATGTAAAAAAAACCACAAATAATAAATTGTCTTCTCGACTTTGCCTTCTCGACTTTAAGACTGAATAACGGCTAGGTACTTCTTTGATGAAATGTTAAAATATGTTTTATTTTTACCAGGCGTTTCAGTCATCTTGTCAGTCTAGAAAATAAAGTTAGAACTGTTACAGCAGACTTTAGTTAGTCCGAAAGAATTTTCATCAGAGATGTCTTCGCACTGACATATTTGTAATCAAATATTCATCTTCTCGTGTCATTCAAGACAAATGACAAAAGAGCAAAATTTGATCAAGTTTCATTTCAAGCCAAAATGATATCTTTGAGATCCCTAGTTAACAAAATGTATTGATATTGGTCATAGAGACGACAGAAAAACTGAATGACAGACAGTAAGTCACGTTCTAGGAAGTTGAAAACGACAGAAAAGATATCCAACATTGCCCCATTTGATTTTTGCATAACACGCCATAGCTAATTTTGGTGTAAGCCTATACGAGTACATATCACCAAACAGTGCAAGACCTAAATAGAACTTTCATTTATTTGTTTAATATCTTAATTTTGAATAGGACATCTTGACTCTTCTTGTTTTTTCCCTCATTAATTTGAATTTTTATTCTTCGTAAGCAGACGCTTTTATTCATATTTGGACATTTTACTATCTATTATATTTCAAAATTGATTGAATCTTATTTTTCCTTTAAAAAAAACAGAAGTCATACATCAAAAACTGCGAAATCGGAGGCGAACAAGGCGGATAACGAGATGGAGTTACCATCAGCAACCCCGCAGATAATAGCAATCATCGTTGTGTGCATCATTATCGTATTGGCGCTGATCGTGATATTTTTATTGTATAGAAAATATCCTCGATTTCGACGATTTGTAAAGGGGGAGGACCATAGAGCTCAACCAGCCTTATTAGGTAAGAATTGAACTTATCAAGAAATATGTTGCGTTGATGAGGTACATGTATTTTCCTGTAGGTCTGATCTACAAATAGCTAAAATATCTCCAACAAAACAATGTAGAGCATAATTATTATATGTTTTGTGTACATATAGCAAAGAACAAAAGGAAGATGGGGAAGTAAGCAAGGTCATACATTGATATACCACTACCATCAATGATTATTTTCATTAAATGTTTTCGGAGATATACTAAAAGGTTGGTTTTCCGAAAAGCCTTTCACCAATATGTATTGTCATTTTCGTCCCATTTATGACCTTTGTGTTTGATGCTTATTTGATACTCAGGGGATGACTCTAAGTGCATATTTAGCCGGGTACCTTGTAATATCTGTTTGAAATATAGCATAATTATTTGCTTCTAATTTATCTGTGGTATTAAGCATAAGCTCAAATAATGAACATAAGTCCAACTTCAAAGTACCGTTTATATCTAAAGTTTCATTAGAGAATGTATAATCCGGAGAATCTGCTTATTAATCAGTGAAAATTATGAATAAATGTAGGTGTACTGCAATCCAGAAATGCTTGATGTTACCACTATTTAATTGAGTTTTATTATTTCTCTGATGTTATAAAGTTTAAATAGTTACGTGGTTCCTTCATTCGTATGGTAAAATTTTCTTAAATGTCATGAATGTTTGATAAGAGAAGTTCTATACAATTTTGACACATTTGTAGCATACAAAAAGAAAACAGAATCCTAATTTGCGAAATTGTTATACATAAAATGTTTGTCTTCTTTTAAAGACGAAGAAAACGCAGCTGGTCAAGACGAAGCCACCTCCACAGAAAGAACTGCTTTGTTACAGGAAATACCTGAAAGGGATATCCAATCTCAACATGGAACGGTCTCAGTCACGAGAGAAGAACCATCTTCGGAGGCTGACAATCTGCTACATACCGGTAATGCAGATACGGAAAAATATCACCTTGCCCCGGAGTATGTTCCGCCAAATCCAAGAGACTCACAGAGTTACTCTGAAGATCATCGTAATGATACTGAAAGAATACCTTCACATTCGATTGAACATCCTAAAACGATTTCTGGATGTCAGACAACGGATAAAACTCATGATGAGGAACACAATGATAGCGATAGTGATGTCAGCCAACAAAGTGGCCCATACAAGTCATGCAATGAGTTGAGTGTTTCTTTAGATGAAAAGCAAGATGCATCTCCTAACGATGAAGTACAAAATGAAGATGATATCACCCAGGAAACAAGAGGCTCGGACAATAAACATCTTCGTTCGAATGATCCAATAACGAATGAGATCAACACCATTGAAGCTAAAGATTCATCGAAGAGTATTGAACCAAAACCAGAAGAAACTGATTCAGAACCAAAACCAGAAGAAACTGATTCAGAACCAAAACCAGAAGAAACTGATTCAGAACCAAAACCAGAAGAAACTGATTCAGAACCAAAACCAAAAGAAACTGATTCAGAACCAAAACCAGAAAAAATTGATTCAATGACGTCAAAAGCCAGCAATGACTCGTCTTCGTATAACAAAACTTCAGAAGGTGACAAAATGTACCCGGAAATAAAGCCTACAGTAAATGTATCGTCATCTCATGAAGATAAAGATAAAACACAGAATACTTCGTCGTCGACTCAAAACGATACAGAGGAGATTCCTAATACTTCATCGTCGTCAGCTGTTGACGATCAACATGAGTTATCTTCTACTCAATCATCGGCTGAGGTCAATTCAAAATCCTCTTCCCGAAGTTCTAATAGTTCGGTCGAGAACTCTTACGATGTTCAAAACTCCACAAACGACAACAACATCATTGATAGTAATGATATTGATAATCGGAAAGGGGAAATTGCCCTGGTGAAATCTCACTCTGATGAAGTTGGTATTAGAAAAGAAAACAAGACCGAGGCTTCTGAAAAAGATTTTGCTGAATTGTTGAAACTTGATGACAATAGGGATCAATATACAGGAAATGATCTACCTAAAGATGTATCATCTGATGATGTATTGGTTGTTGGAGGTAGGGCTAAAGTTCAACATCATGTGAACGATGCCAATGAATTAGAAGAACAGAAAGACATGTCAGATGAACAACAGACAGTTTTAGAAAATGGAAACGATTCCTTAAGAAAGGTGACAGATATTTCAAAGACTATAAATGCAATTAAGGACGACGAGTTTCAGAAAGATGGCATGTCAAATACAGAATGCAAAGATGGTGATCAAGATTCCCTGATAAAGAATGGAATAGATGATAAGACAAGAGGTGTGTCGCCTGTGCAGGATATTGATGACTCTTCTACTGAAAAACTGAAGACCGTTGAGAATGGGACACGTGTATATGATACAACCGAATCTACCAAACTCTAAAAGTAGACAGATTATAATCATAAATGTTGGTTTATAGCTCATCTGAACAAAGATCAAATGAGCTATTGTCATAGCGCGGCGTCCGTCATCCATCCGTCCAATTTAGACTCCTCACGAACGAGTTGAAATTGCTGACGTTAAGAATTTTGTCACTACGCTAGGCGTACTCATGGAAATGAGGTTCTCGGGTGAGTGTTGTGGCCCCACGGCCATTTTGATTTTGTAACTCGATAGAGGTAAACGAGAAACTAGAATCGAATATGCTAGTGTAAGAGATATGCTTCTTTCTGGTTCAAGCAACTTTCGCTGAACGAGGCGTTCAAATCATGAATTTAATACCAAATCAGTTTTAAGGCATATCTCACTTTACGGGCATTAGCTTATTCCAAAGTTACAATATTACTAAAATGCATTATACTGTCTGAATATCTTACATTATAAAGCTACTCATTAGTTTGTACTGATGGATAAAATTACCACGTTCTTTACCATGTCATTTATAAAACGACTAAAGTATGTTTTGAATACTATGGCTGGTTGTATTTTTCCAACAGCTTCATCGTTTGCCTAAGTTTGAGTGTAGGTTAATAAACCTTCTAACCCGAATGTAAGACTATGAACAGTAGGCCATCTTTAAGGTATCCGTTGTACAAATAATTATCAAGTGTGTTAACGGCATTCATGGATTAGATAGCAGTTGGCACGTTGACCTTTGATGTCGGAAACCAACATTAATGTTGCATAATAGTATATCTAGGTATCAATAAACTAAGATGACACTGCCGAAGATTACCGAGATAATTCTAACATTGTTTAAATGGACGAGACGTAAGCGATATCTCCGTTTGTATATTGGATACGTAAAATGAATACTTCTACCTGTATCTCTTGCAACTAAATGACTTTCAAGAATACTTGCGGCAGGATTTCATGTCAATTGCGCTTTACTTTTATCATAAGCAGCATTGTATTATCCCAGTACTTTTTAAGAAGTATACTTCAGAATAATATATTAATGACTTCTTGGTAACCAGAAGAGGGGTGGGTTGTGCGTACGCAATCCGGATAACTACATCATTTGCTACTGGCCGTAGCAGATGGCCGGCCTAGGTCGACACCGTTTGCCAATTAGCCGTGTTGATTTATGTGTGGTCTTTTGTGTTTAATGTATTGGTGTTGGTTTTGGGTGTTCCTTGTCCCTTTTGCATCCCTTGCTATGAGTGTCAACTCTGTTTTGCATTGGTTGTTTTGGTGTTTTACTTCGTGTTCTGCATTTGAGGGTTGTTGGATATTCCCTCCCTCAATTTCTACCTATGATGTACATGTATAGTTCGACAGAGTTGTGGATTTTTCCTGAGGTTACATTCTTGGAGAAGCTAATACAAGATAATAAATGAAGGTGATAAATTGTAGCAATCTTTTAGAGAAGAGGTGTTTCAAAACGTTTATTGCCATAATTTTGTCTTTTAAGAGGGGTAATTTTGTGCCAATAAAAAAACTTGTAAAGGAACAATCGTGAATCATTAAGAAGAGATTGGAACACTTCACTTTTCTTTTAAATCTATTTTTAAGTTTTGGCCTACTAATTCGGTTTTTCGAATATACAGAGTAACTTCCCATTTGTGCAGGTATCTGACGTCAATGCATTGTGACGTCATCAAATTCTATGGAAACAAGCGTGAAAATCAGGGAAACAGTGTCACATATATGACGTTTCAAAGGAATTTAATGACGTCACAATGCTTTTACGTCAGATACCTGCACAAATTGAACGTAGGCCTGTAAAATCGAAAAGACGGAATTGTTATCACAAACACATTTCCATAGAACCGATGATGACAATTCCATAGCAATTGACGTAAGGAGCATTTTCCCGAGTCGTTTAAAAGTAAAAAGATTTCATTAATAAATGATATTTAAATATGCTAACTTAAAGATTATTTGTGTGTATATTATGTAAAGCCATAAGATGGCTGTTGTTTGATGTGCTTGTAAAATACTGAAGTTCAACGCTTTTTCATATCATATATAATTATATTTCACATTTTATTATGTTTTTATTGTGTGTCTACCCAACTTATGCAGAAAATCTTTTAAGATATTCAAAATATCATGAAAATGCGTCCATGTTCAAATAATTCTTTAATTAGAGAATGTTGAAATTTATTATTCTATGTATATTTATTTTCCATTGTGTTTAATAATTCCTCTTTAGAAATCGTGGCTATCTCTGAAATGAACTAAATATGAATGTTAAAACTTTATACAAATATACTAAATGATTGATATATACTTATTCAAAGGGGTTTCGTGAACTAAAACCTAATATTCTTGCATTATATGAGAATACCATTAACAAATATCAAACATAATGGAAAACTAAAGGCTAACATTTGAAATGCATACATGTTTCATGTGCATTTTGTAAATATAACTATTCATCCCAAAGATTTGGTGTTTGAGAGCATAATAGGGTGTATAATGTGTATTATTCCTTCTCGTGGCATAATAACTTTTTTATTAAAGAAATTGTACATTTTAAGTGATTTTTGCACCCTCAATTTATTTACATATATGTGATTTCTACATGTATTACTGTGTGTTTATTATTTCCTTTTTCAAAATGCAGATTATCATATTTCATTGCTAAAACATCCATTGATATACACGCGCATGTGTCTAATCATGTCAGTTTTGCTATTTTATTACACATCTTTATCATATTGCTTCAAGTGGAATGTCTGAAGTCTGATATGACATTAAGGTCAAGATTTTCAAAATATATCTAAGCTGATTGTATATGTTAATTAAGGTTTAGATACTGGTATTCAAAATTTATCTCAACTGTTCCTTCCTCTATCAATTTACATGTGAGCCCCATCATACTACACGTTCTCTCAAGATGTTCTTACTACGATATTGAAGTTCTTTACAAAGTGCGGATGTGGTATTTTTCACTCGGAGGGGCTTTCAGAAAGAATAATTGACGATTCCAATACGTGTACAACTCGACCTTCTGCGTCCGTTATACGTTAGTACTAAGTTCTTCTAGTCTTTAATACGGCTCGAAGCTCACACTACGACGTAGACGTCTGCGTTACGATAGTATAGAGTTCATTTTACATTCTTGAAGTCCTTACTGTGATCGTGATACGATCATGACACGTTCAAGATATAAATTGTTTGGACGAGGTTTATTTTTGACTTTTTCGAGCAATCAAACCGAGAACGTGGTCAGAACGACAGAGATGTGATTATATGTAAAGATTTTAGCAGTACGTAATACGACTCTACTAAGTTCGCGACACGTATTTGATACGTCAATGAAGTTCTTAATACGTTCGCAAGTAGTCTTTAACACGTTCTGTCATCATTGCTTTCTCAACATTACTAATTTGAACAGTCGAAATCGGTCGAGTTGACTCGGTGTACGGGTACTTTCCTCGGGGTCCTTACTACGATCTTAACACGTATCAGCGAACCCTTTCTAAGTCCCCACGCCCTGACTACGTTCGCGCCACATTTCGTAAAATTTTGGTTGTCGTAGCACGAACGTCATGCCAGAATGTGAAAGTGTGACAAGGGCTTTCCCGAAACGTGCATGTCTGGTCCACGTTGCCAATTTATCTGTTCTTAAATGATGCTATTCAATTTGAAGACGTTTAAAACTTTACACGTTTTTGCATCTTTATACATGTAATCAGTATCTATGGAAAAAAAATAAAAATTCAAATAAAAAAAGAAATGGTTTTGAAAACACCCATGGTTGGAAGTAAAGTAAGGCATTCAAAAGGGGCCGTAAGCATGTAACGAATTCCAATAAATTTTGTATATATCAAGTGGCCCCCCTTATTATGTACATGTAACTTCTGTTTTTAAACAGAAACCAACTTTGTCTTGTGGTGGGTTATGCACAAATCAGTTGATCAACAAAATCATTTTCCTATAACATTGTCATTTTTGCATCCTAAATTTACCGGCTTAAGTTTTTCGTTTATGTGTTATTTACATATAGTATTATTGTATGTTCAGTATTTCATTTCTTGAAGTTTTAGATGTTATGATCTAGATTCAATCCTGACATTACTTAGATACTTTATCTTATTTCCATCATGAAGATTCCTTTCGTTGGAAACATAGTAATATTGTTAAACATTAGGTGAGCATTAGAGAAACTTTGTCTTAAATTACATTAAAATTAAAAAAAAATCATCGTATCTTTTATTATATAATAATAAAGTAATTCTAACGAAACAAAAAAAAAATAATTATGAGATCTCTTTTTTCGACTTACATGTATATTTTTTTATGATTTTATCGTCATGCACCATAGAGAAAATTTTCCGCTTATCATATCAGAGTTTGACAACCAATATGTACTGATTATTGTTAGTATTAGTTATTGCATTCAGCGGTTCTAACAAGCATGAAATTAAGGGAAAAGTTGGAGTACACACAGTGTTTCAAATTAAATTGCAACGTTTCTATTCAAAGATCATTTCGTCCCAGATACCGCAACTCTGTATGTCGACAAATTGATTACTGCGAGATCAAACTTCATCTCAACTTATTTCTAAACAAAAATTTAATATGAGCTGCATACTTTATATTTTTCATTACAACAGAGCATTATTAATTGTTTTCATAGTGTTTCAAAATTATGGAGAAACTATACGATGTAGTTTCTTTTTTAATTGTATTGGATTGTATTGTTCTACAATAAATGAATGTTGTAAAAAAACGAGATAAATTTTGAAGAAGATTTTATTTTGATTTAAAAAACAAGGAGGCATCACCGACAGATTCGCTTCAGCATCCCTTTATGACTTTAGAAACATTGCGTCGGAATTCTTTTCTTGTTATGGGCGTTTTCCCTAAAAAAGAAGATATATCACTTTCAGGAACAGATAATGTTTTAATGTACAAAAAAAAAGAAAAAAACAAAAACAAAACAGAATATGCATCTTTATTCATTTTCACACCTTCATTGGATTTGTCTTTTGTTATTTTCATTCTTGATATATCATGATTATATCATGGTTAAAGCATGGTTATATCATGGTTATTTGACAAGTTCAGCTGGATGTGAGCTGTCGGAGCTTGAAGTCAAAGAAACTACAGAGACTAGTAATTCAGCATCATATTTGGACATAATGCGGTCCTTTGACACTGATGGTCACATGAACGTGACGACTTTAATTTCAGCAACACGAATTTCCCTTTTCTCAGTGGCAGCATCCGTTCATCGCATGCTTATGGTGTGTTCATATCCCAATGAAACGTTATGCCAGAGCAAGTAGCAAATATACAGATTCTGTTCTGAGAGCTAGGCGTTTTTCAGATAAGCTTCTCAGGCAGTTTGTGATCGACTAACATCGTTAAAGAGGAAGTTCTGCGGTCGATACGGGTAACTCGTCATACACTATGATGTCCCATTGTCCAGAATGGTGAATGATATTCTGTCATAGACCATTTGAGCAATCCAATCACAGACCATACATGTGTCTCCCTAAATGGAAGTACCCGGATGTGATATTTCTGCCGAAATGAAGCGACGGGTGTTGCATGCAAGCAGGAGATGCTGACTCTTCCTGGGCATCTGGTCTCACTCCGAATTGGGAGATTTTTTGTGCGAATAGCACATAGCGATTTCCTGATTTCTTCACTCATGGGAGCCTCGTCTACTGAGTATGTATAAACGATGTTACTCTGTTTACATGTACCTTGGGACTGCGTCAGCGTCATGATTGGTATAAAGTCTGATCACTGTCTGAATCAATGAATTATATCTATATGAATCGAGCTGTCGTGTTATGTACATGTATGACCTAATGAAAAATTGCATCTGTATGTACTGAGATGAACACAGGCTGTGTGTTGGAAACCCCTTTCCATTACCAGGTCATTATCTGTTTTAGTGGACAATATTAAATGAAACGGTGCTATCGATAAAGATATTAAGTTGAATCATTGAAACGTAAAACTACCTTCAAGTAGGCTTATTTTGCCCCGCTTCACAAAATAGAATCTGTATACGACGGGAAAATTAGGATCTTCGCTCATGAAATATGATATTAACAAATATGAAAAATAAAAGATCAAAACATTCCGGTTTAGGATGTATCATGTTTTTATATACTAAAAAAGAAGTGAATTTTCCTTCAAATTCTTAGCACACACCTAACATTGAACATGAAAGGTTAAAGAGAGAGTGGGGATCAAATTAGAAAATAAGATTCGTCTTCTTTTCTTGTATATGCAATCATCAATCGATAGTCATATTTGATTGTTGTATTTTTTAGGGGGGAGGGGTAGATTTAATGTGATGTTATTAAATTTTCATGTTCACTGTCAGACATCATCTTTCAATTCATTACGACAACATTATGCATTTTCATTTTAGTTCCGTCTTTATATGTCCATAAACTAGCTGGCATACGAAGGTGCTCAGGAACAAATATAACTTTGAAAACACAATATTTTGTCATACATAATAAGTGATATTATTCTGGCTATTCGCACTCAGTACCTTTAGTGCTTTGATGTTTATTTGCGTTGGTTCCTGTTTTATCCTGATTTCGCAATCCTTTGGTTAATGAATTCCTGAATTATCCATTTTGTATTGTGTATTGGGATATAGTTATTGTCCATATTTGTCATTCATTGAATTCGAATTGGGAGGCCATTTCTTACAACTTAGATACATTGTCTTTTAATAGTGCAGATCAAAGCATTCCCTTATTTTACGTGAAGCTGTATGAATTCTTTAGGAAAGGACAAATCTACAGAAAGATAAGAATACAACGTAATGCTTTTGCCAGCATCCTCTGGACAAATATAGGTTTATGTGGTTTTCCCATTACTTCACGGTGCATTTGAAAACCGAGAAATGTCCAAATGATGCTTGCAGAGAGCTCGAGGAACCTTCTGGAAAACCAGCCTAAAATATCGTGCACATATATATGCATGTAGTTTCTCTTTTAATTATAGGGCAGTCTTATTTAATTTCATCAAACATTGTTATACATAAACTTTACAGTTTATGTCCTTCAGAAATATGTGAACTGAAAGAAACCTTTACCATTTTTCCCTTTTAGAGAATTGAAGAGCTCCTCCACCATGAATTTCTCCGTAGCGTTGACGTGTCTGTACTTCTCGAAAATATACTCCATTTCATCTTTGTTGATTTCGTCATTCTTGTTGATGTCATAAGTATCAAAATAACAAGGGTTCAGAGTGATCTTGACGTCATAGGATCTCGTCAGCTATAAAAGAAGCTAACATGCAAGTGTTTCTAATTTACGACACGTCTGCCAATGGTTCCGTCAATGTTAATATTCCATTGATGATTAATCAAAATTTACATGGGTAATTGATTTGCTTTCGGCTTAGAAAATAAAGACAGTTTCCCGACTCTGCATACAGGGTACGCGATTGCCATATTTTGAATACATGCATGAAATCCAATTTCATCAGTGTTACCAGTAAGCCAACAATAACAATAGACCAGTTGCTTCTTCATGAATAAGTTCTATTCAATTCAATTGGATGAACAGTGTGTGAGAGGATAAACATTTGTGTATATTTGAAGAATAAAAATGTGTAGAGAAAATTAATGAAAGAATACAAATCCCAAATAAAATCAACATTTTAGAATTTTCAATACGAAATGTTCAAGGTGTTTCATTAGAGTGATACTAGCATGTTTTTCCCTGACATCCGTGTGCGTTTTATAAATGTATTAGCAAAGTGATGGAAATTTTATCAATTATTTGTATCATATATCCTTTTGGGTAACTTTTACTTACATCTCTCTTCCCCGGTTTTCTGATCGCCCATCTTCTCGGCCAGAATCGCCACCTTCTATTTCTGTGTAACCAACCATCTGTCTCCCCACATAGCACGTAAAGTATGGTGACCAACGCCACAAAATACAGCAATTTCGCCTCCATCTCCTTTTCCTACTATTATCAATTTCTTTTATGTTTAAAATTTTAAGTAAGGTAAGAAAATGAGATTATTCTGATTTGCATCCTCGGTTAATTTTCAATATCTTTTTAAGTCGAATAGTGGTTGGCAGAACTTTGGTTATATGTAGAAGAGTACAGAGAAGGAGTGGGATCAATTGTATAAGCCGAAGAATGTATAAATTAATCAAGCTGCAATGTAAAAAGAAAACAAAAGAATTTGAAATATAAATGAGATACAAAATATCTGTATTACTTACACGGAAATAATACACGTGCAGTTACTACAATAGCAGTTCAAACAATGTTTTATACCTGCATGCAATTGTCACTTATTTATTTAAGAGTTTCATGCAACAGTTGGTTTTAAAAGCTTTGGTAAATATTCAGATCTGATGTGAAGTACCCACCTTATCTAATATCAATATGACAAAAACTTCAATGGCCAGCATCATGTATGATCATATTTGCTCAACCTGTAAGTACTTTTAAAAATATCAGTCGCAATTAATCCATTATAGCATGTGCTTGTCATTGATTTAATTATTAACAAGGAAAGATGTACAATCATGTAAGATGTTGTAAAAATCCTTATTCCCTTTCATCATTATCGTATCTGACGAATAATGGTGTTTATCTATTCTAAAGTCGTAACTTGGCGTCTTATTCATTAAAATCTCAAAATAATAAATGGAAGGAAATAGCATCATAGCTTAACTTTCCCTTCATTTTCAATGCCTCTTTCAATTAAATGAGTTGATTACAGAGTAAAGTGTTTTGTAGGCATGAAATTAGATGGTCAATAAATCTAAAGCTAGGGTCTATCGTTCTTAATACATGGATCTCATTTGAATTTAATATAATATTTTTTGGCCTTATACATCACTTATAAGCTTAAAACATCATGTGTTTATAAAAAAAAGACAGCATAGAAAAAACCACAGAAGACATTTTCATAATTATACATGGCATTGTGATAACTAAAGTCTACCTCACTACTGATACGCTAAAGGTTAAAAAAAGATTAATTGATGTTGTCAGTTCGTTCTTCTGTCTATCTGTCATAATTATATTTTCCGAACATTTCCTATCATAGATATAGGTATTTGGAGGTAATTCAAAGCTTGTGATTGTGATCTTTAGATTCTATTATAGGAGTTTCTGTTTTGCTTTTATTTACTGATTCATCTTCTCTTCAGATTCATCTGTTCGAAACTGTTCCAATGGAAATTCTCATGATTATTCATAACCCTCTCGACTTTCAGATTGAATAACTGATTCCAGGTACTATGGCGATAATTCAAGTCACAAATCAAATACGATAAGACTGTGCTCCTGAATGAAAAACCTTACTGCATGTTGGGCAAATCGTACATAGGTTACTCTCAAATGCTTATAGTAGATGGGCGTCTAAGGTCGGCAGCGGGTGCACATTGGTATCCTTCCTTTTATGTATTGTCATTAATGTTTGATTTTTTGTACGTCTGTTTCGATTGTCTTGTATGATGTTCCAGTGATTTTTGTCGTGTATTCTTTTGTGGTCTATAGTTTTCATCTGATTTAACGTACGTATCACTTTCTTGTGGGTATGTTTCGCTGGATGGGTGCAGGGTGGTCATGCTGAAAGTCATCCTTTTTTCTCAATGGGAAGAGAATAATACTTGGATTTTTTGTTTCATTTATTTGATAGAAATATTCTAATTCAAAGGAAATCTTTTCTTGATAATTTGTTTGGTATGCGTGAGCGCGTTACGTTCATACTGTCTAGTTTTACTTCTTTCCAACCTCGACTTGTCTTGGATGAATGGATATCATTTAAAATGATAGACCGATTTTCGAGGCATTCCCAATTTCCTTCGTCCATGTCAAATGATAATAATATTGCCTGGAAATATGTTGCAGGTTTTAAAATTATGAAACGAATGTGTGCTTGCAAAACATTTACTTTACTGAAATAAACTAATTCAAAGGTGAAAGACATGTAACATACCGCATACTTAAATCATGTGGACTGTTTATTCTAGAAAGTAGTATTTTAATTATGAAGTGACTGACAATGTTTTACGATTGCTATCTGGAGAGGGTTTCAATATATAAAATCTAGGAGAATACACAAGATATTCCATCAGCGACGGAGCAAAGAAAGAAAGACGATGGTACGTTTCTAGCCCGAACAAGTTTGAAAGATACATGTAGTTTGTTTTATCAATTTGCTATGTTACATGTAATTACGCGAAATGCTAAGTCCGTGTCATCTTACTATTTTACGATTTTCCTATCTGGTATCATCACGGCAATGCTTAACTTTGCTTAACTTAAGATATACTGTTCTGTTGTATCATTTCATTTTCCCATCG
This sequence comes from Pinctada imbricata, assembly GCA_033119305.1. Taxonomy (NCBI): domain Eukaryota; kingdom Metazoa; phylum Mollusca; class Bivalvia; order Pterioida; family Pteriidae; genus Pinctada; species Pinctada imbricata. The sequence goes on from VSWD01000011.1 coordinate 2,847,551, forward strand.
TTAATTCGCTTTATGTTTTTGCGATAATGCGGTGTCCCTTACCAAACATCGTATTATTTCGCTTGCTTAATTCTAAGATGCATCGAGGGTAGAAAATTTTTAGACCATTGTATTTCGAAATAGGTGTTAAAGGTTCGCGCTATACTTTAATTTCATTCAGCATATTAGGTATTATATGTTAAAGTAATTTATTATAGCCTTATTTCGAATCACCCCTATGGTAGGTAGAAGAAGTCTCGTTTTGCCTTGGTGCAGTACATACATGGTACACATGTATTTATTGTACTAATTTCAGATCATGATGACAAAAGCAATATTTTGCTTGGCATTTATCATCAGCATGATTGTGCTAATATAGATTCCCCAGTTGGGGCAAGAAAAAAAGGGTAAGTATCACATCATTTTGATATGTTGAAAAATGTACTGTACCAGCTCATTTTGACAAAATTATTTTTCGAGGTAGGTAAGGTTTGCATGTAAGAACAATACACGATCATTTTGGACATGTAAGGCGGATCCATAACTTTGTGCGCTCAACTTTAGACCTAGCAAACATGTGATTAGGGTTCAATTTATAATGCTTTTCTAAGTTCCTCATACTTAAGTATGACAATTCAAAAATAAAACAAAAATAATACCAATACTTATAACATTTGTTTATATGAAATTCTATTAAATGTTTAAATTCTTTACACATGTAAAGTAGGAGCAGTGCTGTTTTATTCGCACAAAGGTATACGTATATGAATAAACAAATAAATTTTTGCTTGAAAAAAAAACATGATGTAGATAGTCCTGTGATAGAACACGCTTCGGTTAAGATTTGCTACATTTTGTACAGTATGTTCCGATAGTCATCACTTATAGTTTATAAAATTTTTCTTTCAATTTGAATAAACATTTCAAAATTTCAGCTGCCCCCCCCCCCTCATTCTTACTTGATTGTTTTCCTCCCTGCTTCTTTTTCATACAGATAGTGGCAAAGATTTTACATTTATGCATGACAGAACCTCTTCTTGCTCCTTAGAGACTAATGAAGGTGTTTGTAGTGTTGTAAAAACTTTTGCCCGATCCCATTTCGTTTTCGGAAATAAAATATGTTTAAACTAAACTAATGAAATGATAGTATTTTAAAGACAAATTAGGTTATGCTTTAAGATTCAGGACCTTTCAAAGTGGACATTAAATTGGATCCATGTTCTTTTCAATCCTATGACGTCGATGATGACGGCGTGATGACAGAGAGGGAACTAATGCACACATTCAAAAAACATGGTAAAGTTGGAGCGAAGGAGGACGCTTGAATAAAACGCTTGGTTAAGGCCCTGGATGGTGAAAACCGTATGTAAACAATTGCTTGCGATTTTTCATGATTTTGGATGATTAAAATTAATTTAAGCAGCTTTTCGTTATATCACATATTAATTCTTATTACCTTATATCCGACTCCACTTTCTTTTCTATTTTAAAATGATTTTCACTTCAATTTGATAATTACCATCCTATTTTGTATCCAGCCTTAGATTTATCCAAATAAATTTTTCGCATATTATGTATGAGATTGAATATCTGAATCGGCCATTAAATTCTGAAGGAAATAAAAAAAATCTTTGTTTGTCTATAATGACTTACTAGAGAATAGGCGATTTGATTAAAACTGCATCTACATGTAATACTTTACATTACAAAATTTTATCAATACATTCATAAATAGTTTTGATTCTTAATCTCGTTCGTATTCCCTGTTCTTTTAGAAATCATTACTCGATATGTTTATTTTTCTTTTAATCGGAATAAATTGAATATTTCGAGATTTATGTTACTCCTCATGTAATTATTAGGTGTCAAAACAAAATCGACACCTTCATCTTCCATAAATACATGACTTCTATGTGAATATATTTATGTGTTACGTTAACTTTTAAAAACACATTTATTCAATACTTTGAAATACTTTCGACATGCCAAAAATCAAGCTATGTCTCCTTGCTATTTGTAAAAGCAAAAACGTGATATTGTAGACATTATACTTTATAAACATATTCGCTATTTTCGAAAACCAGAGTTACTTCCAATATTAGACGGTTTTTGACGTAGACTGATGTCTGACGTCATCACATTGTATGGAACATTCCTAAAAGTCTGGGAAATGACGGTATAAAAATCGACGTTTTCTTACTATTTTCATGACGTCCCAATTGTCGTACGTCAGATGCCGTCATTAAATGGGGAAAACTTTGTATTCCACAAAGACTCAATATGTAATAGTTTCTATTATATGATATCTCCAGTGTGAATACATGGATGTGTAACTTTTCTCTAACATTTTATTTAGATGATGGCATCATCACCAAAAAGCAGTTCAAAGCCTCAGCTTCCTCTGTGATTAAAGGATGTTGATGTAAGTAGACCTACATGTAATCGAGGATCTCACAACTTTTATTCTACAAGATTTTTTGAAAATGTCATCATTTAACTTCTTGCTATTTTCATAGCAGCTAAAACACAAAAATTTATACAAAATTTGCTTTTTCCAAATAGTCCAACAGGACAATTTTAAGCACAAAAACAGAAAATAATTTTCATACAAAATAACGAAATATATTCACAACATAACACTTTTCAATTCCTCTTTCATTTTCGGCTCTGATTTGAGTGTAGTTCTATGAGTCCAAGCAATTACATATTGATTTGAACGGAAATTAGTACTAAGTTGTGCTCAGAATTATTGATTCTCCACAATATTAACTAACAATTTTAAACTATTTTTCTATTACAGATGGAGAAAACATTTTCTGTACCTGAACATATGTAAAAGAATAAATATAAGCAATGAATATATCGGACTTATTGTCATCATTTAATAGTATATCAAAATGGATCTTGACATAACAAAATTGAAAGGATGAAAAAAGGATGAAGTCGCAAAAAAGGACTTCTGAAAATAGACAACATCCGCTCTTAATAGACATCCGAGAATTACTAGTATGAAGCTAATATAACAATTCCCGATAATGAAAGAAAAATGCAGGATCTGAATGTTTCCATTATTTGAATATATCAAAGCAAGAAGTGAAAATGTTTAAGAAAATGTTCAATTTAAGAAACATCTGAATAGTTGGTTCCATAAAATGATGGTGAGGGTGTTGTTGTTTGTCTAATTGTCTCCTGGGTTTTGTCACTGTTTGTTACAATCTTGCGACAATTTGATCAATCTCAACCTTTTTCTTACAAAAAAGACTCGGATGCCAGTAGGCGCAATTTTAAAAATAGGTCACCGTTGGTCTATCAATTTTTGTTATCTATCATGAAATACAAGTTCCAACACTGGATATAAATATAAAAATACTGATCATGATTTGATGTAAATCAGTCCACATTGACCTGTGTGTTATTTACATCATTACTTACTCAAGTGCCTGTTTACTGTTACATCGATTTGATATAAATCTGTCAACCTTGGCGTGCGTGTTTTCTATGCCATTACAAATTAAGGGTGAGAGGATCCGAATGAATCCTGCGGATGTCATCCCCTATGATCAGCAAAGGGTGGTCTTGCAGGAGATATTTTTCATTCCCTTATAATTACGAGCTTAATTTTGATAAAAAAAATGTTATTTTTCTTACAAGAAGGGATATTTTGGGTATTGCACAACCTGTCTTTCATAGTGAGATGATAAACAAAATAAGAAGGACCAAAGGTAGACAGCATAACCATAAAAATGCGTAAGAATCATCAAACGCCATTTTTACCGTGGATATGATCCTAATGTCACCAGACGGACACAATCTACAGACTTGTACCAGCGCATTCTTAAGACTTGCACCCTCACTGACTGTGACGACGGGATTTCATTCTCTCTCTGAATATCTGTCGGACTCCTTGGGTGATAACATACATGAGCTCACTACAGCCAGCAGAGCATGGACTGTATTACGTACGCCTTCTTTTTATATTAATTTACATATTCACCTGTGTTGCTTGGGCCCCTGCGTTTTGCTGTCAAGTTTGTGTGAGGAGGAGTTTTATACTACAATTGTGCGTTCTTCGAGACCTTTCAGTAACGGGAAAAGTGGGAGTGCTGTGCGCACGTAATCCGGATGACCACACCATTTGCTACTTGCTTAGCAGATAGCCGTCTTAAGTCGGCACCGGTTGCCTATTAGTCTCGTTCGTTTATGTGTTAATGTTTCTATGTCGTATGCATCTTTTTCGTTTCTTGCTGTGTTCGACTTCTCTGTGTTTCGGTGTTTTGCTGTTGGTACTGCAATCGGGTCTGGTTGGAGATCCCCTCCCTTCTTTTGTATATGGAAAAAGAAACAAACAGATATGAGTTCAAACAATACTCATTTTCATACATAATGAAGCAAAAATATTACACTCATAATGAATTAGGATATTGATAAAAACTACAAAGCTTGTTTATAGCTCTTCTGCTTAAGGATCCCGCACCCTAAAAGAGTACTTCCGGTAAAAATGTATGCACATTTTCATCATTTCCCGACAAATGCCGATTATTTCATATTCGGGAATCTTCGGGATGACAGAGTAGATCATGGTAAGAGAATTGTAATCCCTAAATTTAGATAGAATAGTATGTACAGCATTCTTTTCTAACATATTTAAAATTCTTATTTCTGGTATTTATCATTGAAAATGCATTAGGGGTTGAATACCTTAAACATGACGACGTTGTAGTTATCACAGCCAAATATACATGTATGAAACGTAAGAATAAGAGAATAGACTCACAACGACAACCTGATTTATCAGAAAATTGAAGTGTTCTATCTCGCCACCACCTTCAACAACACTTGAAAACAGTATTCGATGCATATATTTTTTATGATACATTGTTGAATAATGTCTAAAAGTCATTCATGTATACTCTTTACCTCAGAGCAATACCTACATACATGAACATATCTAGCATGTCTGGTCCATGCAAATTTATCTGTTCTGAAATGATGCTATGGAATTTGAAGACGTTTTACATCTGCACCAATTGGTGAGTGTCACTGCTGGTGGACCAGAAGTCCCTGATGGCACATGTAGCAAAGTTCGATCAACATCGGTTGATCGTTTCTTCAACGTACTCAAAATTTTCTGTTATCAAAATCTTTTAAAATTTCTAAAACGTGGGTCATATAGCATCATATCCCACCCATCCTGATACGTTTTTCGGTATATTTAGGACATTGTAACTTTTACACTCTTTTGCCATATAACATTGTTTAGATTCAAGATCACTGACGATCGTTAAGTACCCGAAACGTTCATGTCTTGTCCTTGCTGCAAATTTATCTGTTCTTGAATGAAGTTATAGAATTGAAGACGTTTAACATCATAGCTATTTTGGTATAAAAGATGCCAATGTGGCATTCGTGTTTTCAATGTGACATCATATATACTTTTTTTGCTATTTCGGAAAATTTTATCGAAAAATATCATCGAAATTAAAGGATGTTAACATCTAAGGACCATCCCTCCGATGCTATTTTTGAATATACATGTATATATTTTATTTGGATATGCTACTGAATCGACCCTACAGGAAAATTGGAGCCGCGCACTCTCTGTAAAGTAAATGCAGTAATTTGAATTCTAAGAATAACACAAGAGGGCGCTAGTGAAAGGAATTTGAGCTGCGTATGAAAAGCACTTTGGCTGGAAGCATCACTGGTGAGAATTTAATATTCGAAACATGTGTCTGGTGTGTGAAAATTAGTTTGAAATGTTCTTCAAGAAGGTATAAAATTCCGTATTATTTAATGTTTTCGTATATAAGTCTCTATTCCATGACCATAATACGACAGAAATCAATTATTTCCACTGCAGAAGAATTTCCATGTAAATCGCCCGTTAGTCAGAGGGATTTATGAATTATAATTCTGGATGCCTATTGTGACTTCTTTATTAGTTTGAATGTACAGAGAATTTAATAGTGTTCAGATACTTTTTACACGCGCATTATAAATGCTAAATGCGATAATTGATATTTGATACAAATGAAAAAATGAGTAATGACTGCCTTTCCTTCGGTGTTTATGGTAGTATAATTTTGGTTTGACATAAGCAATTGCGTCTTGGGGGGAGGGGGGTCTCATCCCTATCTTTGTTGTGTATAATATAAGGAAACATATCCCTAGAGAAACTGAAATTTTCATTTGATTTTCACTAACATAGTATAACTTAACTTCCTTAGAGTACATTTTCCCCGCAAAAAAGTTAGAAGGTAAAACAAAGGAGGAAATCTCCAACAACACCAGGTTGCAGGACACATTGAAAAACCCAAAAACACCCAGTGCAAAAACACAGAGTAGACAAGCACAGGAAGAGACGCATAGGTGACAAGGAACGTCAACGCACAACACAGAAACATCAAACACAAAGGACTACACATAAACCAACGAGAAAACTTGCAAGAAAACACACGATGGAATAAATGGAGAAACCGACCTGGCTGATCTCTTGCTTGGGAGTTGTTAAAATGCTAGTAAGTAGAGGGAACAAATATTCCTTATTTTAGCTTTAGGGCTAAATCGCTCTCATAAAATTTGATATTTTAAAAATATGTAAATTCTTAGCAGGAAATGAGAGTTTCCGGTAAGTTCTTCAAGTAAACACTGGAATTCTCTGTAGATCCTCCGGATATGAAGTCTTAAATACGTTAGTCAATCAGAACCCTGAGCGCTTATCTTGTTGGTTGTTCCCCTTGAAAAACAAAACAAAAAAAACTTGGTACAGAACTTAGAGCAAAAACTATGAAACAGTAGCGGATGAGAAATTGAAAATGCATCAGTTAATTAGATAATCAGATCATGTTTATTGAGCGATACTTACTTTGATCATCTTGACATATTTAATCAACAAAAAAATGATAGATTTTACCTTTTTTCATGAAATATAAAAACTTGCACAAATTTTCTTTAATTTTTGTAGAAAACACATTTAATTTGCAAAAGATTTTATTATTTTAATTTTGTTTTGTTTTATGACTTTGGGCTCAAAACCTACCAGCACGAGGAGGCAAAACAGAAAATAACAAAGAAATGGCCTTAGTTGATAAAAGACCGTTAAGGAGGCTCAATAATCGTTTGACGTCATCATATTCCCGGCGTCAATACTGGTTCGAATAGTACCGAGTGCGGTTTCGGTCTTCAAACTCCCCCAATTCGCTTGTATCTTGACGGATTTCGACAAGTTTGGTGTTGATGAAACCAGAAAATTATCATCTACAATCTGAGTGTAATAAATAAATAGTCAATTGTATCGTTAAATCTATATAAACAAAAATATCCCGTTAGTGAGATATCCCGACTACCGCCGTAAACGTATTGTTTTTATAACGTCATCATCGGAAATTCAACCGCTTGTTGCTTGGGAACAAAATGAAGTAGGTAAATGTAAGTCAGTGCTCAAACAGGATATTTTATTGGAGATTTTGGCGATACCCTAGATAAGATATTTTAAGTTTAGTTTCTCTAAAAAGATTTGTTAAAAGAATTTTTCTTCAATTTTGTCAACTTTCGTACTTTCGCAGCGAGATGTTATCGAATAAAGTTTCCCTATTTAAAAACTTTGAGCGAGTGAATTTTAGTTTTAACCCTGCTTTGTTCAAAGATGTATCCATTTAACAGATCGAGAACGGGGGAGGTGAATGACGTCCAATTATTGACCTTGAACGTCAAAATGCTTTTGATCCATATTTCCGTATCTCCGACACCCGGCGATTTATATCCACCATCGTTGTACTTTGAAAAAACCGCTTATTTTACATTGAACATTAACGCCTTTTAAATTATAACTATATCTAGAAATTTCATCTTCTGTGTTACTTATTTCAGAATTGCCCCCTTCTTTAAACATTATTGACCACCCTAGCCCACCGCCCTTAAAATCGTTACTATGACAACCAAGTATTTTGAATGGGGATGAACGAAAACATGTACTTTTTTAAATTTCGTTTTGAAGAACAAAGTTTGTAGTTGAGAAATATGTAAAAGAAAATAACTTCTGACAAAGACTTCTTATCACTTTGATGACACATAAGGGTACTGGGTACTTATTTTTTAGCTTTTCTTTTTGGGTGGGGGGTGCACAAAATGTACTTTTTGATATACTATAGGTTACAACTATGACGAATTGTATCTATGAGTCATAAACGGGAGTTAACCCTAATTACTGTCCTGTTCACTAATTCCAGAGCACCCTGTTTTTGCAAATCATTCCGTCGTCTGAATAATTTTCCTATTAATCATTGTTTCCGAGAATTGACCTCCTTTACTCGTAACTGGAAATTAATTTCAACTTACCCTATCTGTAGAGCTGCAACGATTCACCGCGGTGCACCGAGAATCGCGATTCTTAGCTCTGACTCGAATCGCGAGTCGTAGTGGTCAGAAACGATTCGAGTCGAATAGTCTAAATAATGCAGAAAAACGTTCAAATTTCAACTTTATAGTATTCACTATTCGCACAAATCGCAGGATTCCCAATAAGAATAATTTAAGGTGATGATTTAGAATAAAAAGTTAACCTTTGAAGTGCATTTTATCTAGCAATTCGTATGAAAATACAGGGTCAGAGGAAATTCGAAACGGCGACTTTTACCGCATTTCAACGAGCGCGCTAGTGCTACCCCAAATTGAAAATTGCCTCTTTTGAAGTATTTTACCTATGCACTTCTTTGTGCAAACTGGCTAGTTATCATATATCTTTTGTACACAGTATTGATTTATATCTCCAGAAGGCCGTTCTGTGGAAAGGGGGGGGGGGGGGGGGCTTGAATAATATTTCCACATGATACATAAACATATATATCATACAGTGCTTTCACATGAACTGGGTATTTTATGCATTTTTATACCCCCGCCATAAAATGGTGGGGGTATATAGTGATGCACATGGTTTTTTTTAGATTGAAATTAAATTTTTCAAATAGAAGGAAAAAAAATTAAATATCCTTGGAAAATTATATTGCAAAAAACTCGAACCGAAAAAACCCGAATCGAGACATAAAAATCGAAATCGAACCGAATCGAGAAGTTCCCGACTCGTTGCAGCTCTACCTATCTGCTGTCTTCAAACCGCAATATGAAAAATAAAATGTCTACGAGAAATTCAATTGTTAATTTCAAGCCGCCGCCATATTGTTCTCCGTGTCAACAATAGTAAACACATTCTGCACACATCGGTATTTTCCGATTCCGTGCGGGACTTCATCTGGAAAAGTACCTCTGCCGTCAGCCGAACTACTTTTCTGCAAGAATCTTGCAATAACTTTCAGGAACGGAGATACATCAATAAAGATATTCTTTTTAGATTTTCTTTTCTATTATAATCCAATTGAAAACTCTTTCTGTGAAGATAAAACGCTTACAGTCGTTATAAATTTTGTAAATTTTCTCGTAGCGAACACACATATCTTACGTAAACAGGCACTTTCAGTGCTAAAGACGCCGTAACGGCCTTTTGATACGTAGCGCGTCTATGACGTCATAGACTAAAGTCCGCGTAAGAGAATTTATCACGCCTCAGACAAAAATGTTGGAATCTGATAGGTCAGATCATGGTCACATGACGCCGTGAAAAAAGCCGTATCAGGCTTGTAAATCCGTATCGGGCGAATAGTTTATTATGACGTCGTGAATTGTATGATACAGAGACCCCCACACATACAGTAAGAGGTCTTCGAAGTGATAAATTCACTACACGGTTAGTTAGTGACCTGATACGGAAAAATACATGGTGTGAAAAGAAAACCCGTATCGGGCTCGTCTTTCGCCTCGCCCGATACGGGTTTTCTTTTCACACCATGTATTTTTCCGTATCAGGTCACTAACTAACCGTGTAACTAATAATAGCTGCAGGCAAGGATACTTTGCTTGTCTACTTTGTTTCCTTGCGTGCGAGATGTAGTAAACAGTGACGTCAAAGCCTCCGACGTCACACAATTTCAGCGATTTTACTATAGAAAATCCCCGTAGACTTTTTATTTTCCGTCCTATTTTTAACTTAACTTAAGTACAGCCAAAACAATGGTATTTTCTGTTACGACTAAAGGAGTTCTAAAAAACTGATACATTTTTGGAAGATGACATTATCATATTTTATAGAAAATCGGGAAAACAGGGTGCTCTGGAATTCGTGAACAGGACAGTAGATCATATTAGATAATATTTACAAAACAAGCAAAGCGTCATGCGTAAAAATCCAACCTTGTAAAGGAAAGCCACATGACGTGAAGGCTCGACAGTATACCGTATATAATGTGTATACAAAACGCACGGTGTGTCAGTTTTAAGAAAAAAGAAGTGTTCAATTATGCCGCAAGAGGGCAGCCTTTCAAATACGGTTCAAATACAATTCAAAATAGGCCACCTATCGAAATTCAAAATGACGAAAAATGTCCGAGGTAGGCGAGTTTTGTGAACTTTTTCATTTTTAGGTCATAATGGAATTGACAGTTATTGTAATTTCTCTGATATGGTCGCCGTTTTCTAGAACGACCCACATCCACGGAGTTTAGTTTGATAACGGATTGCTGTGCTATGGCCGTTGGATAAAAAAGCTGCCAAAATAAATGTTGTCTTATACATTCATCAAGAGAACGTATTATTTTAGAAATACAGCTATATCAGGACAGTATTCAACTGTTAGTATAAAATTTAATTTGTCATGGTTAGGTCACCATGGAATTGCGTCATTTAACAGTGACGTCATAATGTAAAATAACGCCAAAAGATTTTGACTCGGACATTGGAAATTTACGAAGAAATTACCGGTTCTGCCGTAACGTGTAGAGTGCCGTTTCCACGTCCATAACATGTGGATATACGCCATGATGTAATTTGATTAAAGATAGCAGGGATAACGTCATACGTACAAGTTGCACTAGAACTTGTAACTAAACCTCTCTAATGAATCCCCATCAGCAGTACTTATAATTTAGTAAGTACACATAAAACACGCTACCACAGAAACACGGTGAACAACATGTTTTAACGACCCACATCCACGGAGTTTAGTTCGATAACGGAATATACTGTAGGTGGTGCTAATAGAATTTTTTCACCGTGACGAACTTCGCACTTCGAACTTTGCACTTTGATTTCATAAGCTGGTTGCCGAAAAAAGCGCGCCAGTTGTACAGGAAGTCCAATTTATCATTCTATTGAGCATACTAATCAAAATGTAAATGACTCCGCTTATGAGTTTATACGCGAACAATAGCTACGCCACTTTTTCTTCAATGTTCCAAGTGCGAAATTACGAAGTGCGAAGTTCGAAGTGCGAAGTTCGTCACGATGAAAAATGTCTAATAAATGCACGTGTATTAATTGAAAGAGCGGTGTGCTATGGCCGTGGGATTAGAAAACTGCCAAAATATGTATGTATTCTTTCAGAAATACAGCTGAATCAGGACTTAATACTCAATTGTTTCAACTATTAATATAAAATGTGTTGCAGGTGCTCTTACTTTGAATAAAGTTTATTGAAGAATTGAAGTTTCATAAATGAAATTCCAGCAATTTCAAATATTGCCATACATAGTATTTTTCATGGAAACTGCTATTTTGAAATAGAACATTGGATAGCGAAGACCACCCCACATGAAATAAGACAAAATAGATTTTTATGGACAGTATGTCATCCTTATAGGATGGAATTGGATTTTTTCATTCCATATGAAACATTTCAAATTTTATCAAATTTCCAATTTCATCAACTTCATCATCTAAATATGCTACAATTTTACTTCAAGTGGCAATAATTTAATCTACTTAATATTCACGTCAAAGACGCCCTAACGAAAAAGTACTATAGTATACTATAGTATACTACAGACAGGTCCGGGTGTAATAGGGAAAAAACAAAAAACGCAGTGTATTTATTTCAGGTGTTTTCTACAGGTAAATCAGAAAACACAGTGTTATTGTATTCCCCCTCTGTCACTTTCATCCCCCTCTGTAGCTGCTATATGCCCCTCTGATGGAAGGTGTGAAAATTGCTCAGGTGTGGAAGTTACCCTGACAAAAGGCCAGGTAGTGGCATTTATACTAGAAGGAAATATTAGATACCATTACATGTATGAAGGCTGTTTTCTGTTTATTTTTCAAAACTTAACAAACACTTGGAGTTTTAACATGTATAAAAGTGTATTTTAATTTCATAATTTAAACTTTATAATATCCACTAATTTTATAATAAATTGAAGTTTGTTATTGGACATTCAAAAACTGAAATTAAAACATGCTAAAATATAAGATAAAATTATTTTATAATTATACTTTTTTTTTTCTTTCTAATATCCATAATTATCTTTTTCTTTTTCTTTTTTTTTTCACATATTGGACATTCAAAAACTGAAATTAAAACATGCTAAAATATAAGATAAAATTATTTTATAATTATACATAATTATCTTTTTCTTTTTCTTTTTTTCTTTTTCTTATTCTTTTTTTTTTTACATATGGATATCTGAAAGAAAAAATATACATAAAAACAAAACAATAATTATAGAAAAAAAAATATTGTACTTTGTAATTATACAAAATTTCATTCAATTAAAGAAAAGCTTTTTAAGAATTGAAACATATTTTTCAAATATGTCAAAGACTCGATTTCAGGGTCAGTGTCCCCCCCCCCCCTCATGAATTTGTCCAATACTTTCAGCCGGTAACGCTGCCTGTGCAAACAACATATACCCCTGCGTTAATCTGATTATCTGTTTAGCTTAGGTGACTTCTCCGGACAATAATTTCCCACGCCTCAGAATATGAACTAGATAAAACACGGGAATTATAAATTTTAGAGTCCTCACAATTATGGCCGGGGTATTGGAGTTTGATATATATTTTATGTCGTTTAAACAGTCATAAAGTGTTTGTATATCAACGTCACGATTTTTTTTCTCATAAATACTAAAGATGGGTAAATTATTTTGCGCTCCTGTAACAGTCAGATTTTTTTTTTTTTTTTGACAACAACATTTATATCGTTACGCGATAAACTTATGACACGTGACGGTACGACGTGAATCAAGCAATACATGTAAACGTTTTCTCGTAGCGGGGGGTATGTCAATATAGAAATATGCAATGTACACATGTATTTTGATAATGTAACACATTTCATCATACATTTAATGAAGGAAAATTACGGTCTACATGTTTAAAGTACGACGGAAAATGAGATTAACGTACGTGCGTAGTACAGGTGGAAGCCACAAAAGCCGTTTCTCTGGTAAATACAAGCTTGCTGTGGACTACAAGACGTTTAACACCTGGAACCAGGTATAAATCAATAAACACAGCGCGGTATTTATGTCTTTTAAACGACACCGTAGACTTTATCATCTTTTCACTTCCCGTCTAAATAGGACCTTAATATAATATATTGATCTTTGAAATTTACCATCACGGACATTTCACTGACGTTCAATCGTGTATTTATCCCACAGACTAGGAATTTACAGCATGGAGTACATCGGATACGAAAGGGGGGGGGGGGGTTGGGGTTGTACCAATACTATGTTCTCAAAACCTGGCAAGTCGGGCGACTATGCTATTTTAGTTGGTGCCGTCTACGTCGCCGGAGATTATTAAAGTGGCGTTCAGTGAGCCGTACTGGTGAGAAAGAGAGTCGTGGTATCGACAGATATTCAATATCAAGATAAACATGATAAATAGACAATCCCCCAACACTTTACCCTTTCTTTTTTTGTAAAATATTAGGGAATGAAAGAGAGAGTTACGTGAAATGTATTTGCGGCATCTAAATATTTCTGCAATTACATTTTTTTTTCAAAATATTTTTTATGATAAAATAGCGAATATTACGTCGGCGCTTCGGGCCGGTAATTTTGTTTTTGTTTTTTTTTTTCGATATGCTTTTTTAATTTATTAACAAAGTCGCAGTCTACCTTCCCTCCAAAAAAAAGTAAGAAGGTGGCGGAATAGAGGAATGGCCAGGCCTAAAACGGCTGAATAGTAAGATTTTTTTAGTGTTGTAAATGTAGAAGCAGAGTTCGTGAAATGTATTGGTTTTAGCGGATTTGCTGATGAAAAAAAATTTTGGGTCCGATAAAATCTCACGTTATATCTTTTATTTGTACAGATAAAAATCCCTAAATGTCCTACATTTAATAGTAAGATTTCAAGAACTCTGCAAAACTCTACAAAAGACTACAAAGCTCTACAAAATTAGACGATTAGGTCCTATTCAAAAGCAATGGTAAACTACCTACACCCCCCTCTTTTGTTAGTCCCCTACCGGTAACGCCGAAGGGAACCCTTTTCTAAATTTTCAAGACATGTATAGACAGTCGTTATACTGTGCGCAGTCAGCCAAAAAGGTGTGAAAAACAAGTTGATTGTCAACCCCTCTGCCAGAAATATACTTGATCTAGGTAGAAGATTACCGTACCTGCGTACCTGTAAAATATAATTGCATTACCGCGCCCGCCCGCCCGAACCCCCCCCCCCCCTTTTTTTTTTGAAGAAAAAACAAATGAAACCCCTCTGCCAGAAATATACTTGGACTAGGTAGAAGATTACCGTACCTGCGTACCTGTAAAATATAATTGCATTACCGCGCCCGCCCGAAACCCCCCCCCCTTTTTTTTTTGAAGAAAATCAATGGATGGGATATTCACCGTTTTTAGAACTATAAAGCAGCAGACAGTGTTGTGAGTCGGGAATTTCTGTTGGTCTTTTTTTTTGGGGGGGGGGGGGGGGGGTCTGGAATAAGTCAGTACTATAGAGGATATTTTATTGTCATTCCACATAGTTCTTTCCCCCCCCCTCCCTCTCTCTCTCTCTCTCTCTGAATATTCCCTCTCTTAATTTTTCAATTTCAACTTATTTGGGGTACGACGAACAAAAAAAAAATAAATAAATAAAAATAAAGTAAAAAGAATAGAATAGAATAGAGGCCGGAAAAAGTGAATAATAACTATTCATAAAAAGCAAACAAAATGTATTGCGCACGCGAACAGACCGGCCTTTTTAATACATGTAATTTTCATCGACAAATGGCCAGTAGCTCTGAATCGAACGTGGATAATCTTTAGAAATATTTACAATGCGTGAATGAAGTCTTTAAGGTTACGCTAAATGTTGAAAACATAAAAATGTATACACTGGAATGTTACACCAAAAAAGTACCATAATATCTCATCAAACAAATTCCAACTTCCCACAATTATTAATGAAGGGGAAAGCTTTTAAATGGAAATGCAGAAGTCAGTACACATACCATTAATAATGAAATAATGCAGATTTTCATTTGGCAAATGAGATAAAAATCTGCCTTTTTTCAAAAAAATCCACTGCATATATAAATGATTCTTGGTATAAAAAGACTGAAGAAAACAGTTCTTATGATGTCATTGGAGGGCAAGCTAGATGTCAGCTTCCTGGGCTTTGCATAAAAAGTGCACAAATGGACAACGAAATGTTGGACCATGCCTGACGGAGATCGCCATTTTGAAAAATTGTAAGTGGTATCAATTCATATCAAATTCTTGTAATTGAAACGTAGCTACTGTTAATCGTGTATAAAATACTAATATTTCAACCTGTCTTTGTATCCTGGTAACACGTTTTACCTGCATCAGTGAGGAAAAACACTTGTTTACATCTATTGAAATTTGCAGGTGGTGTTGTTGTTGAAAACGAAAGTAGCTCTAGGAACAAATTCTTCATACGCCGAATTTACTATCGATAAAATCTACCTAAATATGTCATATAATTACATATCTATTTTTCATCTGAGCATTAAATCACAATAAGTGTAAGTATCTAATTTTATTCACTTTGAAATTGCATTATTAGTTTTTGATTACTTTGCACTTACATCAAGAGGAATCATTTCCACTCGGCGGTAAAACGCCGACGAAGACAAACATATTTAGCAGGGAATCGAATCATTTTAAAGGTATTGATCTGATGTATTCCTACTTAGCGTTGTAAATAGGTTTATCTTCAAGTGTTTTATGAGAGATCGGATAGGTATTTTTAATAGAAAACCTCTAAAAATCCAGCACAGACCTTCTACTTTGTGTGACGTCACACCGTAAAAAAAATAAACAGAAATGCAAAATTATTTTTTATTTTCTTGGTGTGATACGACTTATTTAGGAATAAAAGACCATATGATGTAAAGGTAAGATTAAAATTATTTAATTAAGCAGTAACTGTCAGACAGAAAAAAAAGGGAAACTATGGAAGCATGAAAGTGTAACAACTAACTTACTAAGCCAGCTTGTTGCAGATCTACTTCGAAAAAGGTAGCAAGTGTTGAGATAAAGGTGTGTGTAACTGTATATGAAATTTGCTATATCTACGCTCAGAAATATAATGTTAATTGCCTCATTTCATTCGTTTGATTGAATTATGATTGGACCATGTAATTGTGGAACACTCAGCCCCTATATTGATATAGCTGGTCCACTCGGTCTGTAAACATATGTACATAACTCGGATCTACGATATAGATTAGCATAATATAAGCGCACTATTTACAGAAAGCTAATATCTCTCATACTTGCTTCTAAAAGTTAAAATTATTTGCCAAAAATACATTTTTTTGAAATTGATGATCATGAAAGTTGGCAAGAAATTTATTTTTTTCAGAAATAAATAATCCGGGTGGCTGTCCTTTGAAAAAAAAATCTGACCTTAAAAAAAAATGCCAATCCCCCCCCCCCCCCCCCCCCAGAATCAAATGGATGTCCCGAAAAACATAAAAAGTATGTGGTGAAAATAAGTTTGTGTTTGGTTTTTGTTTCAATAAGTTTTGTTGCAACACTAGAAATTGACGTAATCTGTCTCAAAATTCTAATATATCTTGCCCTTCTTCTGAAATAATGTTTATGAAGCATGAAGTATTCTTTGATTGATCGGACTTCAAAGACAAATTGATGATAAAAACATAAGCTTTATAATATTTTGGAATTCGATTTAAACGATCAAGCTCTTCCACTCTAACTTTTCGGGACATGATGGTTCTTTTTTTGGTGGGGTTACTATGGTAGTAAACAATATATTAAAAATATCCTTTCTAATATTACATGTAGTCAAGAATTAGGTAATGTACAAAAACAAAAATATGTACCGAAACGACCTAAATCATGTACCGAAACGTCTTTGTACAATGTACCGAAACAACTTTTTTCTATGTACCGACACGTCCTTGTACCGAAACGTCCTGCACCCATTGACATGTACCTAGTACTGTTATTATGTTTACAGACCAAAGTGAATCTAATATATAAGACCTACTTAAGTGATCCACGGGCCATAGTGTTCCGAATTGCCCGTGATACGAATTATCTCTGCCTCAGGTCAGGTAACTTTTCTAGCAGTATATGTCATCAGGTCACATGCAAACTTGGTCAATATGTTGTACAAAATGTATAAGTTTAAGCCTGGCCCATCACACTTTCACAGATCGAGCAACATTGGCTACAACTTCAAAATAAAACAATTGGGATTCAAAATGTTTGATGAACCATGATAGCTGTGACTCTGGTACTGAATAACTGATTGCTTCAGATTTGTACGGTTTGATACAAGTAGAGTACGTATAGCTACAGGTACATGTAAGGATTGCTAGCTACTAATAGCATCTCAACTTTAATACTCGACTTGTGTACTGATGGCTACCACCTACAGCTACGATTTCAGTACGTATTCGTTGTATTGGTATGACTGGCTTGACTTTCCTTTGTATTTTTACAACATAAGTATTTACTAAAACACTCAATATGCTTTCAAGATGAGGTTGTTTCACTTGTTTTGTAACAGTTTGAAAATTAATTCAAACGCCTTTATATCATAATGTAAAAACTAATTGACCTCAGAATGCACAACTTGAAATAAATTACGTAACGACTCCATCCATTATGCTAACCGTGACCTTCCAATGTCAAATCCTTGGCTATTCGTAGTAACTCATATGTGAGTCCTAGCTATGAGTAGGGGAGTAACACTGATACTGATAGCAATCAGTAGAGCTATTTTTTCACACAAATGGCCTAGATTGCTACGCCTATGGGCTGCTACAACTCCTCTATGCCATCTTCATCGATGGCTGATTTTTAGAAAAATTTAAACTTATTCAACAATTTTCTTGGCTCTTCCAGATTTACAAATAGATACAGATTGCTAGTCGACTGCCCACGTGGACTCTAAACATGTAGCTATGGATTGCTACGGATAGCCTAGAACTGAAGAATGCGTAATTCACCTTGATCCATACATGTAGCTACATGTATTATATCCATGGCCTGATCCGTGAAAGTATGATCAGGGGTGGCTTTATACTTACATGTATTAGTTGATTAAAAGCAAAGATTTTATCTTATCTTTATTTATCTTTCAATAGCTGAAGATGGTAATTATCTTTAAACTCGACACTAATTATATTAAGTAACTCAATTATAAGTAATTGCATAGAAACTTACAATGCATAAAATAAATCATATTTCTTTATTTTACAGGAACCTCAGTCAAAAAAATGCAAAATTTCATCAACAGGCCAATGTCTCACGAGTGCATTGTTAATGAGGTACTGATAACAGAAAAGAATTGAACAAAGGCATGTTCTTCGGATGACATATGGTTCTGACGGTGAAATTAACACTGTATATGAGGTCCAATATGAAGGTGAGGAAGATCATCCATATGAGAAATATCATCACAAAATGTTCATCTGTAAAACTCTGCGATGTTTAGATGTCAGTAGGAAACTTTTTGATTTTAATTTAAAATTTAAAGTTGGTAAGCTGTATAATTTCATTTATTTTAGGTTCTCACCTGTATGAATCATTATACTTATAAGATGTACATATACATGTAATATGATACATTTGTATGTAACCTAAAAATATCTATATGAAAAGTTTTGCAGAGATTTAAAGATTTAAATTCTAACAATTTAAGGGGTCTACATGTATTTGTAAAGTTGGTTCATGTACTGTAGTGTATATTTTTTAAGAAGAAGGAGATAAATTTTCATAGCATATAACAAAAAAGATTGTCAATTGTACCTTTTTGCTGCATTTTTCACCTTTTATAGAGTTGTAGAATACTGTAATAATGATTGCTTTTACAGATTATTCTGGTAACTCTAGCATTTTATCTTAAGTTTAAGACCTTGATGACCATGACCGTTGAACTTGAAAATCAATCAGGTTCACACAATTCCTCCATGATAAACATTTGTCAAAGACTTCATTATTCTCTGGAAGACTTTCTTTTTCAAAAAGCTTTAAGTTTAATCTGACAGTGACCTTGACCTTGTCATTAATTGTTATATGCTTTATTCTTTTCACAGACAACTTGTAAAGAGCATATGTATGGTCATTCCATTTTTAAGCTGAACTACAATGACGCCAAAGAGTAGTGAAGGTAAATAATGCATAATGTGAGATTGGAAACATCAGTTTAATTTTAACTTTAAATTTAGCAATCAATCGATCAACCAATTTAAAGATTTTTGTTTAAAGAAAAAAAAGCAAGGTGGAGATTTAATGAACAAGTCAATACATGTATTGTCATCTTAATGATGAGTTTTACATGTTTTATGTATACAAAGTCATTACTTGTTTTCCTGCTATCAGTATGTCTGTCAATCTGCACAAATTAAGATTAAATACATGATCCATACTGAAGATCCATGACCAGAAAGATACAATTATTGTTTTACGAATATCAGGGATGTATATGCATGTATGTTCCTGCAAATACAATGTATTCATATTTTTAAGGCATTCATTTTAATTGTAAATTCAGAAATGAAAGCATATGTTATGTGACTACGTCAGTTTCATGCATATCTATTTTTCATAAAATCTTCTACAATGTATTACATGTATTTGATTTTTTTAAATTTAAAAATCACATCTATTTCAGCTGTTTCCATAAAATCTACATCATACAGGTAGTAATACAGATCACACAGCATAATGGTATAAGAAGAAGCAACCTGATGATTAATAGTACATGTACTCTCAATAAGTAAGTGTCGAATGTGTGTGTGTAAAGTTACGGAAAATAGAAACTGGTAGAAAGTTGAAAAATAACTCTAAACAATTTTCAGTCGAGCTTATGTGATTGCCCTGTGTCTGGTGTCTGTCCTTTTGTCTGTCCATCTGTTTAATTTTTCTCATGAAAGCGAGTCCTCTGATGGTAAAAATTAAATTTTTTTTTGCATTATAATGGTGTAGTTGTACACCTAATTTTTGGGCATTTTCTCCTATATAACTGTAATCTTGTGAATACAAACTCTCAGAAAGTATAATTGACCAAGAATTAATTCTTTTAGCATTATAATGGATCAGTGGTCTAGTTGTACACCTGATATTTTGTTTGAGCGCCTGACCCTCAGGATAATTGAAAAAGGGTGTGATCACTTTCTCCTATATACATGTAACTTTAACTTATCTTTGGAAGACCGATTCTTAAAAAGTATAATTGAAAGATAATAAATCTGTTACGCCCCTATAATCTGAGATTCAGGGACATATAGTTTTTTGCATGTCCGTTTGTCTGTATGCAATACCAAAATTTTGACCTTGTGACCTTGACCTACTTTTTAAAAACTTTATAACTTTGGCCATAACTTTTGAATTGTAAGTGATGAGGCTTTTATATTCCACATTTCTATTCCTTGTGACAAGACCTTTCAATGGATATACCAACATTTTTTAATTTGTGACCTTGACCGCGGAGTATTAAAGATGCCAACGGGGGTACTTGTGTTTCACAAACACTTATTCTATTTTGCATGATAAATGTTTGTATGGTCTTGTTGTGTGTCTGATATTTTGTTTGAGTCGCATGCCCCTTAAGTTATTAGAAAATTGGCGTGGTCAACTCTAATAGTATGTTATTTATATCTTTCGAACCCAAATTCTCAGAAAGTATATTTTATAGAGAGTTAATTCTTTTTGCATTATAGTATGTCTGTGGTCTAGGCTTTGTTTATCTGATATTTTATTTGTGCTCCTGACTCCCATGGTCTTGGAAAAAGTGTGTGCCACTTAGATGAATTTTACCAAACAACCAGGAGAGCTTCAGTCTTGTCAGAGACTTCTAGTCCACCATATAGAGACTATACATATCTTTTCATTCAATTATTTCAACATGTTCAGCTGTAAGCTAAACATAATATCAATATGTGAAAATATACAATTTTTGAAGGTTTACTCCCCCCCCCTTTTTTTCCATTTTCAGGTGACCTTAAATATAATGAGCCATCTATAAACAACCTTCTGTCTTGTTTTAAAATGTTCATTGCAGTTTCTTAAGATTTGATTAACCATAAAGTAAATTACATTGAATACATTTTACGTTCATTTAATTATTACCCTTTATGGGCTTCCATACTTTTGATAAAAATAGTCCCAGTACATTTCAATCCTCCATTTTCAGTTCTAAAATAAGATTTTTATTTTCTCATTTCTGAACTAGTTAAACATTAGAATAGTAATTTTAATCTAGGTTGCCCTTCATATGAGTGCTATAAATGTATTTTGGCATTTTTTAGGAAATTGAAGAATAACAGTTGCTGGTGGATTTTTTGGAAGTGACAGTATACAAAGTCATTGGTTATTCATTTGGAGGAACTGTGACATGCTAGAAACTATATTAAATATATTCTGCAGTCTATTACGAACATTTTGATGTATGATATTGATAGCTAATATATAAAACAAGGGAAAAAATCTTATGTTGAACTTTATTCAAAATTAAGGTTTAGCGTAACCTTAAGACAGCGTTCTATTCTATCGCACACCTTATACTCGCAGATTAGACGTTGCCGTAAAATGACTTGTCACGGCGCGCTGATTGTACGTTGGAACATTTTTTATTTAAAGACGGATTTACAAGACAATGTTATTTCCTTAGATAAATAGATAGATAGTAACCAGCGATCGGAAATTAACCAGCGACCGGAAGCTATGCATGACGGATTGTTTTTTCATGAATACGTACGTCTCGTCGGTGAAAAATTATAGCGCGTGGCGGTGTCTGGGAAACAAAGAATGAATTTTATATGGCCGGGTCTACATAAAATAAATACGATAAATTAGAGAAACAAGAGGAGAGCGATTGCAAACTCGAATACCGACTTCTTTGAAAATTAATAGATCGGAGTCCATGGCCGAACATAAAGTACAAATACACAATGTATTTATTTCAATAAAACCTTGATTTGACACGTACATTTTTTTGTACATGTATGCAAAGACGGGGTTCATCTATAAACTTTATGTATATTGTCAGATAGTTAAACTGGTAAACTGTAAACAAATCAAAATAATTTGGGCCTATTTGTATATGAAATTGTTGTTCTATTTCCAGTTACTCAATTTTTTTTTTCTTCCTTTTTTAAAGAAATTTATATATAAAATCAAAATAATAAGTTTGTAAGAATATGATTTTTATTTCATTTCTACTTACCCATACAATTTCTTCTTAATTTAGAAAATCATGAATAAGGATAACTTTAATTCAAATGATATAATGAATATGAATATAATTAAATATGAATAATAAAATAATACCAGACTTGTCAGAATGACAACATAGCTCGCCGGTGGCAACCATATGTAAATTGCAACAACAACAATAAATAACTCCTCTGATTAACAAGTTAAAGTTTTTGAAAAGTAGGTAAAATTTCAAGGTCAAGGTCACTAGGTCAAAATTTATGGTACGACATGAAAGGTCTTATCACAAGGAATGCACATGTGAAATATCAAAGCCCTATCACTTACCATTCAAAAAATATGGCCCAAGTTAAAGTTTTTGAAAAGTAGGTAAAATTTCAAGGTCAAGGTCACTAGGTCAAAATTTATGGTACGGCATGAAAGGTCTTATCACAAGGAATGCACATGTGAAATATCAAAGCCCTATCACTTACCAATCAAAAAATATGGCCAAGGTTAAAGTTTTTCAAAAGTAGGTCAATCATCTCCAAGGTCAAGGTCACTAGGTCAAAAATTTTGGTATTCATGGAAAGGTCTTGTCACAAGGAATACACATGTGAAATATCAAAGCCCTATCACTTACCATTCAAAAAATATGGCCAAGGTTAAAGTTTTTCAAAAGTAGGTCAATCTCCAAGGTCAAGGTCACAAGGTCAAAAATTTTGGTATCCATGGAAAGATCTTGTCACAAGGAATACACATGTGAAATATCAAAGCCCTATCACTTACCATTCAAAAAATATGGCCAAGGTTAAAGTTTTTTCAAAAGTAGGTCAATCTCCAAGGCCAAGGTCACAAGGTCAAAAATTTTGGTATCCATGGAAAGGTCTTGTCTCTAGGAATGCACATGTGAAATATGAAAGCCCAATCTGTATTGGTTTAAAAGTTATAAGCAAGGTTAAAGTTTTTGTGCACGCGCATGCCGACGCCGACGCCAATGCAGACGCCGACACCGGGGGTATGACAATAGCTCTCCGGACATTCGTCCCGGCGAGCTAAAAAATTGGGATAACTTAAATTAAATATATCAAAAAAAAAAAAGTTTGATGAGTTTTTTTTTTTTTCTTTTTTTTTTTATTTCTACTGAATAAATAAGATTTTAAACAAGTAAATTTTTTAACAAAAATAATTCTTTCTTAGAAAGGTGACAATACATTTGTGTGTCCTGTATACAGACAGGTCTAGGTGTAATAGGGAAAAAACAAAAAACGCAGTGTATTTAATTCAGGTGTTTTCTACAGGTAAATCAGAAAACACAGTGTTATTGTATTCCCCCTCTGTCACTTTCATCCCCCTCTGTAGCTGCTATATGCCCCTCTGATGGAAGGTGTGAAAATCGCTCAGGTGTGGAAGTTACCCTGACAAAAGGCCAGGTAGTGGCATTTATACTAGAAGCAAATATTAGATACCATTACATGTATGAAGGCTGTTTTCTGTTTATTTTTCAAAACTTAACAAACACTTGAAGTTTTAACATGTATAGAAGTGTATTTTAATTTCATAATTTAAACTTTATAATATCCACTAATTTTATAATAAATTGAAGTTTGTTATTGGACATTCAAAAACTGAAATTAAAACATGCTGAAATATAAGATAAAATTATTTTATAATTATACTTTTTTTTTCTTTCTAATATCCATAATTATCTTTTTCTTTTTATTTTTTTTTTCTCATATTGGACATTCAAAAACTGAAATTAAAACATGCTAAAATATAAGATAAAATTATTTTATAATTATACATATTATTTCATTTTCTTTTTCTTTTTTTTTTTCTTATTCTTTTTTTTTTTTTACATATGGATATCTGAAAGAAAAAATATACATAAAAACAAAACAATGATTATGAAAAAAAATTATTGTACTTTGTAATTATACAAAATTTCATTCAATTAAAGAAAAGCTTTTTAAGAATTGAAACATATTTTTCAAACATGTCAAAGAATCGATTTCAGGGTCAGTGTCCCCCCCCCCCCTCATGAATTTGTCCAATACTTTTAGCCGGTAACGCTGCCTGTGCAAACAACATATACCCCTGCGTTAATCCGATTATCTGTTTAGCTTAGGTGACTTCTCCGGACAATGATTTCCCACGCCTCAGAATATGAACTAGATAAAACACGGGAATTATAAATTTTAGAGTCCTCACAATTATGGCCGGGGTATTGGAGTTTGATATATATTTTATGTCTTTTAAACAGTCATAAAGTGTTTGTATATCAAGTTCTCCGTGATTTTATTAAGTAAAAAACGTCACGATTTTTTTTTTCATAAATACTAAAGATGGGTAAATTATTTTGCGCTCCTGTAACAGTCAGATTTTTTTTTTGACTGACAACAACAATTATATCGTTACGCGATAAACTTATGACACGTGACGGTACGACGTGAATCAAGCAATACATGTAAACGTTTTCTCGTAGCGGGGGGTATGTCAATATAGAAATATACAATGTACACATGTATTTTGATAATGTAACACGTTTCATCATACATTTAATGAAGGAAAATTACGGTCTACATGTTTAAAGTACGACGGAAAATGAGATTAACGTACGTGCGTAGTACAGGTGGAAGCCACAAAAGCCGTTTCTCTAGTAATTACAAGCTTGCTGTGGACTACAAGACGTTTAACACCTGGAACCAGGTATAAATCAATAAACACAGCGCGGTATTTATGTCTTTTAAACGACACCATAGACTTTATCATCTTTTAACTTCCCGTCTAAATAGGACCTTAATATAATATATTGATCTTTGAAATTTACCATCACGGACATTTCACTGACGTTCAATCGTGTATTTATCCCACAGACTAGGAATTTACAGCATGGAGTACATCGGATACGAAGGGGGGGGGGGGTACCAATACTATGTTCTCAAAACCTGGCAAGTCGGGCGACTGCGCTATTTTAGTTGGTGCCGTCTACATCGCCGGAGATTATTAAAGTGGCGTTCAGTGAGCCGTACAGGTGTGAAAGAGTCGTGGTATCGACAGATATTCAATATCTAGATAAACATGATAAATAGACAATCCCCCAACACTTTACCCTTTCTTTTTTTGTAAAATATTAGGGAATGAAAGAGAGAGTTACGTGAAATGTATTTGCGGCATCTAAATATTTCTGCAATTACATTTTTTTTTCATAATATTTTTTATAATAAAATAGCGAATATTACGTCGGCGCTTCGGGCCGGTAATTTTGGTTTTTTTTTCGATATGCTTTTTTAATTTATTAACAAAGTCGCAGTCTACCTTCCCTTCAAAAAAAGTAAGAAGGTGGCGGAATCGAAGAATGGCCAGGCCTAAAACGGCGGAATAGTAAGATTTTTTTAGTGTTGTAAATGTAGAAGCAGAGTTCGTGAAATGTATTGGTTTTAGCGGATTTGCTGATAAAAAATTTTTTGGGTCCGATAAAATCGCACATTATATCTTTTATTTGTACAGATAAAAATCCCTAAATGTCCTACATTTAATTGGAAGATTTCAAGAACTCTGCAAAACTTTACAAAAGACTACAAGACTCTACAAAATTAAACGATTAGGTCCTATTCAAAAGCAATGGTAAATTACCTGCACCCCCCCTCTTTTGTTAGTCCCCTACCGGTAACGCCGAAGGGAACCCTTTTCTAAATTTTCAAGACATGTATAGACAGTCGTTATACTGTGCGCAGTCAGCCAAAAAGGTGTGAAAAACAAGTTGTATACTTGGACTAGGTAGAAGATTACCGTACCTGCGTACCTGTAAAATATAATTGCATTACCGCGCCCGCCCGAAACCACAACCCCCCCCCCCCCCTTTTTTTTGAAGAAAAACAAATGAAACCCCTCTGCCAGAAATATACTTGGACTAGGTAGAAGATCACCGTACCTGCGTACCTGTAAAATATTACCGCGCCCGCCCGAACCCCCCCCCCCCTTTTTTTCGGAGAAAATCAATGGATGGGATATTCATCGTTTTTAAAACTATAAAGCAGCAGACAGTGTTGTGAGTCGGGAATTTCTGTTGGTTTTTTTTTTTTGGGGGGGGGGGGGGGGGGGTCTGGAATAAGTCAGTACTATAGAGGATATTTTATTGTCATTCCGTATAGTTCTTTCCCCCCCCTCCCTCTCTCTCTCTCTCTCTCTCTCTCTCTCTTTCTCTCTCTCTCTCTGAATATTCTCTCTCTTAATTTTTCAATTTCATTCAACTTATTTGGGGTACGACGAACAAAAAATAAATAAATAAAAATAAAGTAAAACGAATAGAATAGAGGCCGGAAAAAGTGAATGATAACTATTCATAAAAAGCAAACAAAATGTATTGCGCACGCGAACAGACCGGCCTTTTTAATACATGTAATTTTCATCGACAAATGGCCAGTAGCTCTGAATCGAACGTGGATAATCTTTAGAAATATTTACAATGCGTGAATGAAGTCTTTAAGACAGCGTTCTATTCTATCGTACACCTTATACTCGCAGATTAGACGTTGCCGTAAAATGACTTGTCACGGCGCGCTGATTGTAAGTTGGAACATTTTTTATTTAAAGACGGATTTACAAGACAATATAAATAGATAGATAGATAGTAACCAGCGATCGGAAATTAACCAGCGACCGGAAGCTATGCATGACGGATTTTTTTTTCACGAATACGTACGTCTCGTCGGTGAAAAATTATAGCGCGTGGCGGTGTCTGGGAAACAAAGAATGAATTTTATATGGCCGGGTCTACATAAAATAAATACGATAAATTAGAGAAACAAGAGGAGAGCGATTGCAAACTCGAATACCGACTTCTTTGAAAATTAATAGATTGGAGTCCATGGCTGAACATAAAGTACAAATACACAATGTATTTATTTCAATAAAAATGTTTAAACCTAGAATTGACACGTACATTTTTTTTGTACATGTATGCAAAGACGGGGTTCATCTATAAACTTTATGTATATTGTCAGATAGTTAAACTGGTAAACTGTAAACAAATCAAAATAATTTGGGCCTATTTGTATATGAAATTTTTGTTCTATTTCCAGTTACTCAATGTTTTTTTTTCTTCCTTTTTTAAAGAAATTTATATATAAAATCAAAATAATAAGTTGTAAGAATATGATTTTTATTTCATTTCTACTTACCCATACAATTTCTTCTTAATTTAGAAAATCCTGAATAAGGATAATTTTAATTCAAATGATATAATGAATATGAATATAATTAAATATGAATAATAAAATAATAAAAATTGGGATAACTTAAATTCAATATATGAAAAAAAAAGTTTGGTGAGTTTTTTTTTTCTTTTTTTTTATTTCTACTGAATAAATAAAATTTTAAACAAGTAAATTTTTTAACAATAAAAATTCTTTCTTAAAAAGGTGACAATACATCTGTGTGTCCTGTATAGGTGAGGGGAGTTGTTAATTGGCTCGGGTAATAAACATCCCCAATAACACCCTACTACAGGTAAAGTCGCTCTAGGATGGCTCAGGTAAAAACACCTGAAAAACACTGCGTATTCTGATTTTTTCTGCACTGTGTTTTTTGTTTTTTCCTGATTACACCTGGACCTGTCTGTAGGTGAGGGGAGTTGTTAATTGGCTCAGGTAATAAACATCCCCAATAACACCCTACTACAGGTAAAGTCGCTCTGGGATGGCTCAAGTAAAAACACCTGAAAAACACTGCGTATTCTGATTTTTTCTGCACTGTGTTTTTTGATTTTTCCCGATTACACCCGGACCTGTCTGTATAGTATACTATAGTATACTTTACTACACAAAACTTTACTATACTATACTATACAAAACTTTACTATACTACACAAAACTTTACTATACTACACTATACTACACAAAACTTTACTATACTACACGAAACTTTACTATACTACACAAAACTTTACTATACTACACAAAACTTTACTATACTACACAAAACTTTACTATACTACACGAAACTTTACTATACTACATGAAACTTTACTATACTACACAAAACTTTACTATACTACACAAAACTTTACTACACAAACCTTTACTACACTATACTACACAAAACTTTACTACACAAAACTTTACTACACAAAACTTTTACTACACTATACTACATGAAACTTTACTATACTACACGAAACTCTACTATACTGCACGAAACTCTACTATATTATACGAAACTTTATGAAACTTAACTATACTACACAAAACTTTATGAAACTTAATTACACTACGGGAAACTTTATAACATAAAATGTAACGGCATGGACAATCAGGATGTTTTTTTTTATAATGCCTTGTTCACATGAATGCGCATTAGATTTTCGTACATTTGCACTGATAGTCATATATAGTTATACAGTGAAACCTGTCTAAACCGATACCTGTCTAATCCGATAACCTGTCTATTCCGATAGAATTTTGTGGTCCCAAAGAATTTTCTATCTTTTCCTTTATAAAATAACCTGTGTAAACCGAACACTGCCTACTCCGAATACCGATATACATTTTTGGTCCCAGTGACATTTTATACATGTATTTTACACTGTCTAAACCGATATGTTAAAACAACAACTACCTTGACCAACCCATGTTTTGATTAATTATCACCCCAAGCTGATCAATTAAAACTTATAATAGCTCAATGGACTCCATTTCTCTTATTAGTAACCTGCCCAAGTCACGGCCAGTGTCTTAATTGTTTGTAATATGATGAGATTAATTTGTTTGTAAACTTATCACCAAGTACAAATATGAAAATTCTATAGCCAATCCCATCTGACTTGAAATCTTTTTCATGGAGTAAACATTTAATATAACTTGTTATCACAGAAAGGATAATTTTCATGATGAATAAGAGTTTTAAAAGTTTATTGTAAACATGAAAGCATAACTAGCTGTTTCACAGATTTACAGTGAATTTTTCACTAGAAATATGAAGATAATTTGAAGAAATTATCAGGATGCTTTAATTCTATTAAACCTGTGTAATCCGATAACCTGATTATACCGATATTTTTTCTTGGTCCGAGTCGATATCGGTTTAGACAGGTTTCACTGTAACAGAAATAAAGCTTACGCTCACGCAGCAAGATTTTTTTCACACCACCAAAATATCTAAGTCCCATAACTCCATAAGGACAAATTGGATGAACCTGAAAATCGAAAGGCGGCTTCTTCTTCAAAGTCTGATCACAATGAACAAATATCATGAAAATCTGTTGACGCATATTCAAGTTATTGTGTTCCATGCACCTACATTTTGCCCTTAGCTTAACATGTATGTGCATATAACCCCCCCCCCCCCCATTACACATATTTCTGGATAATGTGACAAAAAATTTAAGAACCCGTTATATATGTGAAAGAACATCCTTTATACTTGAAGTATACCAAATTTCAAAACATTTCTACCAGAAATAGATTTTTAAAGAATTTTGAACTATTTTAGTATATTTTCATTGTATTTAAGATATCGAAGTCCCATAACCCTGTAACGACAAATCGGATGAACCTGAAAATCGAAAGGCAGCTTCTTCTTCAAAGTCTGATCACAAGGTAGAAATATCCTGTAAATCTGTTGACGCATATTCAAGTTATTGCGTTCCATGCGCCTATATTTTGCCCCTTAGCTTAACATGTATGTGCATATAACCCCCCCCCCCTCCCATTACACATAATATCTCGGTTATGTGACCAAAAAATTAAAAACCCGTTACATATGTCAAAGACAATCCTTTCTACCTTAAGTATACAAAATTTCAAAACATTTCGACCAGAAATAGATTTTTGAAATAATTTTTAACTATTTTAGTATATTTTCACTGTATTTTAAAATATCTAAGTCCATAACTCTGTAACAACATATCAGATGAACCTGAAAATCGAAAGGCGGCTTCCTCTCCATAGTACAATCATAATGTATGAATATCATGAAAATCTCTTGACGCATATTGAAGTTATTGCGTTCCATGCGCCTATGTTTTGCCCTTGGCTTAACATGTATGTGCATATAACCCCCCCCCCTTTCCAATTACACACAATATCTCGGTTATGCGACAAAAAAATCAAAAACCCGTTACTTATATCAAAGAACATCCTTTCTACTTGAAGAATGCAAAATTTCAAAACATTCCGACCAAAAATAGATTTTTAAATAATTTTAAACTATTTTAGTATATTTTCACTGTATTTTAAAAATCTAAGTCCCATAACTCTGTAACGACAAATCGGATGAACATGAAAATCGGAAGGCGGCTTCCTCTCTACAGTCCAATCATAATGTATGAATTTCATGAAAATCCGTTGACGCATATTCAAGTTATTGTGTTCCATAGGCGGACGGACAGACGGACGGACGGACAGACGGACGGACTTTGCCATACATTGTACCATAATATGACCCGTCAACTGACGAGCGTATAAAAAGTAGAATTTATGCCCACTTATTGTATTTCTAATAAGTTTCGTCTAAGCTTTTAGAATTTTCAGAAAGGCTGATACAAAGCTTGGCATGACATCATTACGAGATAAAAATGATGTCATAGTACAACGTTACTTAAGTCAAGAGGTACTGTGCAATGCACATTAAACAGGTTGGGGAAAACTTCAGATCGAGCTATAATAGTTAGATCGGGCTATAATAGCTCCATGTAGCTATCATAAAACTATTTTTTTCTTAAGAAAAAAATTAAAAATTGATGATAATCAAATTTTGTTTACAAGTCGCACTAGTACTGATAAAATACTACAACTTTTGAATAGAAACCCCTATTGAAATACCAACAGATAAGGAGATAAGGAACCTCAAATTTTTTGTTTTTTCAAAATTTTTTTTGCTCATCATCGGTTCATATTTGAATATATGTGTCTTGTTAAAAATTTTGATATATATCGAGTACAAATGGAATCAGTGAATATTTTTCAAAAATTTTGATTTTAGTTAAATTTTGTATTGAAAAATGTTATTAGGCAATAGCTTGTTCTAGCTATTATAGCCTGATCAAGCTATAATAGCTCGATTTGAAGTTTTCCCCAACCTGTTAAATAAGATAGCGTATTTGGCTTTGTATTCTATGATTTGAGGTCCAAGGGTTTTTAATAATATCAAAGTATGGTATATACTGTAGAATCATTATATATCATATATGCATGTGCCAGATTTAATGCAAAATAGTTTCGCTTTGCGTTTGCTCGACAAAATCTAATGTGTAGTTGATCTGCACAAAACTTCACAGAAATGTCTTAAAGCTGTACCATCATTCCAAATCTACAGTGTATGGGGGATTATTACATGATCAATATTTTTTATTACACAACTTCTTTGTAGTACATTTTTTAATGTGCATAGTGTCTGAAATTAGACAATTATCATTGAACTGATGCAAGCCCCCCCCCCCCCCCCCCCCCCCCAAGTTTCTGAGAATAAATTACTTTCAAACAAGTATGCTTAAGTTTCTAAGATTGAATATGAATTCAGTAAGAGGAATACATTTGAATTATGTAACACAAAAGATAGGTAGGCTTTGTTTACATCATGGTATATCACAATAGTGAATAACAGTCAGAGGCAATTCGAGTTACAAAACGTTAACATTACCACGAGAATATCTTAAACGAAGCTATCTCCCATCAATCATATTCCATATCAAATTCTTGTAAAATATGATTGTGAGTACTCAGTTTACCTTGCTTTTTTCTCACTTTTATCCAGTTTCTCGTCGATGTCCTTCTCAAGTTTGGGACGTCTATATATAGAAGTCCAAGACACTACATATCTATGTTAGGAGTACTGGGTGGGCAAGACCAGAGCATATTTTCAAGAGTCCCCGGGAAGAGGGGTTGCAACGAAAGCGATGAAAAGGAGCGGGTCCAGGGTAACAAGCATATAGGAGGTATCCCCAAAGCCGGATCCCTAAAGAATTATTGAGTATCGAGCGGGAGGGGAGGGGGGGGGAGTAACGCCTGATTCTGTAGGTAGGGATTCGGGGGCCTTTCACAGCGGTGGTTCAAATGAAATCATGATATTATGTCTGATTTAAAATTAGAAAAAAATGTGTACTAGTACATTCAAAGCATTCATGTATACATGTAAATCTAATTTTTTCAAAGTAACATTCACTTGTCGATCATCAACTGCTTAGAGGAGGTTGTATTGATCTGCTAATTATATACGTTAGAGAGAGAGAGAGAGAGAGAGAGAGAGAGAGAGAGGTAACTTAGATGCGAAGCGAATAAAGATTAAAAACAATAAAGAATAAAAACAAGACTATACAAGGACTTTGAAGTATACACATGTAGTCCACAGAGTCCGGAGTGGGAGAGGGGGTTCATTATATAATTTTAGAAAATATATATATGCAAAAATAAGCTTCGATGATATTTTCAAATCCAAGGGATATTGGGGGTGTCCAACATACCACCTCTAGATCCGCGCTTACATTCGATGAATGGGGTCTTACATACCCCCTCTAGATCCGCGCTTACATTCGCGATGAATGGTACATGTCTTACCCCGTTGTATATTCGAAAGGTATTCCGTACATGTACGATTAATGCTTTCGAATTATCGGTATCTTCAATGTCACATAAACCGTTTAATCTTTCACCGCATATACACAATAATCCATAATTTATTGATATTATTAATATATGTATTATTATTATAAATTTAAGTATTAAAGGTGATTAAATAGAAAATGTTAACATATTGTGTTTTTTAAGTATTTTAATAAAATCAATTATTCATCTATTTAAGATTTTTCGAAGGATAAGTTGGTGACAACAATACATGGGCGGATATGTACGTCCCTAGATTTTGTTTCAAGGGGGGTGCAACCCGGGTCAGGGGATCCAGAGTATAGTATCTTCATGTACATTATAAAATAAAACGGGTATGGTATGGTATGGTTTATTTGCAAACAGTCATTAAGGCCCATAAGGCTAAAGCATACAAACAGTTACAATGTAATAAAGCGTATTTGAAACACTGTGAGTAGCCACAATAATAAATATGTATGAGAAAAAATGGAGGGAAAAAGTTATTTCTTATGAATGAAGAAAACAGTAAAAGGAAAATAATTCTTATAAAATGTTCTTGTACAAGTGGTGGAGGAAGAATGACATTGGCCATATTGTGTATATGCAAACAAGCATCACAAGATATATACAACAATAAATGACGATATCTTTATAAAGATAAATTAAGAATTATAAAAATTTAAGAAAATAAAACGGGTAAACATAAGGATTTTTGCGGGCAATTCCTGGTCCCGGTAACTGAGCTGCGTTTGTAGGTGTAGAGAATGTCAAAGAATTATATTGTACATCGTTTGCTAAAACTGAATCATGTTCGAATACTCTCAAGAGGAATCTATTTGTCAATTTTTTTTTCAATTTCTCGGAAGGCCCGGACTCCCATCGATATGAGGAACATCCTCCCATATCCTCCGGCCTCACAATTTTCAATAGCAAAGTATATGTACCCAACCCAAATAAACATTTTATCTGAAATTCTATTTTCATCTATCTTGAACTCCCTCCGCTTACTCGATACATGTATTTCCCTTATCTCCCACAGCACGAAAATTCGAGTTTCCATATTTTGGAAACCACCTAGAAACTGCATAGAAACCGGAGTTGAAAGTTTCCCAGTGGTTTCCAAGGCATGGAAATCCGGATCACGTAGTTTAATTCCACCAAGATTCCATTTTTGAAACTTGGTTGAGTGGTTTCCATTAGGTTCCATTTTGTAAACTACTAATCAAACTTTAACACAGAGTGAAGAAAACCTTATTTATTTCTACTTCGATTTGGAGGAGGTGGAATTTTGTCGACTAGCGGACGCCATTCCGTACGGCGATTTTGCCTCACATTCATACCATAGCGGCTGGGTGATTTATTTATTTATTTATTTATTTATTTATTTTTTTTTTTTTTTCTTTTTTTTTTTTTTTTTTTTAATTTATTTAGTTTCTTGTTTCTCTTATACGTATATTTTAAAAGAAACAAATAGATAACTGAAATATGCAACAATATACGTTTTGTCAATACCAATTAAAACAGAATTTTAGTTGGGAAACGGATTGAGAAATAAAAAAAATGTAGTTCCTACCTCAATTTGTGCATAAATGTCATATTTTTCCTATTCCTTTTCTATATCAGAGACAAAATGTATTTTCGCAGGTATTTATTTTAGTTTTCTAGTCAAATTCCTGAAAATTTGACTATGAATCGTCTTGTACATCAGTGGCAAATTTAGGGGTGTGGAGGGGGCTGCCCGTCCCCCTCTTTTCTCCCCAAGCCCTATATTGTAGGAATAGCAAATTTTCCTCTTGAACCTTCTCCTCCTCCTCAAAGCTAGATGACTCTGGATCTGCATATATAACTACGGTATCATTCTAATTTATGTATTTTACTAATAACAAGGACTTA
Source organism: Pinctada imbricata (assembly GCA_033119305.1). Classification (NCBI taxonomy): domain Eukaryota; kingdom Metazoa; phylum Mollusca; class Bivalvia; order Pterioida; family Pteriidae; genus Pinctada; species Pinctada imbricata. Next base: position 2,882,469 of record VSWD01000011.1, read on the forward strand.
TAAACACTTTTAAAGTCAACACGATTCAGCATTAATGTTTATTAAGACATTTCTAGAAAAAAATCTGTAAAAATCAATACATGTACGCAAAAGCTGTAGCATTAGCGAAGGGCTATGTATACCTTTTGAAAAGGTCACAAATACCAGTTACGTAACGATTGACCCCATGTAAATTGCATGTCAATTGGAGTCGGGGGAGGTGCGGGGGAGGTGTGGGGGAGGTGCGGCCGCGTACTTAGTTTGTTTTGACAAGTACACAATCACTAATGCATGCAACTTCGGCATGTCAATTATGCAACGCTATGCAGGTTCTATCACAGAGAGAGAGAGATAGAGAAAGAGAGGGGGTCAAGCCTGAGTTTTTTTTATATTCAGCGCCAAACCGATAGAAAATGACTCGGCAAGTAAAGAAAAAGTCCAATTAAAACATCCCATCTCAGAAAATAAATGTCTCTAAATTCTTGCAGTACCTAATGAATCGAATGAGACTGAGCTTATGAATAAATAAAACGAAATAAAACAACTAGTTATCCCTTTCCTTAATCGGAAATCTTCATAAACATCATTCAAATCTTGAAGGCGGATCTAGAAAATAGGTTGAAGGAGGATTCCGGACTTTGTGAAGAGGAATATAAAAACAAAACCATAAACTATAAATAAAAAAAAAACAAAAAAAAACCTGTTGAAGCCCTTTTATGATTTATATATATGTACAACTGGCAAGCGAGAGCACAGGTCACCGAAAATTGGAAAACTGTAAGGAGATACTATTTCTATGCTCCATATATATATACCGTCCTTCAGTTACCCCTACATTATGTTCAATGGCGGGGGGGGGGGGGGGGGGGGGGGACTGTCAGTGGCGTAGCTACCATATATGCTTGTATGCTCAAGCATACACATCATTTAGACAAAAAAAAATTTTTCTCTTTGAAATACAATAAATTTTCACTAATTTAATTTTCTGGTTCGCGGCCAAGATGGCGCTGCATGTGTTCTTAGCTGATATTGTTAATGATGTTTTATGTTTCTGGATTAAAATTTTCTATTCATATAGTTATTAATGTTAATTTTAAGACTTGTCAGGGCTTCCATTAATGTACCGAAAAAAAAAAAATCATAATTATTATCAAAAGGTCGCTATCTTTTCTACATTAGGTAGAAATTTAAGGATAATCTGATATATAATTTCGTGGTCTAAAAGCAGGGAAATGGCCTCTGCTGTGTTCTTATCTTCAAAATTTTTTCGGGGGGGGGGGAGGGGGCATGCCCCCGGACCCCTTAGTGCGCTCGCGTCTTCGGCGCTCGCACTGTAAAATCAAGCATACACATCTTTTTGGGTCTAGCTACGCCACTGACTGTATGATGTCAGTCATAAAAGGTGGCGAGTAAAATAGAAAGCGTGAAATTTTACTTCAAAAATATTGTCAAACAAACAAAAAAGAAGGAAAGAAAAAAAAGGAATATATGGTAAATTAAAGAAAGAAATCGGACAAATTCACACACACACACACACACACACAAACACAAACAAGCACTAGAGTCCATTCCCTACATTCATTTGTGATCTTACAGTTCGTAAGGTCAAAATCCTAGAAATGAAAAAAAAAAGCTCTCCAGAAGTCTTTTTTTTTTTTAATTTACCATATATACGTCATCTAGATCTTCCAAAGTCGATAAAACCAATCAGATTCAGAATATATAAAAGGCTAGTTTTATAAATAGCAATTTTTCATTATCATGGTTATTTTCAAGTATCTCATTCAAATATAGAAAGTAACCCCCCCCCCCCCCCCCCAATTTACCTTATTTATCAATTTTGTACTGAGAATCAGATAAAATACGTAAAATAATAATAATAATAATAATAATAATAATAATAATAAAAATCTCAGAGAAACTCGGGATTCACCACACTCGGTCCCGGTCAGCATATTTTCTAAGGCCAAAAGACAGAGATCATATTTTGGAAATATTATATATACATGTACATGAATTCGTAAATTATGAGTAACCGGCGATCTCTGGTAGAGGGTTGGACGCTGTCACAGCCTGTCGGAAAGAGGAGATGGGATGGTAGGTGGGATTTGATTCCAGCCTGTTTAAGAAAAAAAAAACAAAAAACAAAAAACAAAAAACAAAAAAACAAAAAAAAAAAAGAAAGAAAAAAAACGTAACGGGATTTACTTTTGGGAAAATTCAAAATATGTCTCCCACTTTTAGAAAATCTGCCCAGAGTAGAAAACAGTGGCGGATCCAGCGCCCCCTTTGCCGGGGGGTCAAGGGGCGAATTTTGCCGATTTATACTGAAAATGGGCAAAAATATACCTGTTTTTTGGAAAATTTGGGGTTAGTGCCGGGGGGAAGGCGGGCGCCCCCTCCGCTCCTCCCTGAATCAACCACTGGAAAATGATAATGGTACATGATACCTAGAGTTGATACAGTCTTTTTGTGTTGAACCCCCCCCCTCCCCCCCTTCGCATTTATTTATACGTTGTACAGGTCTAGGATTCTCACGTTCTCTCTCTTATCCATGCGGACCTTGAGTCCCGAGGTGGGGATGGGGTCGATACAAAGGATTGGGTATCGAGGTGGAATTCTCTTAATTTTGACATATCAGTTCCCATTGTACTCCAAATAGCAGAGGGAAATACTAGAAATAAATAGAAGAGTGAGAAGACATTTTGGAACGAATACTAGAAGAAAGAAGATTAGCGCTAGTCAAGCCTGCTGGTATGCTTGATCTGAAATTATACTAACTGACCATCGTATTTTTAATAAACCCAATAATGAATACGATTGCCGAGTAATTGCTGCGATTTTTTACAGTTGCATAGACAACATAGGTAGCTCGAATTTCCTTTTACATATGACACATAACACAGTACAGTTGTTTCACATGTTATATGTGTGCATTTAGATGTCACATTTTTTTCACATTTGACAACCATGTAGCAAATTATGAAAGAATGGGTATTCATACTGTTACCTTGAAGTTCATTACTTATTTAGTCCTTGCATAAATAAGCTGCGAGCCTACTTGCAGGCTACAAAATTCTCTTGTTCCACTCTCGACATATATAGGGCTGTAACGAATTAACTCACGGTACGATGTGAATCACTCTATTTGCTTTCGATGTGATTCGTATCTCAAGTCTTTGATTTCTGACTATAAAGATGAAATCACACTTAAAAATGGGTTTGAGCACTCTTACATTGAATTTTCTACAGTTATAAAAGAATAATCCCAATAAGAGAGCAATACTACGACGTGTCAATCACCTTAATATATCTTGAATTACTTTAATATCTTTAATGTACGTGTTTTTCAAATGAATCGAAAAAGCTCAATATGGAGACAGTGGGGTGCTGTGAATCAAACCGTTAACAAGAACTGTGGTTAATTGAAAACCATGGTGAATATTTGCAGCACTACAACATATACATGATACTTTTATAATATCACAGTACAGTTATTACTATGTTGTAGACAAACAGGATATATTTTGGTGTACAGATCAGTTTGTATATAGATCTACAAGCATTGTGTCTTCCCATTTTGATGTCATACTTCTATTTCAACTAAATCTTGCCTCTCAATAGTTGAAATGTCTTTTTCATAAAAATTCAATCTTAAACTATTTTGCTTTATAATCAATTATCATGAATATTGAGAGTCATATCATGATTATTGAGAGTCATAATCTATTATCAGAATCGAAAGCAATGATTGAGCAATAATCGATTATTAGCGATGATTCTAGTAGTACACCAATAATAAATACCAAATAGTACTATTGTTGATACAGAAAAACAAATGTATTCATATCTTTGTTTCATGGACTAATTTCTTTAAATAGTGTCATTTTGAAATTTTCACTTTAAATTTTATGTGAAATAAAACAAAATACTAAATGATACTGTACTAATATACTTTTAAATGACTACATGATACTTTATGATACTTAACTACACTATACTACACAATACTTTACTATACTACACTATACTACACTATACTACACAAAACTTTACTTTACTACACAAAACTTTACTAACTACACTATACTACACAAAACTTTACTTTACTACACAAAACTTTACTATACTACACTATACTACACAAAACTTTACTATACTACACAAAACTTTACTATACTACACTATACTACACGAAACTTTACTATACTACACAAAACTTTACTATACTACACAAAACTTTACTATACTACACAAAACTTTACTATACTACACTATACTACACGAAACTTTACTATACTACACAAAACTTTACTATACTACACGAAACTTTACTTCACTACACATGTAGTATAGTATACTATAGTATACTATAGTACTTTTTCGTTAGGGCGAACCGTAAATCGGCATGTTGCAAAATTTATGAATATGTGTAAGTCATATTCTGAATCTATGAATTGTAAAATCAAGTATTTGAAAATAAAATATAACGAAACTCTTAAGAGGATCGCTCTATAAATACATGGTTACTTTGTTGCAATAAGCAACTTGAAACTAAAAAAGGAGCAAGAGACTACTGCTGAGTACAGAAACGCTTGATGCACAATTTTCAGATCTCAAGGCCTAATCTTTTCCTAATAAAGATATTTTTTAAACTGAAGGAATGCTATATCAATATAAAATGTAATTCAGATTTAAAAAGAAATCTTTAATTGATCATGTATAACGAAAATCATTAATTAAAGAAGAACCAATCAGTAATTCAAGGCAAAGGAAAATCATTAGAATTTTTAGTGGAACGGTTGCGAATGAATAACATTCCGAAGTGAGACCACTTGCCCGTGGAGAGTCACCGTCTCCTGATTGCATGCAACTCCGTTGCAACAATTGTAAGTACATAATGTATCCATTTAACATTGCAATCAACGTTTAAAAATGATTATTGAACACTCATCGCCGCGAGATATTTTAGATTTTTTCTGCATGCATCAGATTTCCTGTCTTTTACAAAATGTCATCTCTTTTAGTTGACCTCGTTAAGGCGATAGTTGATTTTCATTAATTACCTTGCAGCAAGAAATGAAACTTTAAAAATATAAATGTATGAATTAGTCTTCCATTCAATCTTTTGTAGGTCAAAATTACGAAAGCAAATTGTTTCTTGTTGCTGGTGCTTGGCGTTACACTGTACGTGACAGAGGTCAACGGTGGATGGGGTGTTTCAGGGCGTGTGAGCGTTCGCTTTGGGAAGAAAAGAGGAGTAAGTTTATGAATCGACTCGGAAACCGTATAGTAATTCTCGCTATTTTGGTATATATATGTTAAACGTACAAGTCACATTGTTGTTGTTACAGTATATACGCATACACATTTTACAGAAAAATTCCCTTTTAGATTGGCAATTAACTATCTTTGGATTAAAACTATGAACTAGAAAATAAAGATGTAATTATTAGGTTTCTTACATACACGTACATGTTCAATGATTCCATATTTTTACATGTATTTGTAATAATTAAGCAAACAATTTTTGAATGTATTTTGAATAGGCTTCAGCGCCTTTCAAAAGAGTTAAAGAAGATCCTGACGATAATCTCAACAGCACTCACAATAGAGCCTCAAATTGAGCATCGACGGACCCCTAGCAAGCTAGAGGTGGAACCAGGTGCCCAGGAGGAGTAAGCATCCCCTGTTGGCTAGCCGCACCCGCCGTCGATGTTGACATCAAGTTGAATCCATGCGCTTTTAATACATATGACATGAATGACGATGGAGAGGTGACCGAAAAAGAAATTACCTACATTTTCGAGAACCACAATAAAGAAGCGGCGAAAGAGGACGCTTGGATCAAGCGCTTAGCAAAAGCACTGGATGGAGAAAACGGTAATACATTGTAGATACTGTAAACGTGGAAATTTTCGCGCTGTCTTATTTTCGCGTATTTCACGAATTAATTACCTTCACAAAAGTTTTCCCCGCGCGAAAATATGCCTGCAACATGCCTATAAAGGCAGAAATTTTCATATCGCGAATATTTCCCCCACGCGAAATGCCTTAATTTTAAAACTGCAAAAAAATTCCCCCAGTGATAATAACCACGTTTACAGTATAGAATCTTCATGTATATCTAATGATAAAAATTGTGATAAAATTCAGTCAAATATATACCTTCATACAGTATATTCCCAAGACATCTTAAACTTTTCAAATAGCATTCAGTTCATTCATTTTGTAATGATAATTTGGTAACATTTTGTATTACTTTTGTTCTTAATAAATCAGATGATATTACTTCCCGAAATAAATGTAAAAATACTGATGAAAAAATCATTCCCAGGCCTATTCCTATTTTGAAAAAAAATGATGAGGCTTATAAATATGCTCTACAAGTCAATGTCAAAATGCTGGAACCTGGAGTTTTGCATATATATTCGATATAACATATTTTGTCCGATTCTCTCATTAGACATAAATCCATTTTGAAATGATTTTACGTCCTATATGTGATTTTTTTTTATCAAAGAATACTCACAAGCATTTATTTTATCAGATGACGGAATTATTACGAAAAAGGAATTTAAAGCATCAGTTTCTTTCGTAATACGAGGATGCTAAGTAAGTAGAACTTAAGGAGGCTCAATAATAATCGTTTGACGTCATCATATTTCCGGCGTCAATACTGGTTCGAATAGTACCGAGTGCGGTGTCGGTCTTCAAACTCCTCTAATTCGCTTGTTTTTTGACAGATTTCGACAAGTTTGGTATCGATGGAACCAGAAAATTATCATCTACAATCTGAATGCAATTAATATATAGTCAAATATATCGTTAAATCTAATTAGACAAAAATATCCCGTAAGTGAGAAACCCTGGCTACCGCCGTAGACGTATGATTTCATAACGTGATCATCGGAAATGCAACCGCTTGTTGCTTGGGAACAAAATGAAGTAGGTAATTTTTAAGTCAGCGATCAAACAGGATATTTCTTGGAGATTTTAGCGATATCACAGATATCTTAAGTTAACTTTCTCTAAAAAATTTTGTAAGTATAATGTTTCTTCAATTTTGTCAACTTTCGTATTTTGCAGCGAGACGTTATAAAACAAAGTTTCCCTATTCAAAAACTTTGAGCGAATGAATTTTAGTTTTAACCCTGCTTTGTTCAAAGACATATCCATTTTACAAATAAGTGCACGCATTATCGAGAACGAGGGAGGTGAGTGACGTCCACTTATTGACCTTGAACGTCAAAATGTTTTAAAACGCCTCCGTTTACTTTTTTCTATTTCTCTTATTCATATTTCCGTATCTCCGACACCCGGCGATTTGTAACCATATTCGTTGTAATTTGAAAAAAATACTTATTTTACATTGTTAACTCCTTTTAAAATATAACTATATAGAGAAATTTCATCTTCTGTGTTACTTATTTCAGAATCGCCCCCTTCTTTAAACATTATAGAGAACCCTACCCCCTCCCCCTAAAAATCGTTACTATGACAACCAAGTATTACGAATAAGGATGAACGATAACATGAACTTTTTTATAATTTTTTTTTGAAGAACAGAGTTTGTCGTTGAGAAATATGTAAAAGAAAATAACTTCTGACAAAGACTTATTATCACTTTGATGACAAATAAGGGTACTGGGTACTTTTTTGTTAGATTTTCATTTCGGGTGGGGGTGCCCAAAATGTACGTTTCGGGAACAGTTTTAGCTATTTCACTCTTTGAAAGCATTATCTATAAAGAAATAGACATATTTGATTATATTATGGTGAAAATAATTACAAGAATGGTTTCAATGTGGAATTAATATCCCTATATCATGTATTTATCTATCAAAATTCATTGTTTTGCGACAGATCTCGGAATTGGTTTACACATGTATATTCAGAGGTCCACCAGTCAAACAAATTAACGATGATATGCAATATTAATTACAAATATAAATCATCAGATATGAATATCAAATAAACAGAATATTTTTTTTGCTCTGACAAAGAATTCTTGGATTATTGAGCCACCTTAAAGAAATCTTTCTACATAGACATAACGTCAGATAATGCATGAATTTTATATATTGTTTTCATTTTCGTGCTTTAACATCGACGGTGGGTGCGGCTAACCACTCCTCCCGGGTACCTGGTCCCGCTTCTACCTTACTAGGGGTCCGTCGATGCTTAATTCTGTGCTCTATTGCGAGTGCTGTTGGGATTATTGTCAGGATCTTCTTCAACTCATTTATGTCACACTTATGCCCTTTGCCGTGTGGAACTCGTAAAAAAGTTCCCCGCGAGGGGTTTGACAGTAAGTGTTTTGAATATATTTCCCTGACATTGTCGTCATAGCACATTCTACGTAGACATGACGTCAGACAGTGCATGAATTTTATGTATTGTTTTCATGTTCGTGCTTTAACATCGACGGCGGGTGCGGCTAGCCAACAGGGGATGCTTACTCCTCCCGGGCACCTGGTCACACCTCTAGCTTGCTAGGGGTCAGTCGATGCTTCATTCTGTGCGCTATTGTGAGTGCTGTTGGGATTATCGTCAGGATCTTCTTTAACTCATTATATTAAACTCTTTTGAAATGACGCATCTGAAACTTTTTGTTAATTTCAGAATTCGATTTGAAGTAACCCACTTTTATTACGTTTTTTTTTTCCTTTCGATGAAAGCCTGATTAGTAATAGGTCTCGATTAGTAGGTGAACTTTTTTTGAAAGTGGTATATCTTAACTGATAATCAATCATAAAATGGTATGCGGACAACGTTGGAAAAAGACGGTATGCGATTGCTATGACATTCAACGTAAAATATACTCTGATAGAACAAATTCGATTTCCAAATTTGTTTTTCTGTGACGTGCATAATTACTTGTAGTATTAGCATTGTTTTCTTTTGCAGATGGAGAAACAGTTCCCTCATTCTCAAATGTCGGCCATTATCTTTTAATACAACATTAAAATTATACGTGAAAATATTTTGTACCTTCTTCATTTATGTTCTTAATCTAATAAGGAAGAAACATGTTGTTTGTAATGAAATCTGCGCATGTGAAACTGACGTTTATATTAGACACCTGCTCTTACTTTGCTAACGCGTCGCGAATGCTAGTCTAACGTTTATATCCGATTCACCACACAGTGAAAATGAATAAATATGTTAAGCCTCTACTTGGAATGATACCAATAGTAAAAGTGAAAACACAAAATTGAATTCAGACCTAATTCCTGAAAAATACACAACTAAATAAAACCACAATACCATAAAATTAAAAACAAAGCATACCCTATTGACTCATGCAATGAAGAAAGGAGAAGATCTCCAACCATACTAAGTTCCAGTACCTACAACAAAGCACTTGAACAAGTGCACCTGATGTGAAAAACACAGTGCAGACAAGCATAGCAAATGACGTAAAAGAGACATACTATATAGACATATTGAAGATACAAACACCAATGGGCAATCGGTGTTGACTTAGGACGGCAATTTGCCATGCAAGCAGCAAACGGTGTGATTATCCATATTACCTGCGCACAACCCTTCAACTTTTCCGGTTACACAAAGGTCTCGAGGAAAGCACAATGTTACATGTATACAATTACTGACTTTTGATGAGCTCCACTCTTTACTATACAGACCTGGTCAGGTATTTGTTGACCGAGGCCGAAGAAATTGGAAGTTAGAAATTAGAAGTTAGAAACAAGAATTTAGAATTTCTAACAGGGGTTACAAATATGGAATTTTGTAATAAAAATAATATTATACATTTGAAGAACAAATAGAGATTTAAAAATTAAATTTCAAGAAAGAAAACAAGAATATGCATAATAAAGAAATGATTTATACCGACAAATTAAGAGATACAAACTAAGAATTTTTACACCTTTGGCGTTCCATAGATTTATTTGTTTTTAAATTATGCTATGATTTTGAAAATCTGATCAGATGAAAAACATACGAGATAATATTAAACCCTGATTAACACTTTCCATAACCTATCTTGATTCAAGATAAAAATACTTTTTGTTTCTTATTCCCCATTCTTTGAAATCATTTTCACAAGTCCGACACAAATTTTCAATCCATCCTCCATCTCTGATGTTCTTCATTTATAAGAAAAACGAAGTGACTTCATGGTTGATATACCAAGGCAGGATAGAAAATGTTCTAAATGTAACTTAGGTGATATAGAGGACGAATATCATTTTGTGTTTATATGCCCCTTTTATTCAGATTTGAGAAGAAAATATATTGATAGTTTTTATTGGAACAGACCATCGATGTTTAAATTGGTACAATTATTGTCTATTAAGAATAAGAAAAAGTTAAGTAAGCTAGCAAATTATTTATGATGTGCATTTAGTCGCAGAAATATGTAATAATTTATCATTCTATATCCACTCTTGTTAATTACAGTATCATTAATGCACTTCCTCCAATATATCTCTACCTCTCTTGAATAATAAAATGTAAGAATTAACTAGATTATCTACAAAATGTATATGTAATTGCATTGTCTATTGTATATATGTTTATGCTGATGAGCCTTTAGGCTTAATGCTAATAAACCATTAAACACATTAAACAATTAAACAACTCGTGAAGCAGATAATATTTTAACATTCTAAATTCGGTGTCCTAGTATATGTATATGTTGGTAATTCGTGCCAATCGATCAATCTTATATGTTGGTAAGTAATCTTGATATGTATATATGTAAAACAAATCTTCATAATACGTTTTTTTTTTCAAATTACAAATAATGATTTATAGATATATTAAAAAAGTTTTCAACATGTTGTACTAATAAACGTCTTCAAATTAAACGACATCCTTTAAGAACACATAAATATGCAGCATTGACCAGATATGCACGTTTCGGACACTTAACCCTCGTACGTGATCCTCAATATGGCCAAAGAATGTGAAAGTAATTATATTTATTTCCAATAGTTAACCACAAAATGCTGATGTAGCGCAGTGCGGTGAAAAGCTACAATCAAAAATAAAGAATTGTTACAAGATTTGAAACAATTATACAAATTCCAAAGTTCATCATTTCTCACAAAAAATACCAAAATACATGTCAGACATCAACATGATCAATATAGTCACACAAAAACATACTTCAATTAATTCAAAGTACCAAAAAAATTACCTAGAAAAATTCACATTTATAAATTTATGTTTTTATCAATTTATCTATTTATCCATTTATGAAATTTATGCAAAATAAAACAAATACTTGCACAAAATAATTATCAACAATCTCTGTGTATTTAATCTTAAAAGAACCTATTAATCCTCAAAAAATCAATTACAATCAAAACCTGGACAATCACAAAAATATTCTCAATAGGTAAACAAGGCGATTAAATAAGCAGATAAAAATAGCTTACTGCAAAACGAAAGTAGGTCAAGAATGCCGTACACTTCACATTAAAATAAGTCCATTAAAATAGCATTACATGTACTGACACTTGGCAATTTTATCAAAAAATATCTGTTATTAAGATAGATATAAAATATACAATACTTACACCATGCCTTTGGGTGGATTTCGAGCAAAAAGTTGCAGAAAAGGAAAAATCAATAATCAGCATTTATGTCGAGGAGATTCTAAGGTAACAAACCAAGAACCGGATACAAAAATACGGACCGTAACACGACACTCCCCGCCTGATATACATATATCACCCTTATTTACCAAAAATCAAACAAATACAATTACTGTAGCTCAAAAAATGTACCTTAGATATTTGTACAGATAAGGTGAGCAAAAGTCAACCGTTCCTTCATTCAAAACTTGGAATAATAAAAAGGTAATAAAATTCAAATCAATGTGAGCATATGAAAAATTCAAGCAGTTACTCTAATAAATGACCTTGACCAGATGTAAAAATATGCATATATATACATGTTTCAGATATTACACCAATTTACTTCATAGATGTCCTTGACATAAAAACTAAGAGTCTATCTATAGCATGACCTTGAAATAACAGACAATAAGAAATAATTCACTACCCTTCCTTGGGTACAAGCAGAACCAATTCACATGATGGTCTAGTATAGACTTTCTTGTCCTTTCCAACGCAAATGTCAACTTTACGCACACGCGAGTCTTTGCTTGGCATCACACGCGTAATAATACCCATCGGCCACTCACTTCTATGCAGTGTTTTGTCCCTTAACAACACAATGTCACCTTCACACAAATCACGGTTATCGTCCTGCCATTTTTTCCGAAGTTGGAGCTGCGAAAGGAACTCATTTTTCCAACGCTTCCAAAAACAGTTTGCCAGCTGCTGTACGCATCTCCACTGAGACTTGTACAAGTCCTTAGGTGTGAAGTCCTCCAGTGTAAAAGAATCAACGGAATGATCGGATTTAAGGGTAAGAATCATCGCCGGAGATAACGGCATAGGTGAGTATGGGTCGGATGGAATACCAGCGATAGGTCTGGCATTGACAATTTGACACACCTCAGCCATCAAGGTTGCCAAGACTTCATCGGTAAGCTGTTTGTTGTCGCATAAAAGAGAGTTCAGTACCCTTCTCGAAACTCCTATTAGACTCTCCCAGACCCCGCCCATGTGCGAGGCATGCGGTGGGTTGAATCTCCATGTAATACCCTGCTTTGTAAGGTAATCCTTGATTTCAGGTGAGTCTATCGCAATCACATCTGCTGAAAGATCTTTGGCCGCACCAACAAAATTTGTGCCGCAGTCAGAGCGAACAAGTTTGACTGGGCCCCGAAGCGCAATTAATCGACGAAGAGCGTTCAAGAAGCTCGAAGATGACATCTCATGAATGACCTCTATATGTATTGCCCTTACGACAAGGCAAGTGAAGATAACAGCCCATCTCTTATAATGCGCAAGTCCACCACGTGTTTTTCTAGCAATAACGTTCCATGGGCCGAACACATCGATTCCTATACACGCAAATGGTGGGGCTGGTTCCAGTCTATCCTTCGGTAAGTCTGCCATTTTTGGGGACTGCTGTTTGCCCCGCAGCTTCAAACATTGTACGCAATTGTTGACGAATGACTGAATGCATCTACGACCTCCCACGATCCAATAACCTCCTGACCGAATGGCTCCTTCCGTAATCAGTCTACCTTGATGCGAGACGCATGCATGAAAGTGCTTGATTAGCAAGTACCCAATATGATGCTTCTTGGGCACAATTACAGGGTTTATCTCAAGCGGTGGTAAACCTGAATGCTTCAACCGTCCTCCAACTCTAAGCAAACCTTTGTCATCTAAAAATGGGTCAAGCGAGCGTATAGTGCTGTCTCGTGGCAAAGGAGTGCCTTTTCTTAGAGAGTCAATCTCACGAGGGAATGCTTCATACTGCACCGTAGAAAATACCAATTCCTCAGCAGCCTTGAACGCTTCACGAGATTTGGGTTCACATTGCGTTCCTTTTTTAAACTTCACAGATACCAAATGTCTCAGAGCAGACATTCCATACAAAAGTCCTTGCCATGTGAAGAAACGTAAGAATCGGTTTGAACCAAGTCGGTTTATGGAGACATCGGTAGATAGCTTATCAGTGATCTCCGTTTTCAAAATTCTCACTTCCGAATCCGGTTCTATAAGTGGAAACTCATGCTTACTGTCAATTTCATCACACAGAATGTTGGTAGGCCCGTTGAGCCATAGACTGGTTTTCATGTCTTGAGCTGGTACAGACCTCGTTCCTTCATCCGCCGGGTTGAGTTTTGATGGAATGTAGTTCCAATCCTGAGGTTGGCTACAGCTACGAATACGTTCAACTCGGTTCGCGACGTATGTAAAAAATCGCTTGGTCTGGTTGTGAATATAACCAAGAACGACGCGGCTATCAGTGAAAAATTTCACACGGTCAAATACTATGTCCGACTCTCTAGTGATCGTAGTGCACAGCTCAGTTCCTAATACGGCAGCACATAACTCAAGCCTAGGCACTGTGTGGCCATGCTTAGGCGCTAACCTCGCTTTTCCTAGCATAAATCCCATGCACTGCTTTCCATCCTTACCAGTCAAACGTACATAAGAAACAGCAGAAATAGCTGCCTCGGATGCATCACAAAATATGAGTAAGTCCTTCTCAGAGGCTTCCATTAATGGTAGATGACAGTAAGTACGCGGAATACGAAGCGTCTGCAGATGTTGCAGTGAGTCTCTCCATTTTTGCCATTTATCATGAAAGGCTTGGGTAAGCGGTTCATCCCAGTCCTGACCACTGCACATGGCCTCGCGCAATATAGCCTTGCCTGCTATTGTTACCGGGGCAACAAAGCCCATAGGGTCAAAAAGGCTGTTGATTGAGGAAAGCACTCCTCGCCTTGTAAAGGGTTTATCCTCCAAAGACACCTTAAATGTGAAGTAGTCACCTTCCAGAGACCAACGCATACCAAGACTTCGCTGATTAGGGAGCTCCTGTGTTTCAAGGTCAACTGTCCCTCACATCTTTAGCTAGATCAGTTCGAGTCAAATGCAGATAGTACATCCTCAGAGTTGGATACAATTTTGTGTAGGCGTAGTCTGCCAAACTTCCAAAGAGCGTCTTTAGTGCGCTGTAGTAAATCGATTGCCTCTTGCGGTGAGTTGTGAGAAGACAATGCGTCGTCGACATAAAAATTGCGCTCTACAAAGGCTCGAGTGTCAGAACCATATGTGCTCTCGGCTTCTGTAGCTGTCTTCCTCAACCCATATGTCGCTACAGCTGGTGAAGGAGAGTTCCCGAATACGTGTACCTTCATGTGGTAATCAACGAGTGGCTTAGTAATATCATTGTCCTCGTGCCACATGAATCGTAAATACTTATAGTGATCTGGGTGCACATGAAAACAGTAGAACATAAGTTCTATGTCCGCCATAATTGCTATTTGTCCGCATCTGAACCTTAGAAGAACACCTTGCAAATTGTTCATAAGATCAGGTCCTGTCATGAGTACTTTATTGAGTGACATGCCATTAAATATGGCCGACGAGTCAAACACACCTCTTATTCGGTCCTTCTTTTGTGGGTGATACACACCGAATAAGGGAAGGTACCAACACTCTTCCAGTGGGCTTAAGTTTGGAGCACGTTCTGCGTGACCTGCTGTAATAAGACCTTCCATAAATGTAGTAAAGTGTTTACTTTTAACCGAATTCCTATCCAAACTGCGATCGAGTGTTTTCGCTCTATCCAATGCCTGTGACCTATTATTCGGTAGGCGCGATCTGCCTTTCTTGAAGGGAAGCGGTGCCATCCAATGTCCATCTTGCCCTTTAACCATTTCCCGATCCATCAGTGCCAAAAACTCCTTGTCCTCGATGGACATAGCCACTTTGTTGTCATTTTGGGTCCGTTGAAATATAGTGTCGTTGCTTGTCAACTGTATATTGTACTCACACGGATGAAATACGGAAGCACATAGTTGCTTTCCTGATTCAGGTATCGCAAGTGTCTTTAACACATTGACTTTTGAGTGTTTCTGGTGTTTGTCCAAACATACCTCTCCGATAATGACCCAGCCCAAATTAAGTCTCTGTGCGAACGGTTCATGTGGATTAAGTCCTACCTTCTGATCCATGACTTGATGAACGCATAACAAGTCTCGGCCAATCAATATTGATATAGGAGCGTCATCATTTAATGGCGGAATGAAATCGGATATATCTCGTAAATGTTCGTAAGAATCCGCTACTTCAGGTGTCGGTATCTCATTGCGATTGCTAGGAATCGAATCGCATTCAATTACATAAGGTAAGTCGAGTACCATTTTACCATCTAAAGAACTGATAACAAAGCCAAAGGATTTTCTCCCTTCTGTCATGACTTCACCGGAACACGTACTGAGTGGATAACTCTCTTCCGGCGCATTCGGATCATATGTGTCAAATAAATTCGTACAAGCTAAGGTCTGATTGCTCTGTTCATCCAATATTGCGTAAATCTGAGTAGGCTGGTGCCTACCGTCTTTATGACACACATTTATCAAAATGATTTTCGCACACGACTTTCCCGCGAAACGACCACATAGATGAGTGCACTTTGTTTCGACTTTCTCCCCGCCATTCTCCTCCTTACTCTGGGTAGGTATACTATCAAAGTGCATAACAGTCGGATGTTTTGTGCTTGAACACCTTTCACACCTTACGGTTGCCTTGCAATCCTTAGATAAGTGTTTGCCGTCTAAGCACTTGTAACAATATCCATTTTTACGTATCAGTTCCTTCTTTTTAGCATGAGTCATAGATATAAAAGCCCTACAGTTCTCTAGCTTATGTGATGTATTATGTATGAGACATCGAGTGTCATTTGCACTTGTTTTGTCGCTGTTTCCCTCAACATGCTCAAGATTAGTTTTCTGTGCGACAATACCGCTATTTCGTGGTTGAGCCCTCGGTCCACTTCCTCCTTGAAATCCCTCCGTCTGATCCGCCATTGTAAACTCAAAGCCTGGGTCGTTCATAGCCGCCGCCATTTCACGTATAAAATCACAAAAGTAAGTGAAGGGCGGAAATACATTTCCAGTGTCTTTCTTGTGCTTAAGACCACGATCACGCCATTTATTACGAATGCCCAACGGTAACTTATTCACAACGGGTTGAACTCCTAGTGAAGTGTCCATGTATGAAAATACTTGTGCATAGTTCGGCATCATTTTTACAGAAAGAATCTCGTTAAGAACATCAGAAACTTCGTACAGTCGTGACTTAGTTTTGTATGAAATTGGCGTTTTCACGACATTCAGCAATTTCCTTTTAAGTGCATGCTCTACCTTCTCTGGGCTTCCATAGGTTTCATCTAAGCGTTCCCACGCCTTTTTAGTCCACGTACAGGATCGCCTGCATTCGAAGCTTTGATACTCGAAACTTCAAGTTTCGACACCCGACCCAGATAGCTAATCATAAGTTCCAGTTCTTCCAACGGGGTGGCTTTGATTTCGGTCATGACCTCCTTAAAGGTAAGTTTCCAGCTTAAATACGTTTCGCACTGGTCATTAAATTTCTGTATTCGCTGCGGCATGAAATTTTGTTTTGTCAAATAGGTCATGATATCCATCATTCCGGCAGCCGAATTACGATCTACTTGAGGTACAGTACATGTATAAGGTAAGTTATTGTTCACATCACTACGATACATGTATGTAGGCTGTACATTGTTACCATTTCTGACTGGTGGAGGGCGTATGTACTCGGTGCCTCCTGAATTTGCACTTGGCATGAATCCAAAGGTAGGTATTACATGCCTATCATTTAATAGTGTATTTTGTTCCTGTATGAATTCGTTGGTACGTTGCTGAATTACGTCTTGATCAACACTGGTGTCCGAATCAACCTGCGAGCCATCATGTTCTTGATAAACTTTAACCTCAGGCTTCTGCGATATTAACCTCTTCTTCGGCTTTCAGTTCATTAATTTTTGCTTCAATGTCAGCACTTTTTATTAAATTTTCTGCCTCAGCTAAAGCTTTTTGTTTCAAAATACTGTTCAACTTTGCCGTGTATTGGAGTTTTACACGGGCACCCTCAGCCCTCGCAACTTGTGACAAAAATGAACTATGTGTCTTGGCACTACCATCACGTGACTTCTGTTTTACACTTCCTGTCTCTTTCTGTACTTTCTCCTCCTTTACAGTAACTACCGGTACAGTATCCTGAATTTGATCGATATCAGGTTGACGAAATCCTTTTATGGCCGAGTTAACCTTATCGCACACTATGTCCATAGCTGCTTGGTGATCATGAAACTCCTTTTCACTTTCCTCTGTCCTATGCCGTTTCAAAAAGTCTGAAAAACTACCACATGCTGTAAGATATTGTTTATATATGCCTTGTAAATAGTCGTGTATGTCTGTTTTTGCATCAATTTCTTCAGTAGTCGAGAGTAGGTAAATATGCTGTTCAAGTTCATTTTGAAGATCGGATATCCTTCCTCTGAATCCCCTTGTTCTAGAATCATATAGCTCCTTGGCCTTAGATGTCGGGACGACATACCGTACTCCGAGTTCCGATGTAGGCTGGGGCAGCCCTTCCTGCGAGCCATGAGTTTTGGCTTGGTCCGTCATATCCGTTGAAATCCAAAGGTCTTTTCACTATTTATTTCCAATAGTTAACCACAAAATGCTGATGTAGCGCAGTGCGGTGAAAAGCTACAATCAAAAATAAAGAATTGTTACAAGATTTGAAACAATTATACAAATTCCAAAGTTCATCATTTCTCACAAAAAATACCAAAATACATGTCAGACATCAACATGATCAATATAGTCACACAAAAACATACTTCAATTAATTCAAAGTACCAAAAAAATTACCTAGAAAAATTCACATTTATAAATTTATGTTTTTATCAATTTATCTATTTATCCATTTATGAAATTTATGCAAAATAAAACAAATACTTGCACAAAATAATTATCAACAATCTCTGTGTATTTAATCTTAAAAGAACCTATTAATCCTCAAAAAAATCAATTACAATCAAAACCTGGACAATCACAAAAATATTCTCAATAGGTAAACAAGGCGATTAAATAAGCAGATAAAAATAGCTTACTGCAAAACGAAAGTAGGTCAAGAATGCCGTACACTTCACATTAAAATAAGTCCATTAAAATAGCATTACATGTACTGACACTTGGCAATTTTATCAAAAAATATCTGTTATTAAGATAGATATAAAATATACAATACTTACACCATGCCTTTGGGTGGATTTCGAGCAAAAAGTTGCAGAAAAGGAAAAATCAATAATCAGCATTTATGTCGAGGAGATTCTAAGGTAACAAACCAAGAACCGGATACAAAAATACGGACCGTAACACGACAAATTATGTCCAAAAATGTACCAAAATAATAAGCAGGATTGGTGGAATATGATGCTACAGGACCCACGTTTTAGAAATTTCAAGAAATTTTGATAGCAGAAATTTTCGAATGCGTGGAAGAAACGGTCAATCGAAATTGATCGAACTTAGCTACATGTGCCCTAGGGGACTGCTAGTCCACCAGCAGTGACGCTCAGTAAGTGGTACACTTGTTAAACGTCTTCAAATTCAATAGCTTCATTTAAGAACAGATGAATTATTATCATTATAAGAACAGAAGAAGGGAGGAGATCTCCAACAAGACCCCGTTGCAGCATCAACAGCAAAACACCCGATACAAAAACACAAAAGACGAGTACAGCACGAGACAGAAAAGAGACACACGACATGTTAACATCAAACACAAAAGACTACACATAAACCGACGAGACCAATGGGCAACCGGTGCCGACTTTGGACGGCCATTTGTCACGCAAGTAGCAAATGGTGTGGTTATTCTGGATTACGTGCGCACAACCCTCTCACTTCTCCAATTACCCAGAGGTCTCAAAGAACGTACAATTGTGGTGTAAAATGAACCCTCGTCAGCGATCCTTAATCTAAACGATGTAATATGGCCGACCCACGTTTTAGAAATTTCAAGAAATTTTGATGGCAGAAATTTTCGAATGCGTTGAATAAACAATCAACCGAAGTTGATCGAACTTGGCTACATGCATTGGATGTTTTGGTGTTTTGCATTGGGTGTTTTCTGTTTTGCTGTGGGTGTTGCATCCGATTCCCTCATTTCTGTTGAAACAAAAAGTGTAACTAGCAAAAAGAACTTTAATGGTCATTTTACAGTCTGTGTGTTTTATTTCTTAGCGTTTGTAGTAATGTGTTTTGGTATTAAAATTAATCAGAATGAAGTCCTAAGATGAGTTTAGAAAAGAAAATGATAAAAATGATGGAATAAAGATAAATTTTGTATGTTACAGCTGAGTCTGTCGGCACATCAAAGGTTTAACGACCACATAAGTATAGTACCATAATTAGCACATTATTAGTTCTCAGTAAAAAGCATAATATTGAGCGGAAGTTTTACTTGTTTTAAATAGATGAAATGGACAAAGAAACCTTTTTTTTATAAAGCATTGTTGACGATAAACAGATTTGAATCTAATCGATACGGTTGGTGAGTGTTCTAACCGCAAACAGCATCTGCCAATTTGATAATCCTCAGTCACCTGCATCCAGAAATAAACAAGTCTTTAGAAAACGATGAAATTATCATCAAAGTGTTACTTGCACTGTTAAGATTTACACCGCAGTACTAATGTGACCTTGAATAAAGTGCCTGGCACCGATAGGCGCGAACCTTTCCCGCCAAAGTCGCACGTGACGTTTTGGCAGACGTCTGGTATGAAAAAGATTAGCGCGCGAAAGCTACATGGGAGTGCTGGAAAGTCGGTGAGTCTTTAAAAATTAGGGTACGAACAAAGACGGGTAGTATCTATATTTATCTGTAGGTAAATATACCTTATACAGTCTGTCTAATATCCGATAAAACTTAGATATGTTAGAATTGTAAGAAATGCAAATGTAAATTGATATCGCCTGCATGGCAATTTTAACTAGCTATTTCAGAAGTTATTCATTGGATATTTATTATTAAAATTATTATACATAATAAGAATAATCAGAAAAGTATCATGAGGTAATCTCGGGAAGCCTTGATCATTACCAATGGTTTGAAGAATATGCAACAGAAAAGAATTATTACACAGGGGTGAAGTATCATGTACCTGTCACTTTGTCGCAAACCAGAGGAAAGGGTTTGTGACAAATTTCTACCAGCGATCGGTTACCTAAAGGGAGTTCGACCGGGGAGTTGGGGTTTGTAACTGTAGGAAGCTATGATACTTCGCCCTTGTGAAATATTGTACTTTTCTGCCGGTTGCAATTTGACATTGAGCATGTTTTATAATAATGCATGTATACTACATCGCTGAAATTTAAGTCTGAACTGCCCAATACTTTTTTTATGAAAAGAAATTGAAAAAAATCTAAGCTCACATTATATGTTTAATAAACAAAACAAGCGCAGCTTTATAATACAACCTATTGACAGTGTGAACATGGTGAAGATGCCATTTTGATGAGACTTTTCTTTTTTGTATTTTATTCAAGTCACGTGTCGTTATTTTATTGTTACTTTTCGTTCACAATAAACCCTTGCTTATCATGACATGTCCATACAAAACTACTTTTTTTCTATTCAAACTCATTTGCAATCATTATGCTAGATCTAATTTTCATGTAAGCAAAACATATACATGTATAAACGATCATGAATTTCTATATTTTCATTTAAGCAAAATTTACATCTAATACTACATTATGCGTAAAAATCATCAGATTAGAAGAATAAAATTGTTCATTTCATTACAATAGAAATATAAATACATGACCCTTTGTATGACATTGTATATATAATATATGTGTGTAATAATTAATGATTGTCATGTCAAACAAAAAGGTTGAGAATTTTAAATAAACTTTTAATCTTTCTTCTCCATCCCTAACTGTTATTGCATTTGCTTTGTCATATGTTTATATTATTGTGAAACTTAATACACATTAATAATTATACATTTTATACATACATTTTATATCACATGTACAGTTAGACACTTCATATAATATTGCACATAATGGCATCGCCATGAATTCATATACATGTATTCTTTTATCACATTGACACATACAATAGCTTGTAATATTTGGTATCCTATTATGGCCAATCTGTGTGGAATGAATTAAGGTAGAGCATCCCTCAGGTCTCAGATGCTTATATTTCCTAAATAACAACGTTTACAATATTTTCATTTCCATATATTCAAAGCTTATGTTTAACCTGGTAAACAAACAAAATACAATTTGTGGTTTCATGATTATACCGAGAACTTAAAAGGCGTTTGAACTTTAATATTTGACCCTTTTTAGAGGTGATAAAATGTCACTATAAAAGTGTCTTTTCCCAAATCCATATTAGTTTGATAATCTGAACAATATTCTGAAGAGAAAAAATAGGTTATCCAAGCAAAAAATTAACAGCAAATCTGACCTGACGAATACTCAATCTTAATGCATTGTTTATTAATCTAAATGTTTTATTCATATTTAGCTCTCTGAGCGCCATATTGGTGGATCAGGTCCGTTAGGCTCATCATCATAAAAGTCGTATGGTTCCATTCCAGCCAACTGTTTGGCTTCTTTAGTCCTGCCCTCTGGCGGTAGATATTGTATGCTTACTTCATCTTGACCTCGTTTTCGATATTTCGGATTATAAGGTTTAAATGTCGTCTGTCCCTGAGATGACCAATGAGCAGTAAGATTCATATTCCGGTAGACATCTTTCTTAAACCGGATGTCATCATTGCTCGCCCACTGCGCAGGCGTCATACTGACGAACACAACGAAGCGCCACCTGTTGGGATCTGTACGTTCTCTTGCTGGCGGATTGTTATCATGTACAGTCCTAGAGTCCCAGAGAACAATCCCTCCCTTGGGGACGGGGACATACTTTAGTTCTGCCCCCTTATCGTAGTAAAATTTCTTTTCTGTCACATCCATTTTGTAAAACTCGCACCTGGCCGTCTTTTGGATAGCTCTGGGGAATGTCTCAAAGAACTCCGAGTGATATTTATGTGATTTCTCCAGCACCCTGAAGCAGTAGTCGTCCTTGGTCTGTTCTTCCAGGTATACAGCTCCTTGGTAAGCGTGGAGACCGTTCCTCTGAGCACCTTGGTCAAGGTGGAGCCAGTCCTGGCGTTCCCTTCTAAACTCACCGCCTTCTACAATTACATGTACAATCATATAAAACGACGAAGTTCATCACCGTTCCTATATAATGAAAAGATTGTGCAAGTGCATGTATGTATAAATTCTACAAAATGTGCATGATGTTTCATTTAAGCATATCCACATTCTAACTTTTCTTTTCGTGCGAGAAAGTTCTCTTTTGTATTTTACTTTCCAAAATCCATAAGCCTTTCGATTGTGATAGAGATGCAACGCTAGAGATGCAAGGATGGATTTTACTTACTATAGAATTATTATAGATCGTCGTTTTTACACTTGATAAAGGCCAAGGGGCCGAAAATTTGTGTATTTACGTGTTTGTGTTTTTACTTTCGATTGTGGCTTTTGGAATCTGGTTTCGGCTTTTGTGTTTGTGTTTGACTTTCATTCAATTTCTGAATCATTCAAAGTGAGTAGTTCTCATTTTTAAAGATTCAGTAAAGTAAGAAAAATACGAGCATGCAAAAAGAACACAATTTTTTACACGAAGCTGACAATTATTTTTTTTTCATGCATTGAGGAAAATTTTTAACGTTTGTATTGTATAATTCACATCATTAATGCACTTCCGAATCAGTCAAATTCGGTTTACTTGATCAAATACCTTTTTCTGGTGGTTGGGAAATGGCAATACCGTCTATGCTGGAGAGTAGCTTCTCGGTGCCCCATACCCTGGCAAACACCGTCTTTGCCTTGAGTCTTACTCTCCACGATGGAGCGAAATGTCCTACTCGATATGACTGAATCACTGATCGTCTTTGTTTAAATTCAATCCCGTGCTCGTCAAATTTGGCCAGCCACGCCTTGTATTCGGCTATACATTTATCACACTCGTCACGGGGGACAACTCCGGGTATAACCACATAGCCTTTGGATTCAAGTTCTGCTAAAATCTTCTCCCTATTTAAATAATTGAAGATTATAAATTATCCATTAAATAGATGATTGGCAAAAAATTGGCGAATTTGCTATGATTTCATAATTTTTTTTTTCTTATTATTATGATATAACTCTTCAGAGATTTAGATTTGTAATTTTAAAGTAATTTATTCGAATTATCATGATTATATGAGAAACAAAGATAAAATATACTTTTGAAAGAAAAAATCATTAAAATAAGTGTAATCAAAATTCTGAAAGAAAAGTAACTCCGTTGTTATTCTTCCTCTTTGGAGGGGGGGGGGGGTATTATTAATTACATCAAGCAATTTAAAATGTACGTATGTTTCCGAATCGTAAACTGCCATTCCCTTCTGCTACAAGGATTATATTTCACACTCATGTAAATCAAAATTCTTCATATTACATAATGTTTAGTGCATGTATAAGACTCGCTAATTAAACGACTATTACTGTGAACAGGGAATTCCAAAGCTCTCAAAAAAGAAATCATTACGTTTAATCTTACGTACCAATCCCACCTCTACTTCAAAATAGACTTTTGTATCGACACGGTGATGGTACGACTTGTAATTATCATTCATATTCTTCCTATAATTACCGATACACTTATATCTATCAAATATGTAAAATATGCACTTGAATTCATTCTCTTTCAAGTTAGGTACGTACATGTACATGTAGTAGTGGAAGAATTAGATAATACATGAAGAGCATTAATTTAGCGAGTAGGAACAAAATACCCCCTCCCCTCTCTGCTTTCATTGCCATGCAGCACTAAGAATATTAAGTTTTGGTTCACACATTTGCATGATATGTATATCATTTAATTTCCATTATCATTTTCAAGAAACGAAGATTCTGATTGGCTGAGAAATTTTGTTGATACATCGATCAACACAATTTTTCACGGAAGTCTATTTATAGCACTATTTTTAGAACTGGGGGTTCCCTCAAACACGAAAGAACTCGTTGCTGAAAATACAATTTGTTGATGTTTGCTTATCATTTCAAGGGTACCATTTCTTTCTACTTACTCAAAAATTAACAGTGCATGTAGAATTTGCTCAAATTGGTCCCTATTCCAAAGATATAGAGAGACGATCGTTCGCTGTTTGAATCATGGCGGCTGCCATAACTTGTTTTGGCAGACGTATCACTGCAAAACCCTCCGACTTACGAAATATAGTGCAGTAATTGATTGTTTTTAGATCCAAGAAAACACTTTGTTTTCCATAATTAAATGATAAGAAATGAATCTTATATTTTTTCTGTTGATGCAGGTATCACCCGAAAAATTGGACAGAAAACTTTTGCATCAACGCGCTACGCGCATTGATGCAGTTTTCTGTCCAATTTTTCGGGTGATACCTGCATCAACAGAAAAAATATAAGATTCATTTCTTAAGTCAATAAAAAAATATCATTGATAAGAAAAGCAGAAAATCTAGAAAAAGATTTATAATAATTAATTTTCAAACAAAATCTTACCGTGTGAATCCTCCAAGAGTTCCCTCCCCTTGGGTCCCTTGTTCCGTCCTGTCTATGCTTTCTGCCATCTTTGTGTATTCGAAGGATTTTAATTTAAACTAATTTCAAGATAGTCAGCACAAAATATATACTACTATAAGTATTATAATGTGTGACGATATGCGTCTATTTATAAACAAATCGATATTTCACAATCAGGTGAAATCAAAGAGAAAGATAGAGTTGTCTAACTTTAATCGTATATGTTACGGTGTATTTCGTCAGAAAAACGACACTTTTATATACTCATTATCTGCTAGAAATTTCTCGATTTATAAATATCAGTATTAATGTATCACGTTCTCACGTAAACACAACGAAATACCTCTGAACATCACGAAGGAAACATTACGTGAGTATATATTATTGGTATTGAAACCTCAACTCGAACATGTTGAGTAAATTGAAGCTAAAAAATATGCTGAAATCCAGTTACAAAATGTATAATATCATAATTCATTCACAATTTTCAAATTATTCTGTAAGAATATTGAATATGATGTTTTAAGTCCTGCTGTGTCATAAAGTCCTGTCTGGTGCAAGAAAAAAAAATGTTTGAAATTTTCTTCATGAAGGTATAGAGTTGGAACTCATTTTTTCTTAATTGGGAAGATGTTAAACATGTTGAAAAGTGTGTGCCCTGTGATGTCCTTAATAACAATTAATTCTAAGGTCTAGTTCATTATTACGGCACAGTTCGTATTACTAGCAGTATATATCTTATCATATACATCTAAGCTATAGTATAACTCGTTTAGATTCAATATATAGATTAACGTTATATGTTTTTTCATTCAAATCTAATATGTAATGTACAAATAAATTTGACTATACTCTGCACTAACTCATATTTTCTTCAAATTATAACGTAACGGCCTACATATTCTCAAAATCATTTTAAAACAAACTTTTGAATGGTGTTGAATAATTTCCTCCATTTCACAACCCCCCCACCCCCACCCCACCAAAAAAAAAAAAAAACGAGATTCAAAACGCCCTCTGTTGATGAATGTACGATACGAAAATTCTGGTTTTCCAACATCAACTAATTTAATAGTGCATTTTGTACAAGGAAGATACGCTCCTGTTACTAGGCGGATCCATTTTCACGAAAAGTAAGTCTTCCTGAATGCTCAAATTTCCAAACGCACACACACCTTTATAACATGATCACAGGTACCCGAGACATAATTGAATGATCAATTCGCAAACATAATTCGAATTCGGTTGAAAACGAATAGCTTTTCTTCGTCAAACGAAAAAGCCTTGGCAAGGTATTATAGAACATCCCACGGACCCAATAAGTCCACCATAAGCCATTCTGTAGAAACGAGACCCTGCCCTCGCCATTTCTATCAAGCCCCGTGGTCAAATGTAAACACAGTGACTGATAAAAATGGCACGGTTTAAATGATCTCAAAGTAAGGAAAAGATCTCCATCATGGCTTCATGGCAACTGCACCATCATACTACAAGAACCAAAAATGATATGCAATTTTAAGGGAGGAAGACTTATATATACATGTACGTTCATCATATATAATACACCTTTCTTGATTGTTCTCAATTTTGACTTGATAATCATCTTGTGTAGGCTAGCAATTGTGGCATCAGAATTGACCACATAAACAAACGGACACACTGACTTTCCGATATTGTGTGGTCAAGAAAAGGCACCTAAATGTTGACGTCATGTCTCCAAATATAGATATGACGCCTTAATGCAGATCAGGAATGCCGAAAATCAACCACAAAGACAAGACATATCACTTTATTTGTGAACAAAGAAAATTCCTTACATACCAAACCTGTCTCTAATGAAGTCACTGATAGCAAGTCCTACATATATAAACCTTTATCTGTATATAACAATTTCCTGGTCATGCCCAAAAAAGCAAAGCTTCGATCCTGACACAGAAGAGACCCAACAAAGAAAGATACAAGATTTCAACGAGGGAACAACCTATTTTGACATGGCAAAAAGGTAAAAAAAATATGAAATAGTCCACAGTCCAAGTTTGTATATATATTCTTTTAAATGAAATAAAAGTGATATGAGAATTTAAAATCTTTTCCACCTTTTCCTTCTTACTCTAGACTACCCGATTCCCGAGTTTCTTCCAGTCACAAAATCACAGAATAATCTTTCGTCCTTTTACTAAATCCAGTTTCAAGATTTCGAAATGTCCATGATACATGTGATGCATCCGTAACGCATTCCGAATTTACAAATTCCATGTGACGTTACCACCCTAACTAACATGAAACTACAAAGAATTCATAAAAATAAATCAGGTGTCTGTAGTCTAATGCTCCTTAATATAGATATCACTGTAGCGATTGTAGAATATCCTCTCCGTAAGATGGCGCCACTGAATAAATACATCCGTCAGAAGATGTCGCCACCGTACTGTAGCCCATCCAACAGTCCCTGCGTGAAAATAAAGCAGCGACTGACGGATAGGGCAAAGCACAGCAGCTATGGATCCATGGACGAAGAAAGATAACTCTAATAAGAAAATAATCCAAAGTCGATGTAACAATTGCAGTGATTCCCCTTTCCATACCGTTGAGATAATGCACTGAAATACAAGATTTAAATGTTTTTATGTTTGAAAACGCACCTTTGAAGCCAACTGTTGACCACTTTGTATTGAATTACGTTATTTATTTACCGTACGCACCCTAACCACTGCCTGTGGGCCTTGCAGTAATTTAAACATGACGGGGATTGGCCTCGGATTAACCAAAGGTGAAACATTTTAGATAGGAATGTTTAATGTTTGATCACCCACGTTTTTTATGGTGACAATTTTTTTCCGTTTGCATACCTGTTGATATAAATCGATAACTCAAATTCATTCCACATCTATTAAAGATGCTTGCGTAAATCAGAGATAAAACTTTTTTTTTTCATTCGTAACTAAGGGATGATATAAAATTGAACATTGCCCACACCAAGGTAATTTATATTGCAAAAAAAAATTCTTAGGTTTAATATTAGCCATTATATATATATCGATATAGAAGCACGATTTGATATATTTTTACAGATGCTGTCTGTTTAACGTGTACGGTTTAGTTCATATCAGTTAATTTTCATATCAGTTAATTCACTTCCTTATTATCTGATATATAGATAGGCCATCATAGGGTAACACTTTTTTAGAAAACTGGACATGAACCCATCCTTCCCTCTCTAAAAAACTACTTCGTGGGACTAAATGTCATGTAAGGATCTAGAAAACAGTATCCAGGAAGAGTGGATTCCAAATAAATCATGGGTAGTAGGAACGGGAGAGGGGGGGGGGGGGTTGCAGCATTTGTAAAATCGAATATACGCATAATTAAATGACACTCACAGAAGTCTTGACAAATTGCAGGGGTCCCGACTCTCCCTTCATCCCCTTTTCTGGATACGCGCATGCTTGACAACGAAAAACAGGATGTGAATTAAAAGTGTGATATATTTAATTCTTCATCTTCTATCGTACTGGACCTTCCCTTTGACAAAGTTTCATCCCGTTTTTCAGTAGTAAATATCTAAAATACCTTTCCTTTGATCCTGTTTCATCAGAATAGATATGTAGCTATATTTAAAATTTATCTAAATAGAAGTGACAGACAGGCGGTCAGACGAACGAACGAATATGATATACATTATATTAAATTAAAACATCAAACCATAGTGTCAGATGTCAACACATGTCAAAGATTTTGTCAAACAACATCTGTTGACTGTACACGAAAATTACGACGCAAAAAAAAAAAAAATGAGGGAGGGATACATGATTAACAAAGAGAAATTGTACGTCTCATTTTCACGTGTTGATCCACGTCGTCCTACGCGCTTCACTGATGACAAAGATGTTTGTTAAACATAGTATAGACATCAGTATGTAAAAAAAAAGTATTTCACAATCTATTCATCATTATATAGCAAATTCGTGCGGGCGTTTGATAGTATTAGATTGAAAAACATATGTTTTTACCAATTTAATATGTTATTCGACAAACAAACTAATTTCATAACTTATTTCGTGAGTTATTAAGTCTACATCAACCATCACTTACCGCCCGTCACTTTTCATTCATAATTTTTCCTCGACTCTCGACGACTATTGATTTACCCATGACCTTACGATGTAGTACACTCCAGTCCATTCATGATTTTAGCTACAGGGTGTCTCCGAAATGTACTTCCCTTCCATGGCTCGGTGCCAGGCAACGACGAGAAGGCGTTTTCTGAATACAACTAAAAGTCCGTGTTTGAAGATACAAATATGCATCCTGTAGAGATAAATAAGGCCATAGTAATTAAATATTCTGTTTTACGTCCGCGGGCGGGTACTTTTTATGAGAATTGCTTGAAGATAAACACACTCAAACATGCATTTTCTGGGCAAATTTCAGTAAATGATATTGAATACCATAAAATGCCTATACCATCATAAATATCAGGATATAATAGTCACGGATATTTATAATAATAAAGGCAAATTATCCACCTCATTTTGAAGAAAGATGTCTCCAGTCTATCTTATTCATCGTGTGTTTGTGCGTTATGCCTTTCGGGAGGGTATCTTTCAGAAAAAGCTCGGGACGTAAAACAAAATATTAAATTACTGTGGCCTAAAGATAAATTCCCTGAACCTCCTATCATTATTTACAGATATAATAACTGGAAATGTATTGTGATACTATTACTAGAAATATTTCGTATCGCATCGTGTTACTTTACTATGTAGCATCAAACAAGATCAGATCCAAAAACAAATAAAGGATAAACCAAATCCGCTTGGCAACCCCCCCCCTTCCACATATCTTGAGATGGTCAATTAAGTACTATTTAAAATCACTTTTAAACAAAGAAGTTTGCCCAATGACAACTATAAAATTCGAAAGTTTAGTCTCAACCAGGCTCGGTGAATGGACAGCTCCTTCGCTCCCTAATAAGCTCTAGTTCTGCGCTTGACAAGAGAGGGAAGAGATATCAACAACATATTTAAACTGAAAAAAAAATGATTTCGAAGAAATGAACACGTAGCAATATGAGCTAATCCTTTCGTGGAAACGTCGATATGAAATAAGTTCCCTCTGCACATGTTTTAATTTATTGTGGTGATGAAACATAAAAAATGATGGTAAATGACGTCAACTATGTAAGACTCCTTCTTCTTTGAATAACATCTACCACTTCAATATTAAACCCGCCGAAATAGCACATCATCTTTTCATGTACAATTTTATGCATCAATTGAACATTTTTGGGCCTTTTCGTCGTATCCGGAAAAGTTCAAAGCGACGGAAAGGCCCGAAAATGTCCGACTGTCTCTGTACATGTACATAGGGGTTATAAGAACTTCGTCTTCCAAAAGCAAAAGGACATGCACGGATCTAGAGGGCATTAAGGACTTTGTCTCATATATCCCTTTGAGTCTAAATAAATCATGTAATTTTCCAGTATCTTTGTGTACATTCTGTAGTTTTCTCAAAATCAGACCCCCTCCTCCCCGT
The DNA here is from genome assembly GCA_033119305.1 of Pinctada imbricata. Taxonomy (NCBI): domain Eukaryota; kingdom Metazoa; phylum Mollusca; class Bivalvia; order Pterioida; family Pteriidae; genus Pinctada; species Pinctada imbricata. The sequence continues at coordinate 2,913,064 of VSWD01000011.1, forward strand.
TCCCCCGAAACATTCTCTTGATCCGAAGACGAATGACCAATGGTAGACCTTTTAAGCATCAAGTACATATATAGCAGCGCTCCTGAATTCCCGTTTCCTAAATTTTGAACAAAATGAATATCATAAATAAATTTTTAAAACTTTCAATTATCAAAATTATGGACAATATGGACAATACTGAAACACGATATAAGCAACTCCATACGTCATACGTACTTGAACGAGTCCTTTACATAATACATTAATGTTTGTTACGAAATATTTACTTTTTGTAAGAAATCCCCTGTAATTACCTGAATGAGACACGTTTTTATGTCTATTTCCACAGCTGATGCACTGTTTGGCCATGGGCCAGTAGGCAGATAAATTTAACATAGAAGTTTATCAAGTATAATCTCTTGTTTACATGAACAAACAAAGGTGTTTTTCAAAGTGCTATAGAGTGAATATGACCAATTCAATAAAATTTGGAGACCCAAATGTTACAACTTTGTCCCCTAAGTTCATCTGTCCGTTTGTCCGTCTATGTATACTAAAATGGTTCCTGAACCCCTTCAAATGTTTCTAAGTGATCTTTCATTAGCATGTACATGTACTTGTATACTTTTAACATCTACATGTAGCATGTCTAGAAAAGAAGGGAAAACTTTAAAATTATTATAGACAAAAGAAAAATAAAAAAAAGGGGGTGGGGGGTTCGATCTTTACTTACTTTATTTGCAAGCAGAATTGTTCAATACAATACTTACATCTTCAATGTACATCGGTGTTTTTTTTTTTTCTTTTAAACCTCACCGTAATGTCCATATTTTCAAATATTTTGGCCCACGTTTCCAAGCTTTTATAACTGTCCAAATGTCATGAAAAATGTGACAAAATATATCCAACAAATCGTTTCACCAGTCAATAATATCACAAACTGTAAGATATGTATTCTTCAATATTCTATGACATAATCTCAGAAATAAAAGACATCCTTGTCATGTATATATTAACATGACACGGACGAATTTGGAATCACGTCGAAAAAAGGAAACGACCTTTTCCCGCGATGTCAACCGCATAAAACCTGTCACACGCCAAGTTCAGGAAGTGCGTAGAATTGCGCGCCAAAAACCACAGTCAACTTTTGAGATACCCTGTAGATTTCTATAGTAGGATTGGAACTTCATTCATGCCTCGTCATGTTCCCGTTGGATACTGATATCACATAAAGGTAACTCCCACGCACGTGCTTCTTAGCGGCATTCATATCGGCAAATGTTTGTGTTATATATACCTATACCATTCAGCCATGAAGTTTGACGTACACTGTACTCATATTTTATACATTTACATGTTCAGAGTGTACGCTGCATTCCATTGGTTTTATGAATCTTCAGTGATAGGGACACAAATGACAGTAAAATATCACCATTAGTATGCAGAAAAGTATTTCCTTTATTAACAAAAGTCATTTTTCGAAAAAAACAAGATCCATATATTTCCGTGACTTTCTTAAGTCAGCACTCCAGTACTTGTTAAACTATCAACATGGTGTTTTTCATTTCAATTCTAAATAGTTGTTTTATTTGCTTTTACTTTATCGATTTTTGTGCATTTTTTAAAGCATATTCCTTGAACGTTTAAATAATTGATAGCATTTCCAATAAACATGATTCATAAATTAGTCATAATGATGCAGAAATATGGAACTCGAAAACAAAGCAAATTTCACCTTAACCCCCCCCCCCCCCCCCTCCCTCTTCCAAAGGGAGGTGGTTAAAACCCATTTTTACTGGCACACCAAGAAAAAGATTATTTTAAATTATAATATCCTAACAATGTACCTATAATTCTTCTTGGAGAAATGTCCTCGGGAACATGTCAGGTGTCAGGTGACCCCTCCCCTTGCACACCTAACACCAGTAAATGTTAGAAAAATCACATATGATGAGGATAAATCTGTACTGTAACAAAGAAATAAAATATACTTATCTACACAAAGGTAACCTTAAATCAGCTGACAAAACCAAGATCGGAAAAACCCAGAAATCTAAGGTCAAGGTCGAAGAAACCTCACCCACTAAGACTTTTTTTTTTAATTTCCCCTATTTTTCATTCAAAATTGAAATGAAATATTTATAAAACCGAGCGACAAAAACTTACCTTCGGCCTCTGATGTCTATCTTTGTGTATTGATATATTGGTCATACTAAGAGCGAAAAGGTTCGGAGTCGAGTTGACTCATTGCGGTTTAGGTTCCTAACAAAGACAGATATATACCGAATGAGTAAGAGGGTGAAAAAGTACACGGACGAATCTACTGCAATAAATGTATAGGAGCTGACTCCTTCTGTGGTCTACATGATCCCATTGGTGGATCCAGATTTACTCTAGAAGGAATAAAGGATGTCCATAACAAAAAAAAGGGGGGGGGTGTCCTAACTAGAAATATCGATATTTTTCACAAAATCCAGGGGGGAGGGGGGGGGGGGGTTCACCCTTGATCCATTCTGGATCCGCGCCTGATTCAATTTATTTAAAATGAACTATGGATAATTTTATGAGAAGATAGGAGGAAGGGAGATAATAAAAGCTTGGGGATTCTGCGGTAGATCAGAAGATGTCAATTTTCTTTCATGTGTCACACTCTTCAAAGAAAAATAATTAGCACCGCGTGTGTTTTCCCTCTCCCTTTCCCTTAAAGGCGTTATTTAACCCTTTGAATCGTATATTATTATACTGTGCATATGTCCTTTTTTGTACGCTTTTTTTTCAAATGTGTCATTTTTATTTATTTATTTACTTTGTGGAGGGGGTAAAACTTAAATTGAAAATCGATGTGGTGACTACAAAATAAAGCTTCTCTCATTTACGACCTTGTCCAGGTTCAGGAACAAAGGTATTGGTGCAAAACACTTTCATTGCAACACTTGTTTTTGTAACATATGAAAATATAACCCCAAAATCAACGGGTCACGAATTTACGATACAGAAACATAAACTATGTCACTCTTCTGTCGTCACACAATATAAAACAGATTTCCGTTTCCGTATTTATCAGCAATGGAAAATGTCACGTTTTTGATCCGGGACCTTTTCTTTGATTAAAATGTTCCAAAGTGCACTTACATGTAATCCTGTTTGCAGAATAATGGAAAGGGAAACTTTCCAAATGTGATTAGGTCATCTTTTTTTTAAACTCATTGTCTACATGATGTCATGGGGTCCATAGATCACAAAAATTATCAAGACTAAAGAATTTAACTATTCACTTATCATTTTGCACTGCATATTACATTTCCCTAGCAAATGAACACCTTAAAAACTCTGATGAATTTTCTCTTGTTATTCTCTCCTTTACATTTTTACCATTCACATCTCTCTGCAGTCAACTTGTTTTCATTCTCTTTTTACTCTGAAACATTAATTTTCTATTGCATTTGGTACTCTTTTTTCATTTCCCGTTCGGTAAGTATTCAATCAACACGTTCCAACGTAATTCGATCTTCCTCTATGAAAAGCTCGTTAGTTCTACTTAATTCTGATATTTGATTTCTTATACAAAATATCAATAACTCGAAACATCGATATAAATCGATATTACTATCATGTAGATTTTTCATATCCAGCATATTTGCTCATCAATTGACCTCTCTGTTTCCAACTTGACTTTTAAAGGCTAAAAAGAAGTCTAAAAGCCGATCCAGTCAGCCAAATTTCGTCTAGAACCATTGGCGATGTCACCGACTTTTCTGTACTGACACAGCGTGAGATGACTACGGAATTTCTGTAAAATTGTCTTCTTTTTAAATTTATATTCAATAGATCCGCACTGTAACAAAAACAGATTTTTATCGAATTTTCTTGGCTATTGAGAACCAAATGCGAATAATGATGGCCCGACAGGACACTGACCCTAGTAATGTAAAGAACCTAATTGTCCACAGGCACTCGGTATTGAAAGAGAGTGCAGTAAAAGATTGGGAAGAATTATAGAATATATCTAGCGGTTGTGATGAGTTTTATTATGTTTTTTTGGGGGGGGGGGGGTTGTTTTGTTTTGTTTTGTTTTTGTTTTTGTTTTTTTTTTTTCGTTTGACTGATGGTTGATTTATTCATTTCATTTTATTTTATTTATTTGTTTTCATTTTACATTTTTTTTTTCTAGAATGGGTATCGGGGGTCACTTTTATATTCTTTGCTTTATGCTTGTTAAATATTTAGTTGAAAAAATAAAGCTCAAATATAAAGGATGACATGATATAAGGGAAGGAGGAAAGGAGATAAGGTTACCGTAGTTGGAATTTTTACATGATTTCCTACGTTTTACTTGTATTGCTTTCAGATAAATAAATAAATAAATAAATAAATAGATAAATTAAATAAATAAATAATTGAATTCAATTAATTAATTAATTAGAATTTTGCATTTCAAAAAAAAAATCATTTGATATACTAAAGATCTTGGAGGTTTTTCAGTTTTTATTTCGTTTTTGATTTTTCTCTTTCTTCTATTTGTATGTTATTGTATGAAAAATCAAATTTTAAAAGCTATCTATTTCAATCATTGAGCCAAGTACCTGTGGATCGGTCCATGATTTTGATGGTGATACTCCCGATACATCGAGCGGCTACTCCATCTGACCTCGCAGGTTCCCTCAACGATTTTCCCCAAGGGGACGATTTCGAAACACGAAGTAGGCGGGCGTTGACCCCCACGTCACTGACTTCATTACCGTATAATGAGGGCATCGCCTTTACTGACCGGCTTTTACGCACATGCCGCTATACTAGGTCATCATACGTTCCAGTGGCTGGTGGTTTTTTTTTTGTGTTGCAATAGAAAATAAAACTATCGAAATTCTTAACTTAAGTAGCGCGTTATGGATCTATTTTCACGAATTCATGAATTAGATGCGCAACCAAAGTCGGGGTCATACCTGTACATGTACCTGTTTTCTCGTCAAAATATCGAATACCATCAATATAGTTTGAATTGTATTGATTGCTAGGGCAAGGGGTTAGTCGAGGGCAAAACGTCCTATTTTCGAAAAAAAAAGGGGGGGGGGTCGGTTAGAGAAGGATATATATATACATGTAGATAACAGTCATTTATTGCATGGATGGTGGTGAGGGGTTGGGTGGGTGTGGGATGGGATGGGGTGGGGGTGGGAAGTATCAAAACAACATAGCCTGAAAGAACATCCTTTTTGTCACCAAAATACATGACATGTACATGTACATTTAACTGCATCTACATCTCCCACAACTTCCGTAATTTGGAACTGCATAATATTTCATTTGATACACGATCATGTTCCACAGTGTATTTGATTTTCGGGGTTGTTATGGTAACATTTTTTTATCTTTTTTATTTACTTATATTCACGATAATCCGTCGTGTACAGCGAAAATGACGTAGATACTTGTACCAGCTTGTGTGTGGGCGGAGCCACGCTATGTAGAATCGTGACAGGAATCCCCGCTAGAGGGCACATATGGGTGATGGGGTGGGGGGGGAGGGGGGGGGTAAGAGCACTGTGGCAAGAAAGACGAAGGGCTGGACCGCATAAGGAAATCTCCGTAGAAAGGCAGAAGGCAAAGCAACAAGAAAAAATAGTGGATACTGAACCACATTGTTTCATGCCGGAACCCCCCCCCCCCTTCCTACCCCACCCCTTTTCTAACTTAAAGCGACAAAGGTGTGTGGGTATGAATAGAGAGGTAGGGCCACTGCACATAAGACGTTTTGTCCCATTTTGTCATACAAGGAGGATATTTGAGGAAGGGGAAAGGGGAGGGGGGATAAGGAAAGGATTCTACTCATATCATCTACTTCCACAAGATCAATATTTGTTTGAATGGGATTGTACATGTACTCTTGTCAGCAACGATGTATTTCCTTGTAACTCTTGAAGATAGCAATTATGAAAATTAAGGTTTATCCAGAAACGAAACAAGAACCTTCCTGTTTTACGAGAATGCGAGCTGTTACCTAAAAAGTATATACTGGGGTGAGAAAAGAGGGCGGGGGGGGTTATATCCGGATCAGAAAAAAAAAAAAAAATCATAATCTGTGTTAACATGTACACTCTTTTTATCTTTGGGGGGTAGGGGGGTTTTATGAAAACGTCCTTCTTTGACATTATAATATATAGCAAAAGGAATTAACGCACATGTAATGAGTTGACCGGAAGTGTTTTAATTACGCTCATGCATGTGACGTCCCCGTTGTCCAGTTGACTGACAGCTAGGTCAGTGGTCACACTCCTAGTTAGACCACACAAGGTCATGACCTTCTGCTGACCATGTTCTTTCAGGTCAAACTACGTGCGTGGACCCAGGAACATTACAAAAGAGAGGAGACCTGCGTAAAATCAAGAGCTGATCCAGAGGACAGATAGGTCCTGTGCCAAATCTTTATAGTTGTTAAAAATAAGAGAAATAATTTTGAATTTTATTTCAAGGGAATTCAGGGTGGAGATTTTCCTTCAAGTTGTCAAATTTGACCCTGTAGATCCTTTCCTCTTAACCATCCCGTCGCCCACCCCCGAAAAGGTCTGTCGATCATAGGGACTGGGTTATCGGAAATGGGGGGATAAACTATCTGAAGGATAGACATGCATAGACCGAGAACAGGCCAAAACTATCTGAGGGATGGACATAGACCGAGAACAAAATTTTATTCTTGAGTCGGTATTCAAGAATAAAATTTTGGCCTGTTCTCGGTCTAGGGTAGGACAGGGTGAGAGGGGGACGGGAGGAAGGGGCGGAAGGAGGGAGAGGGAGGGAAGGGTGAAAGGGAGGGGAGTGAGGAATGACGGAAGGAAGGAAGCGGGGAGGAGGGATGAAGGAGAAGAAAGACGGGAGCGGGAGGGAAGGGGCGGGATGGAAGGGGCGGGAGGGGCCGGGAGAGGTGTATCCCCTGTCCAACCCCCCCCCTTAATAACCCTACCGTTTTCCTGTAGCCTCCTCTTGTCTAAAAATCTCATGCAATGACATAACAATTTCAAATACACACAGACAAGACTTTAAAGTAATGACGGTGAATATTCATAGTAGACATGGTAGAGGGAGTTTATTGATTGGGACATTGGCACTTGACCATGTGGTATCAATCTACTACGCAGTAGTAAATAAACCATTGCATAAATCCTAAAAATAAACTATTCCTTTTATAACTTACCTGACGAAATTCCTGATTAAGGTGTCATCGTCCGCACATTTTTTCCCTAAAATTTATTCGAATTTTCTTAAATTTGACGGTTTTTTCACAAAAATATCTATAATTTGTAAGGTACACTTCGCCTTTGCACTTGAGACTATGAGCTTATAGCATGTCTGGTTGTAGTATTTACGTCATACTCCACGATTCGGTCCATTGACGAGTGTCTGATCTTGACATTGTTTGTGTAAAATGTTTATACCTACATCCGTCTGAACTTAATGACAACAACAAAGAAAAAAATCAATGCTAGATCTACTATACATGAAGATGTAATGTACAATAACAACTAAATAATTCATTACCAACCCCTATCCTTTTTTCAGTGATAGATATATTAAAACTCTACTGTAACCTTTCTTTGTGGCCTGTCTTAAAATAAAATCAGATATTTAATTCGATTTGAAATCGATTTCTCTTTCGGTACATGTAGGTTAAGGATATTTCCATTCTTTATTTTTTTTTTCTAAACTAGATGATATTTTTTAAGCAGTCATTCTCGATCGCACAAACACTGGACTCGTAATATCTTTACTACGTAATAACTTTATATTTGTACTACGCATAAATTACTTTTTGTAATTTTTGATTTAGTTATAAAAATAAGATTGTCTCAGTATTATAATCATTTATAAAATAGTGAAAATAGGAAAGCTAAATTATTATAATCATTGTTCTTTTCTACATGTAGTATCAGATTTTTTTTAATATCGCAATTTCAATATCTTCACGTAACATTTACTACATTGTTACATCATAACTACGACCTTGAAAATTCATTTATATATTATATAACTCAATAATCATAAACATAATTCACCTTACCTTTATCCTATATTCCCCTCATTCTCTCACGTGTTGAACTTATGGCCGAGTTCCCGTCGAATCCGGATATGGTCTGCCGAGTAGTAGGCATGCGCCTTGAGTACCCAATGACCTCACTATACCATTGACTGAAAGAGGAGGCTAGACTGAAAAAAAAGTATGTGCGACGGTTAGTTTACGACAGATTTAAAACAGTCTTTCCTCAGACAAAAAAGTTCTCTTGTACTTTAAAAATGATATAAAAGAAAACTGAAGAAGTTCAGTGCACAAGAGGCATGCAACTTTTCCATCGGAATAAAAGAAAGGGGAAAAAAGAGAAAAGAAAGAAGAGATAGGCATTGATAAATAATATTACAAGCACTGTTATTTTGTATTATCATGATTACACAGACACCGAGTCTTTTTTTTCTCTCCGGAGATCCAAGGATGAAGTCTAGTACATGGATGATCCAATTTAAAATGAGGACTGCTTGTATTGATTTTTAGGGCTTCGATCCATGTACATGCGCGTATCTGCAAGGATCCCCACGGTCTGTTTAAAATGCTCTTTTTTTATTTTTACATTTGTGGGTTTCTGAGAAAGATGGACAGCGTAACCTTCCCTCCCCCAAAACACACCAGCCATCACCACCATTGGCCTGGATTTGCGCCTGATTTACGTCGGATTCCATTTTTTGCCAACGCACACGAGACAAGATGGGGATATACAATGTAAGCCCCCCTCCTCTCTACTGGTCCTGCACGAGGGGAGTATGTTGAGTAAATGCAAAATAAAAGAGAGAGAAAAAAGTCAAATAATAAATTCCTGTAAGTGAGGATGTTATACGGGGTCGTTGATTGGTGGAATTTTTCGAAGTATTTCCGGGAAATCTCGACACTATAGAAGCGGAATAACGTCAGTACTTGTTGATTACAGGATATATGGCTTATAATTCATACTTCATAAGTTGATAATCTCTTCCGGGATGGAGACTGATAGCCAAAACATAAACATATGGACACTTTCATAAAGAATGGTCCCTGCGTCATTGAAAAAATAACTTGAATTAGCATACATGTATATAACATGTACATTAGATCACATGCAGGCAGCCGAAAAATAAAAAAAAACCAACCTTTTGTTGTTTTTTCCCTGTATGTATGATAAAAAAACAACCAAAGGTTGGTTTTTATTTTAAATAGATAAACATCGGCTGCCTATGCCTGAGATTGGTTCTTCTTTTGGCTTGACCTTGACATTTGAGTGTGCATGACCTTGACAATCACTGATCGCTATTTTCTGCACATTGCATATATACAATGTACATGTACATTGACGGGTTGGATGTTAACTGCAACTTTTACAATTAGCTTAAATTTGCTTTGAAGTTCAAAACTCGAATTTTTGGAATGAAACACGTTCATGTCAGGGTACCCACACGTGCACTGTACAAGAGCAAACTAGAGCCCTCTTTATGTCTTTTGTTTCGACTATTTGAAAAATATATGATAATCGTGACAGCAAATATCGTGACATTATCGCAAGAAGCACAACATTACTTGTATGCGCATGTGCAATGTACATGTTACAGAAAGATCCGTACGTTTCACACTAAATTTTACAAAATCCGGGATGTTTTCACTTTATTAGTTACGGATATGAATATCAGGATATTTGAACAAAGAATTTACCTTATTTTTACGTAGAAACGTTTAAAGGACATGATCGAACTTACGGGATCCATACAAATTCATATTAGTATTAATTTTTTTTTTACTTTTCATATTAAGTGTTGGCGTATTCTTTTTCTGACTTATCATATTGCTTATTTTTCAATAAATGATTGAATGTTTGCATTATTTTGTTTAATTCCATATTCATTTTTTTTTTCACTGTAAACGCTGAAATTTCGCGTGAGGGTAATTTTCGCGTTTCCATTATCAAACTATTATCATCCAGAAAATATCCCTTCATCAACTAGAGAATAACATGTACATGTACATCAATTTATAACTATATTTACTATAATTATCTTATAAATTTTCATACAAAAGGATACGTCACAATGTATCTATACATGTACATTTGTACATGTACTTTCGGAAGATAAACTAGCCTTGACAGAAGAAGATACATTTTGTAGATTTCTGACAACCATGACAACCAGACGAATCAAATATGCATTTTCATGACTACTGAAAACGTGGAATTTTTCGCGTGGGGGTAATTTTCGCATTTTTTCGCGAATCGAGGGATCTCGCGAAAATTTCTCTCACGCGAAAATATCCCCACTGCATTCTTACAATGGGAAAGACATTTTTATCGCGAATATTTCCCCCACGCGAAACGTCTTGATGTTATAATTGCGAAAATTTCCCCCACTCGGCCCAGCGAAAATAATCACGTTTGAAAGCAGAGGTCTAGCTATCATCTTCCACCTGCAATTTAATTTCGCTTAATGAAAAGTTCGCGAAAACAAAAACCAAAACAAAGGCGAAAGGGTTTCTTGTGGGGAATTTTTATATATAATATAAATATATTTTACCTTTATATCTACTGCATGAAGCAGTGCATCGCCATTTATTTATGTTTTCCTTTATGTATTTATCTATTCATTTCATTTATTTTTCTTTGTGGAAGGAGGTCCTTTTCTAATTTATTTCATTTGCTTAATCCGTCAATACGTTCGTTCATGTACCTAGTATGCACAACTTTAGACTGATCTGAAGCGTCCAAATTATCAGCTAAATTAAAGATCTAAATGCATCCACAAGAAAAAAAACAAATCAATGTATAGAATCTGTAACTACTTATAATGAGCTTTGTGAAATGTGATTCACTATAGCCCATCCTCGACCACAATTTGGTTAGTTTGTGTAGAAGAAAAGGGGAAGGGAGCGGAAACTGTCAAAGTGTTAACATCCCATATGGCAGGTGTCCCTAACCACACACAGTTGTTACCTTGGTGCCAAAGAAATTTAGGATTTTTCTTTTTTTTTTTTTTTTGTCTTTGTTCCTTTCTTTTTTTTTTTTTTTTTCATTTTACCCAAGAAAAATCTATGCATCTTTCATTTTTTTTTTTCGCTTTCTTTAAAACATCGTAAATACATTAAGTATGACGCAAGATGCTTCTGAAGTTTGAACCTTGCTTGTCCATGTCCCCTCCACCCCACCCCACCCCACCCCCACCTTTTTTTGTATTGTTTACATCTTTTCCCCTTTTTAATCTAAACAATTAACGTATGAAAACCGTACAAATATAGAAAATGGCATATCTTAGACCTTTAATAGGTATATTTTTCTCCTTGTTTATTTAATTCATTTCGTTAATTAATTTATTTTATTTTTCATTCGTACGGTGTTCAATTTTCAACATTTTTCTTACTCATTTTAATTTAATTATTTCCTTTTTTCAACCTATAGCGACGTTAGAATTTCGTTATTTCCATTTTTTTTCCCCGAAATATACAGATAAATCAACGTTTGTACATGGATGATTTCATGTTATTTCATACTTGTATATTTTTTAAAAGGATAAATTTATATATATTTTTTTAACATTCTATTTGCCTGCCGCATATTTTATAACAATAATTCTGTATTTATATTTATTTCTTCTCATCCTTATCTGTTTACAAGTATATTTTTGTGGATTAATTATTCTAATTAATCTGAAAGATTGATGAGCGGCCGATATTAGTGCAATTCGGTCAAGTGCGTATCGGTTATTTACAACATATAAATATTATGTAAATTTTAACATTCAGGTAACAAAATAGAAGTAGAAAAAAATGGGGTATTAATTTTAATTGAACTACTCGAAGCAATAAGGATTTTCCCCCCTTTTTTTCGCAGGATCAAAAAAAAAAAAAGAAAAAAAGAAATATTGTGTCTGTAAGTCCCTCTTCCTACATACAGATTAATTATAAAAAAGAAGTATTATGACTATTTTCTTTTTTCAGTATGGAAGAAAGAAAATTATTTTAAAAAAGAAAATTGCGCATTTTCATTCTCAGATTTTTTTTTCATTTTCGTCTGAAGAAAAAGAAGGATATTAAGTTAATCACTTTTTGTGCAATATTTAGATTCAGTATAACCACAATCCTTTGATATTAGAAACTGCTAGCGACATCTGAAGCTTTTCCGTCCGTTTGATCAATTCTTCTCCTCTTCTCGTTTCACTTTCCCGAAATTTGACGGATCTCATATTCCCAGTGGGATGGAAATAACTTTTTTTTTCCAGACTGTTAAAACTTTTAAGCATCATTTTCCATTATAAAATCATCGTATAGTCGATAATGTTTCAATTAACGTCAAATCCAAGACTCCATCAAGACGATTTTCTTTGTGTATATCCCAATCAACAAGTAAAAGTTTGATAAAATTGGCGGCATTTTGACCAGCTGAAAAATATGTTATTTACAAATTCCGAAACCACACAAAGGAGTACGAAGTAACCTATACGACAAACACCACCGAAGGTTCTACATAAAAGTAGAAGTCAGCTAGCCACATGCTATCTTATTTGCATTTATGGGGAGTGTACATTTTTGTGGTTTTCCTTCGCTCTCTGACTCATTCAGGATTTTCCCTTCACAAAGAAGATTCGCGGGAGATGTGATCAAGTCTGCTCGAGTTATCGCTCTTGCTGTTTTCATTTCGCTGAATCATGTGCTTTTGAAGGTTTTGTTTGTCAAATAAGGTATGCAGATGTTTTTAAGAAAGGAATTCCGAGTCTCATTCATAAAATTAATGTAAGGATTGCCGAAAATCGATAGTTTACCTGTGCCAAACTTCGACAGGTGAAATTAACAATGAATGTTTTTATCATATTAAAAGCAATTGATTTTCTCTCTGCGTTTAATTTAGGCGGCAAGAGAAATTGGGAAATCTCTCCACTACTACTATTGAATGTCTATGTTTCAATTTTCTTCAGAATTTGAGATAGGAAAACCCTTGATCCTTTTGCGGAGTTATAATTCTTTTTTAATATTAAATCCCCCTATGCTGAAAAAAATCCAGAATACACGTAGAACAAAAACAAAATAAAAAATAAAGTAATAAAAAAAAAAAAAAAGGGAATACTCTGAGAGGGAAAAAGTTACATAGGCTCGATATGTGAGTAGTTTTCACAGTAGTTTTCTTCAACTCACTTCAATTGTCTTCAGAATCTGAGAAAGGAAAAGCCCCCCCCCCCCTAAAAAAAGATGATAAATAATGGTCATCTTTCATCATATTACACGATTCACTCTGTCATTGTAATGAAAGCAAGACTTGTGCTTTTGATAGGATCTGTTTTAAATACAATGTTTGCATTTAAATTTCTTTTAATGCAGTCAAATGTCTTGTGTATGATATGCAATCACAAAAAAAAGAAGAAAAACCCACCGCCTGAACCTAAATACACGTCCATGTATCAAATGAGAAAAAAAAGTATGTTACGAGACAGAAATATTTAGACTACTTAAAAAATAACGACGAATGGTATCAGGTAAGGTACAATCTGATAATTGTTCGTTATCATTTAAATTCTTTTAAAGTACTATTATCCCCACGCATTTTTGAATACATCATACAAAAAACAACAACATAGGAATGAATGTAAAGATCAAGGACACAGTAAACACCATTTCACAAGCCTAAGAACTTGGTCTTCGAAAATGGGAGTTCCCATGATAGAAAGAAAGATTCTAAAATTAACTTAAGAATTAAGCTAGTAGACGCATTATTTTTTCTTAGAAATAAAAGAAATTGCATCTTTTCGCTCAACCTCCTAGTACCATCCTTAAACGTAAACCTGGATTTGCCCATTGGTTGGTTCTACATGTACATGTTATTAAGACAAAATGCTGAGTCGGCAAGTTACTGACAATTCCATTCATAAACCGCACCAATCCCTAAATCTACAGCTTTATGTCAGGCTATAGCATGAAAACGTCACTCCGTGTTTATGGCTTTGTATGATATATATTTTTTCCCAATTCATTTGTAGAAAAAATTGTAATCACACCAATATCTGAACTTAGAAAGGTTTAGGGATTATTAAGATAATCCATTTATTTTCATGTGTTTATTTATTTATTTATTTATTTATTTATTTATTTATTTATTTATTTATTTATTTATTTATTTATTATTTATTTATTATTTATTTATTTACATATATCTTTATTTATCCTTTTTTATCTATTTATTCATTCATTTATCTATTCATTCATCTATACAAGCACGCTGTTCATATTTTATAATATTGATTTTTGGGCGGATGGGGGTGGGGGTGGATTGGGACTTAGAAAGAATTTGACAATTACCGTATACCGGTTTTTTTGTTTTTTTTTGGTTTTTTTTTTTTTTTTTTTTTTTTTCGGACCAATACATCTAAGTATTTTACTTTTTTTTAGCGGAGAAAAGAAAGGGTAGAAACACGCTTGTATTGATCTTAACTTGATCGATGGATTGTTGTAAAATCTGATGAAAAAGAATTCAAAGGATTGCTAGTACATAAGCTACACCTCCTCCCCCCAACAAAAATGAAAAAAAAAAACCCACAGAGAACAGGAGTTGCTAAAGGAGCCGAATCATCATAAATTCAACTTGACAAAGTTGATCTCAACCCGATCTTTGGTTGACATAATAAAAGGTTATAACGTCACATTTTCGTCTATTCACGCTTGTCAAATTACATATCCATTCTGTATCATGCACTCTTGCACTCTGACATGCTGACGTGAACTTTTCCAGACGAACAATGCAGGTGTGTGCATCAGTTTGAACCCTGAATCCAGACGGCTGATACAGGCTGGTACCAGAGACTCGGTACCGAATCAAAACTCTTTCCCGCAAAGATCCGATTCAAAATGTTCAGCCAGCGTTTACATTGTTTTCACTAAATCTATTCTAAAAATAAATTTGGTGAGACAGAAATAAAAGATATTTTATCTTTTTATAGTCTTTCGATTACTTTAGATTTTTAAAGAAGGACGTATATATATACAAAAAAAAAGAAAAAAAAAAAAGAGCTCCAGATTGATCGAGGTAGAAAATTTTACAAAATTTATCTAATCTGCAAAGGCTATCTATGAATTAATGAATTTCCCATTAAAATTTAATCTCAAATTTGTAAATATTTTTATCTCTCTGAATATGGTTCTTGGTATATGTACGAGTAAATTGCCTTTTACTAAGCTTTCACCATGATGACATATAAACTGAATGTATATTTCAAGGTCACGTTATACAAGTTTAATGTAAAAAGTAAATTTTCAATTTCTTACCGTAATGAAAAAAGACCTTACTAATCCAATCGAAAACAAAGAATGAGCATGACACAAGACTTAGGACAATTATAGTAAATGTGTCAAAACTATACCATGGCGACGCACTTTTAGGGTTTGAATGGCATTTGTACCGGGGAAGACGAAATACAGACAACGCTCGGCTTTCTGCCCCTAATATAGTAATTAAATGTTCATCGTTCATTTACTTTTGTAAAAGATTATCAAATTAAGCATACGGATTCGGTAAATATAGCAGCTTGTTGGTCGTATAGAATTACATTCCCAATACAATGATAGTCTGTGATGTACATGTGCATAGACCCCTTTTTTCAGGTGTAAAATTTCGTTTTTATTTTTTTATTTTCGGTTGATATCTTTATGAATTGAAATGATTTGAAATCGAGTATATTTTGAATCTTATTCATATTGCACGCTTTGTTAATTAACCATCAATGCGCATGACTATAAAAATGCTTATGTATATAGGAACGCTTTTGTACGAAATCAGTTTTTTTTTTTTGCTTTTCCCGAAGCGAGAGATTTACATGTGTCAATCTAATAAATTGTGATTTTTGAGTCCCTAGGTACATGTATGTCCACTGTGACAAGTTCCACATTTAAAGAAAGCTTACATAACCTAGTACTCTGTGAACACAAAATTGATTGTTTAATTATTTATAGAAATAAAGCTTAAATAATGAACAATTAGGACACACGAACTGTGCTGTTTTATGCAGCCACTGTAAGAGTTCTGTACTTATCATATTTTATTGGCACCTTACACACCAGTGAATCTCCCTCACCTTCATTAAAGGGGGTATAAAATAACATAATTATATTACTGGAGAATATACTTATAGGAGTTCGGTAATTCCAGTCAAGAAAATTAAAAATCAAAGATATTTATCGTATATGTATGGTACCAATCAAATATGATTAGTACAAGTTACTAGTCGTGAACAGGAGCGTTCCTACACTGTGTATGTGAAATGTTACGGTATTTATTAGGGGACATAGCTTCTTCAAATCTTTGTCCTACTATATATCACCAGTCGAAGAATTGAAGAATTGAAGTAATGATCGAAAATTTGAAGAGATGATGCCAACAATTTTTAAAAGTAATGATGCGAAGATTTGAAGAAATGAAGCAAAGAAACGATTATTTCTTCAAATCTTCGCATCATTTCTTCAAATCTTCGCATCTTTGCATCATTTCTTCAAATCTTCGCATCATCACTTCAATTCTTCGCATCATTTCTTCAATTCTTCAAATCTTCGCATCTTCGCATCATTTCTTCAATTCTTCGCATCATTTAGTTCAACTCTTCGCATCATTTACTTCAATTCTTCGCACCATTACTTCAATTCTTCAATTCTTCAACTGGTGAATATATGTATATAGTAGGGCGAAGATTTGAAGAAGTGATGTCCCCTAATGAACACCGTAGATATTCTCATTCTGTATTAAATAAATGCAAATTCCAAATAAGGTCTTCGTTGCGGTTTTAACTGTGTATGCCCTTGCAAAGAAAGATTATGGAAAGTGACGTAACAGCTGGAACAAAAACAAAGAAAAAGAGCATAGATATGTCCCTTCAGTGTGTCAAAATTGAACTTAATAAGAGTTAAGTTAAATTTCCTTTTCAAATTCACACATGCACTTCCTTCGTACAGACATGTAGATATTTTCTTTCAACACATAATCGTTTACTTCTCTTCTTTTTAGTTCTATTAATACTTTGACATCCTAGGTTTACATAGACCGTACTGAGATGCACTTCCTATGTGTTCCGTGCATCTGATCTTTCGAACTTTAAATGTTAATGAACTTCATTAACCGTATAGAGTGAGCTGTTGAGGGAGGACTTTTAAGGTATCCGTTGTACAACTGAGTCATTTTACATAGCGTTTTAGTCATCTCCATAGTAAAGTATGGTAAATTTTATGCATGGTAAGGTACTAAAAACTATATATTTTCTGAAAGGTAATGATGCCCTGAGTACAGATATAAGACTCCCAGGACTTAAAAATCAAAGGGGGAAAACTCTTGTACAACTTTGTTATCTTGCATATGTTATATAGAGAAAATATGCAATTTAAACGCTTCATCAGTTATCCCCCTTTGTTTTTCTGGCCCCAAAGTTATTATTTCTGAACAGTGGGCTTTATAACCTTTCAGAAAATATATAGTTTATAGTACCTTACCAGGCATGGAAAAATGCCCTATTGTACATCGGATACCTTAAGAAGTTGTACAATTATTTTTTATTACAGGCGCATATTTGGGAGCTTGTAAAGTGTCTTTGCATGCACTACATTCAATTTGACATAGATGGATCTTGAGGGGTAGATAGAGTGAAGAGGAGATGGGGAGTGGTGGTCCCAAGGAATGGGGTTTCTAATGTTCCTCTTTTGGATATTGTCAGATTTTCAATAAAATCAGATGGATCCTTTGAATTTTTTTGGGGGGGGAGGGGGCATATTTTCATTTCTAACAGGAACCGGAAGAGAACATTTCCCATTTCTTTGAACAAATACACTGGATATTCAACCCCTCTTATCATACAATCACTAGATCAATATAAAATAGATAAAAAATAAACAAACAAACAAACAAACAAACAAAAAACTCAATAGCTCGTGCCCCTCTTATCTTAGAATCGCCATCCCTTAATAGAATCACCATCCCTTGAATTATATAATTGTTATAATTTATATGCAGAGAACAGATGGTGATGTAAATCGCATTGCTCAAAAATGAATTTATGCAATTTATTATCATTTATCTAAACTTTATCTCATAACTCAAAGAGAGACCATGCAAGGATTGAGAGATTGGTAAATTAGATCAGCAATTTGCCTCAAAGGAGTGTGTAATGTTGTTAAGTGTGCGGCATGTATACAACTCATACATTATCAATATATATATCATCCTCACTTTAAAATAAATTACATGCATGTTTATAGTTAGCATAGCTATACAAATAATTAATCAAATCAATGGGACGAAAATACATGTAGTAAAATCTGAAAGGCAACCGGCTCTCCGGAGGGGGACTTATAGTTTCCATCCCGTTTGTCCGTCCGTCTGTCCGTCCGTCCATCTGTCACACTTTAGTTTTCCAGACTTTTTTCGCTGTTGTTGTAGATATTGAGCTCATTTTTGGTATGTGAGTATATCTCAGTGTGACCTATTTTTACAAGAGTTATGGCCCTTGCATGGACTTAACAAATTTCATGAAATTCTCAGTTTTCCGGACTTTTCTTCCTTGGTGTTGCCGATATTAAAATGATCTGAATACATCTTAAAGTAGTTTATGCAGTCTGGTTTCGATTTACCGATTTCTACAAGAGTTATGACCCTTGGACTTAGCGAATTTCATGAATTTTTCACTTTTCTGGACTTTTTTTTTTCGCTGTTGTTGCACATAATGAACTGATTTTTTGGTATGTGAATACGTCTTAGTGTTATACAGATCAAATTCGAGTTTTATTTCGATTGACGTATTTTTAATAATGGGCTTATGGCCCTTGGACATAACAAATTCATGAATTTTTCACTTTTCCAGACTTTATTTTCCTCCATGTTATTTCAAACAATGAACTAATTTTTGGTATGTGAATACATCTTAGTGTTATACAGATCAAGTTCGAGCTTTATTTCGATTGACGTATTTCTAATAATGGACTTATGGCCCTTGGACATAACAAATTCATGAATTTTTCACTTTTCCAGACTTTATTTTTCTCCATGTTATTGCAAACAATGAACTGATTTTTGGTATGTGAATACATCTTAGTGTTATACAGATCAAGTTCGAGTTTTATTTCGATTGACGTATTTTCAATTATGGGCTTATGGCCCTTGGACATAACAAATTCATGAATTTTTTCACTTTTCCAGACTTTATTTTCCTCCATGTTATTGCAAACAATGAACTGATTTTTGGTATGTGAATACATCTTAAAGAAATACAGATCAAGATGAGTTTTGTTTTGATTGACCTATTTTTACAAGAGTTATGTTCATGATTGTTCAGTTTTCTGGACTTTTCTTGGCTGTTGTAAACTGAATATTGCTATTTGAATACAATTATATCGTTATATAGATCAAGTTTGATTGACATATTTCTTACAAAAAATATGGCCCTTTCTCTTTGTAAATTATGAAATTTTCAGTTTTCCAGACCTTTTTCCAATACATATATTGAACTAATTTTTGTGTGGATATTCATCGTGTGAAATAAGTATACAGGTCAAGTTGAATTCATAATTAATTGAAGCGTTCTAGGCAGAGTTGCAGGACATACAGGCTTTCTACTGTTCCTACTTTTCCCTACTATTTCCTACTTTCTTATTTTGATCCTACTTTTTCCTACTTTTTCTTCAAAACCTCCTACTATTCCTACTTTTTCATCTCAAAAGTAAAAAATTACTTGCTTCACTTGTCATCGACATCTGATTCAAAGTTTTTAAAAAATTTCGGGCTCGCTTCGCTCGCCCATTCTGTATATTTTACATCAAAAATCAATCTGTCCTTATTTCTCTCTGTGATTCCTCAAAGATGAATATTACCAGTCTACAATCATTGCTTACTGTGATTTGTTTGTCATACTTACTGAAAATTGTCACTAAAAGTGATGGAAAATTTCCTACTTTTCCCGTACTAATTCCTACTTTTCCCGTACTAATTCCTACTTTTTCCTATTTTTCTCCTACTTTTTTTCATTCACTACTCCTACTTTTTTCCTACTTTTTCATCAAGGTAGAGTAGAAAGCCTGAACATAGATTTATGCAGGTAGGGGACTTATTTCGCTCAGCGATCAGAAATTTATTAAACTTACAGTTTCTCCGCAGTTTCATGAGACTTTGGAAACGTTTACTCTGGCGAATGTTGTAAATTTATATACAGATGTAAAATGTAACACAATGTATAGTACATGTACATGTATACACCGTAAAACCAATATTTCTAGATTTCTGCAAATTCAGAGACCATGCATGCATACCAATAAATAAATAAATACACGTAAACTCAACTCAATTATGAAAGGAACCTTAAAGACAAAAGAAATATCATTTACACAAAATTTGACAACCTTTCAATGCAGATAGAACAAACACAATTTACGTACTGCCGAATCTTTATTAATGGGGCATTTGAATGACGAACATCCATTTCTTCCTCGTTTTTGCTACATGTACGACTCACTTTACTTTATATAAAATTTTTTTTATTTTTTTTTTATATTTTTTTTTGAATTTTGAAATCGTTTAGTCTTTTAGTAGTGAAATGGTCCATCGATGGCTGAAAACATACAAAGGAACAAACACAAAACTGTTATTACAAATTTTGAAATAAAATATTAGGATTTTCAAAAAGAAAAAGTCATAAATCAATGTTTACCAACACAAAGTATTTTCAAATATATATAACCACGACTCAGACTAAATAGTTAACAAAGTGATCATGATTTTGCGAAGCTGAGCTAGACTTGATATCAACTTTAATATCTGTAGATCATTGTAGATAAACGAATAAAAATTATGGACATTTACGGACATCGTATATTCTTTTAATTTATAAATATTTTATGATATTGTATACATAAATTTGTAACAGACTTCAGTGGCGTACCAACTGTACATGCATAAACACAATTTTCAACCCCTCCCCCCCCCCCCAATAGTATAAGACATTTTTTTCATAGAACTTTCTTTGATGATCATAAGTTGAAGACTATAAAAGAAGACATTTTCTCTGAATAAAGTACAAGTTATGGATCATTTTCATCTTATATTCCAGGATCCAAAATCCAGGAAACAGTTTCATTGGAACTTGTAACATTTCAAAACAATTCAAAGGAACATATATATACTTTATAACCCTCCTTCAACACACACATAAACTTATTTATTCTAGCCGAGTTTGCGACAGCGCCGCTGTCTTCTCCAGTTTCCAAACATATGTATTATCAAATAGTCATAATGGCAGATTATAATAAATAAAAACATTCAGAAAGACAATAGGCCTAGCTACACCCCTGAAAGCGATGGACATTATCTTTACACGTGTACCAGCCTCCTTTAAAGACTTTTTTCCAACTTTATCTCGCATGTAGAGGGCAGAAGTATGCCTCCATACGATTGTACTTGGACCCTGTGTTATTTTCTTTTTTTTTTTTTTAATGCATTTTAGATGTATGAGTTCATTTAATTATTCAACTAAATTTTCCAAATTTTCGAGTCTTTCTGCCTGTACTGGCGATGCGGTTAGAGAATCGATATAATTGTCCTAACAAATGGCTTTTGTGGTTACATTATTTTTCTTCATCAATAATTCTTTTGATATGAGCAACATGTGCATGTATCACCCCTAAATAATGAGCAAGTCTTTTATCCTTTGATGTATTTATTTTTATATTTAAAAGATGAATTACGTCAATACAAACTTCTACAAATTCATTCGAAATAGCAATAAAATTCCCCTCTTCTGTCCATTTGCACAAAGTCGTGAATTATTTTAATTTTGGTTCTGTGATATACATGTAATACCGCATAACAATACTTTTTCGCGAGTGTCAAAACTTGTGATTTCAACGCCAGACAATATGTCTTTCCTTTCGCGAGTACAAATTTCAGCGATGTTAATGGAAAAAAAAGCATGAACATACTAGGAAAATTAATGCATTTCGTATATTCTATCATTATTCTTTTGGTTAATGATGTATCAACATGGATAACTTCACTATTGTTATGAAATTCTAATGGCAAAACTCATTTCGCGTTTAAAAAAGAAAGAAAGAAAGAAAAAATACTGGCGAAAATTGCGAAAATATGTGCATCGCGAAATTTTTTGCTTTTGCGGTAGAGTGTCAACTGAACATCTTCTTTTTCCTCTTTATTCTGTGTGTTTAATGCTCGAAAATTCACAAATTATCATTATGAATAAATCCGATTTAGTTTCATCCTCAAGAGGGAAATAAATAAATAAGATTTTAAAAATGATGAAATGATAAGAATCAAATAACTTAAAAAAATAAATAAAATCAATAAGACGCCAAATTAAATCAACAAAAATAAGTAAGAAAAAAACATAATAAAAAAAAAAAACCCAGTCAGTAAGATGTGATCTTACCTCTGAGCATTTACTGAAATGTCTGAAATTTTTGAAAAAATGAAGCTTTTACTTACAATTTCTCTCTGTTGATTTATGGTATGTTGGCGAACAATTTTGCACTGGTATTCAACATTATCATCTTAATACGAGATTTGTTCATTGAATTACCCGACAATTCTAAGGTTGCACATGCATAAAAGTAAACGTTGATGTGTGAATAACGCATCTTACACAATGGGAGTCCATGTATCGCATATTTACCAAATATTGAAGTAACGTAAGTTTTGGCATTTTGTTGCAGGTGTTGTGTTTTGCAATACTGTATGATATTGCTCTTGACCTTTGACCTATGACAGGTGTTCGTTTGGACATATTTTGTCATCACATCAGCCCGACCCTGTGAATGGGGATCATTGCTGACACATAATGAATGCTACGTAATAAGAGAGAATCTGCGGCGCAATTAAAAAATGCACAACCGAAATGCGATAGACAGAAAATTAGGGAGAAGTATCTTGTAATTTTGATATTCATATGAGAGTTACTTTGGAACAACTTACATGCATGTATAATCGTATCTTTATTTGAACAAAGAATATGTTCCGAACTGAGAGATAAATCTCTTTTTCATTGCAATGTAAAATAACGTATGTCTGACGCCTGCGAAGCGATCATATCATTTTGTCCGTTGTCCTTCTATATATCTTTGAAAAGTGGTAGAAATTCCTAGGTAAAAAGCAATCATGTTCGCAAAGTTCCAATTCAAAGATTTAATTCTCTTTTCAAACTGAATGGCATAGAGATACATTATACATGTAAACATAATGTTCATCTAAATAATTCATACACAATAATAGCACGTCAACACACTATTATGAACTCTAATCAAGTCAGACTGATCAGATATAAAACTCCTTTACTTTGTGTCTTACTGCAGGAGACAGGTTTCTTGCAAATATCTGGCATCGAGGCATAGTTATGATAATAGATATTTAACAAGACTGAAAAAACATCTTTGTTGTGCAATTTTACAATGCTTGGTATGATATTTTCCCTACTCGATTTCAAACTGATTAAACGCAACGAACCAAACACTACAAGAGCAACATACGTCATATTTTCTCAATGAAATGTTTCGTGCTGATTATACACACCACTGACGTAATTTTGAATAGCTCTTCTTAAGATACTTTTGTTTCAAATTCAAAATTTCTTGTAAAAAGCTCAAAAACCAATTCATTCAGAAATTTTCGTAATTATCAGCAAATCTATATATTTGTATGTTATGTACGTACTTACTGATCCCTGCGAGCAATCGGATGGCGGAGCAAAAGGTGCGGTTTTCCAATTTTCTCGTCTTATCGTCTGGCAAGAAAGCAAAGATTTCATTGGCTGAAATATTATCATATTTGACCGACATGCGCAAAGACCTTTTTTTTCTAGGTGAAAACAGGAAATGTCCAAGATGTCTGAAGCGTGAATGATCTTGCGTACCTCTTTACTTAGTAAGCATCATCTGATTTATCATTCCGGATTTTCCAAATCTGATTGGTTTATAGTTTTATAATAGCTTTCTTTTTTCGCTGCGGAGGGCCAAGTGGAAACCTTAGACATAAATGCTTTCTTTGGAACCACCCCGTACCTTGCTGAACTCAGCAGGATCATACATGTACTTAGATATGAAGTTTCCATAAATCAATGTCATTAGAGGAATTCTCTGTCTCTCTCTTTCTCTCTCTCTCTCTCTCTCTCTCTCTCTCTCTCTCTCTCTCTCTCTCTCTCTCTCTCTCTCTCTCTCTCTGATGAATAGAAATAGCTAGAAACAAGAAAAAATCTTGAAAGAGATTGAGTTTTCTACTGCGAAATCAAAACTTCATTTAATAAGATCCGGTTTTCCTTATGGAAATAGACGAACTGCTTCTTGAAAAAAAAAAAACAAAAACAAAAAAAAACAAAAACAAAAAACAAAAAAACAAAAAACAAAAACAAAAAAATAAAAACAAAACAAAACAAAAAATAAATAAATAAAAAACAAATGAAAAAAGTGAGCTGTCAAGATTTTTTTTAAATGCATTGATTTCCGTAAATATTAGAAAAGAAGAGAAACAATGCCATTTTAAAAAATCTCAGAGACTAATGAAATTCGTCGCAATCTTTTTGACTTATTAGATTAAACGCAAATCAAATATTGATATCAAGGACCTTGAGACATCAAAAACTATGAGTGAGAAAAGAAAAACAAAAAACCGAAAACATTAAAAAAAACTTTTTAAAATTTGATCAGTGTTTTAAATTTGAAATTTGATTAAGAGAAATGAAATTAGATAAATAAAATTCTATTGAAATACAAACAGAACTTAATCAGCAAAATCGAAGGAAAATAAAAATTTAGGAGAAAAAGTAAAAGAGGCAAAATTGCACAGTAAGACTATAACATAAAATGACCCAATATGGGGTCCTGTAGCATCATATCCCAGCTATCTTGCTACTTCTTTCGGTATATTTAGGACATAATTTTCACAGATTTTTGTCATATTTCATTGTTTCGATTGAGGATTACTGACCGAAACGTGCATGTCTGGTCCATGCTTTAAATTAATTATACTAATGAGCTTGAAGACGTTTTATAATAAACATAAACAATTCTTGATAATCGTCCAGTGCTTCGCTTTATTAAAAAATCATGCGAACGTCCGACCAAAAGATAAATCACAAAGAACAGAATCTAAAACAAAACAAAGAAAAAACAAGACAAAGCAAAAAAAAAAAAAAAATACCCCCCCCCCCCCCCCCAAAAAAAAGCTAAAACAAAAATAAAACATCCAAAACATAAAAAAATAAAACATCCAACAAACAAACAGCTCCCCCCCCCAAAAAAAGAAATAATAACAAAAACAAAACCAAAACCAAAGGTAAAACAGAATCAAAAACAAAATAAAAATGGTGAGATTTCCACAAAAATCTGAAAACATCCATGAAAATATTTAGTGATCATTTTCCATTAAGAAAATGTCTAACCAAAGAAATATCTATAGCCGAGATTCTTTCCAAAAGTATAGTGTTATTAGAGTTTTGCATTTTTGGATACTGCTGAGCTTTTAAATGGATCAAATTTTAAGGGGAATATTAATTTCATTCAAACAAATTAAATGTTATAGAAAAATTAGAAACAAAGGAAAATTGTTTCGGCAAAATAATGATAAAAAACAAATAAAAAAAAAAAAAAAAAACACGAGAAAAAAGGAAGAAAAAAGACGTAAAACCGACAAACAAGACAAGAAAATAGTCAAATTAGATAACGAATGTTTGAGTAATATTATTCATCAAGAAATTGAACAAAGCAAAGAAAAACATTGTAATTAACAAAATTTGAAATAAATGTATGGAATAATAATGAGGTAATGAATCCCACTTCCATGTAAAGACAGCAAAATATTATGCAAACAACACAGAATAATACAAAAACTTAAAAAAGAAATCAAAGAAAATTACAAACGAGGAACCCCCTGCCCACCCAAAATTACCCATTCATACAGGGAATGATAGACTTTCAAAGCGCTCTTGTCTAAAAGTCGTATCCACAAGAAAACATGATAACGTGCATGATATGACTGAGAAAAAGTCTAGAATATATTTCAGACTACAATTTTTTTGAAGCATACTATAACATATATGTTAAAAAAATCTTCAAAAATGGAAGAAAAAATTCCCCACCTTTTTAAAAGAATTTTTCCATACAGAAATAAATATCCGTCACAAATACATATGAAAAGATTCAATAGGTAATGATATTATTTTCCTTTGAAAAATGATACCAAAAATATATCACTGACAGAAAGAACAAGGTGCGAACTTTGTTTATTCCATTTCCGTTGTGGTTGAAATGTGAAAACATTTTCTGATGAGTTTTGTGGTTGCTAGTTGCACTCCCATAAACTTAATTTGATCTTCAACTTATTCGCTTCAAAATAGATCAGACCCTCCAGAATGTGAAAAAAAAGAACGGAAAAAAATATTCCATTCCACATATTTTTCTGTTCTTCGAATATACATGTTATGAATTTGTATAAAATTTCAGTTCATTTTCCTTTATTACAAATCATAGTTGTAAAGTATTGTGAAATGAAATTCTTTCATATAATCTCCATTTTCCAACAAGAGACTGGAAAAAAATAATTACAAAAAAAAAAAAAAGAAAAAAAAAAAAGAAACGAAATTATATTCAGATTTTTTTTTTCTATACCATCAAGTCAAAATACTCTTTTTGTCAACTGAAACGAAAATTGGACATAAAAATATGAAAGTGACAGACAAAATGATTAGGAAGATGAAAAAAAAAACCGCGAAAATTTTTCTTTCGTAAAAATTGACAGACATTTATGTCATAAGGTTACTTATAATGTATGAGGTTTTGAGAGAACACATATCTCACTATGAGTTTATAAAGTACAAAATATATCTAGAAACGTTTTGTGGTTATCCCTTGCACTCTTTTCAACCTATTTTATTTCTCATATTTCCGATTCTATCTTTCATTGTGGTTTTAAGATCTAAGCTGAAGATCCACAGTTCTCTCCCTTTGTCAATAGGAATCCTATGTACCTCACAGAGTGAAAGCTCTTGAAGGGGCGGGGTTCCCTATGGTGACCTCATATTAGCTACCTTACCATCCCCTAGGCAGATAAAACACACAATTTTTCATACAAAACAAGCATTTTAGTTAGAACCTGTGGTGCACGGATATAGAAAAATTAGGTACATCTATATGGAAGAAAGGAGGGTACAGTATCTTCAACAAATTTCGGTTCCTTCACCCACATCAATAAACACGAAAATGTGAAAATACAGAGCAGACAAACACAACCACAGACACCTAAGAACAAGGAAGACCGTACACCAAAAGCACCAAAGACGACACCAAAAAAACACTAGACACAAAACCAACGACACCAATAGGCAACATCCTTTTTCAAAGAAATAAGGCCACCCCAATTTATTGTTTGTTACGCGGCAGCGGGCGGGTAGGTTCAGACAGGATTAAGTGACAAAAAATAAAAAAAGGAATATTAAGAGTTAAAGAAGATCCTGACGATAATCTCAACAGCACTCACAATAGAGCACAAAATTAAGCATCGACGGACCCCTAGCAAGCTAGAGGTGGGACCAGGTGCCCGGGAGGAGTAAGCATCCCCTGTTGGCCAGCCGCACCCGCCGTCGATGTTTAAGCACGAAAATGAAAACAATATCTAAAATTCATGCATTCTCTGACGTTATGTCTATAATAGAAAGTTCTATGGCGTAAGGTATCAATTGCGCTGAAAGATGAAACATGGTATAATAAATGGAGATAAATGGACTTACTTTATGTTCTTGAGAGAAATGAGATTGATATTATACTATACTTGACGATAAGTACAAACAAATGTACATGTACATTGTAATGTTGTATGGTATCAACAGCAATTCGGGGGAGGGGGATCTTGCCTGAAAAGTAAGATGGGTTGGGGAACAACACCTGACGCTTAACAGAAATGATTGGTGCGGCCTAAGTCGAAACTGCAACGTGTGAATGTTTGCGCTTCTCAAACTGTTGACATGATCACAATTACTAAAATATACACAAATTCGGATAATCTTTGCAAGAGACCATAGCCAGAATTAACTGATGTGTTTGTCATCTTCTATTCATATATTGTCTTATTTACATCTATATGCTATAAAGTACTTGATCAATAAACTATTGCTCTACTTTTTTTTCTTAACAATCCATGCCACTTAAATACTCTAATATACACGACTTCAAATCCAAATTTGAAAATTTCGTATTCCTGAGTAGTAAGGTCATATCGTAGTTCTCACGTAGCACTTTTTCCAACGTAATCTCAGAGTGCAACGAATTCGGCAAACATATTTTGAAAACTTAAAGAATATAGTCTGTATTCAGAGAACAATTGAAGTGTCGCCTGCATTCTAGAATAAAGTTGATGATTCGATTTTAAAATATACTCGCGATCGCCTGTTAATTGACATATACTCAAAATTTCATCATATGAAATTAAAATTACTAGGCGGATCTGTTTCATACTTAGTTCCTCCTTTCCAAATGGGCAAACCATGTAATGGTAATACAATGAATTTTAGCGTAATCACCTGGTACATATTCAGAGATTCATGCCTAGGCATTCAAACATACACACAATAAATTTGGTAAGGGTACAACACCTAGTTACCGAGGAACGAGGCCGAGAACGTTTTAAATACTTCATAAAATCTGACTGGATCTAAAATAATGCTATGTTGAAAATTTTAATGTTATCACCTAGAAACGGGGACAAACATGTTCAGGCATTCATGCCTAGGCAAACACTCTTGCAACACACTATAAATAGGGTGAGAGTACAAGACCTAGTAACCGAAGAACGAGGCGAAGACCTTTGGAAATATTTCGTCACATCTGAGAAAATCTAAAATAATTCTAAATTGAAAATTTTATAGTTAGCACATGGTAAGTGCGCTGACATTTTCAGAGATTCATGCCTAGACATAGACACTACAATGAATTTGTTTAGGGTACAAGGTCTATAGTGAAGTCTCCATTCTCAGTAATTATGCCTTATACACTCACCGAATTTATAGTGTGTATGTTCCAAAATGTAAGTCCCGTAACCAGTCGACTGCTATAAAAGTACTGACTTACAGTTTTCGGAAAATATGTTATAACTTCAGAAATAATGGTGAAGTTCTCGGTCTCATTCCGCGGTAACTAGGCCTTGTAAACTCACTACAAGTGCATGAGGCATTCATTCCCCTGACCATGCGATTACTATAAAATTTTGGACTTAGTATTTTCGAAGAATTGATAATAATTGAAGAAATGTACATTTCATTATTTGCATATGTATATCAACATGTATTCTGGAGTACGGTCACAATGCAATGATTGTCAACTGTATTCCAAAACATGCTTGCCAACGACTTCGTTCTGAGGCAAAATGAGGAACTACTCAACAAGGGCTATATTTGTGAGTTACTGACTTCCGCCATGCAGAAATGTTCTGGACAGTACAACGAAGATACATGTAACATTGTTTAGATTTAGGATCACTGACGAGGGTTAAGTACCTGAAACGTGCATGTCTGGTCCAAGCTGCAAATTTATCAGTTCTTAAATGATGCCAATGAACTTGAAGACGTTCAACATGTACATGTATAAGGTATAATTACATCACTTTGTCCGGATCCACAATGCTAAAGGACATGAACGTAGTAACGTTCAAATAAATGGTATCCGCAACATTCTTCAATTTCGACATTTTTTTCTGCACGGCTAAAGAGACATATGTTGATCATTTAATTTCCATTGTCATTTTCAAGAAACGAGAAAACTTTTGCAGTTTTCTGTCCAATTTTTCGGGTGATACCTGCATCAACAGAAAAAATATAAGATTCATTTCTTAAGTAACAAGTAGAAGATGCTTAATCTTTCGGGGCACCCACAATGCGGGATTCGCTTTTATGTCTTAAAAAGTTGCAGATTGCTTAATTTCGTTAGCTTTTGACTAGCTTTTATTTATACTTTCTTTTGTCAATTGATTACGATTTTTTTTAAACACAACAGACATGTAAACAATTCACTGACAAGGACATTTTTTTGTATATAAACACAGAACAAAGATAAGTATATGTCGGCCGACCCGTGCTCCTAGTGAGGCTCGAACCAACAACCTTTCGGTCATTGGCCCGACGCCTTATCCACTAGACCACGGCGTCGACAGCCGATTACGAATTTTTGAATTCTGATTTGTATTGTTGTAAGCGATTTTTTAATGTTAACCTAATAAGAACAGATCTTTGACTCTATCATAAGTTGTGATGAAATATTGTTGTGTCAATAGGCCAGAGTTTCAAAATATCCGTTATTTGATCGGAGTGAAAACAAATTCTTGGTAGAAAGACCTTGACCGTTTGCTGCCTAAGAAGTTCCGTGTAGCATTTGTCGAGAGAGAAAAAGACGAAGCTGTTGCGACGGGCGTTGCATGCAATCAAGAGATACTGGCTCTCCTCCTGCGCCTGGTCTCAATATTCATTCCGAGGTTCGCAACCGTTTCAAGTGAAATTTTGCATTGCTTTCTCGACATTGGGACTGAATAATTCATAGGTACTTCTTTGATGCTTATTGCAATAAAGAAAAACCGAAGAGCCCAAATTCTGGTGCCAGGGAGCGGTCAACTGATTGTAAAATTCCAAAGACAGTGTATAAGACATGTATGATGGGATAATTTAACCTCATCTATTTATATCAGTGGAACTTAAGGCAAGAAGGATTAAATTTTGTGTGGCGACCCCTCATATAATAGACGATTTCAGAGAAGTGTCATTTGATTGCTAAACTACGGACATCAACTGCTTTGGCGACTTTTTCCATTGTGACCTCATACACGAATCACTGGGAACATAAACAGTTAAACCTTCCATTAATCTGACGTAACAATTCAAAATTTTGCCAAGGTACTTGATGTCCGAAGTCTGAGAAGTAAAAATCAAGGCTTTCAACGGTCTCTATCGAGAACATGGAAACAGACTATATTCTTAAAGTTTTCAAGTGCATAGAAATTTATGATTAAATGACTGTGTATTCCATGCTTGAAAGAACTTTCAGTAAATTTGCTTTATTCTTATCAATATCAATCTTAAGCATTCAAATCGTAAGCAATGGAATTCGATCACAGGCAGTTGCTTGAATAGACGACTTTCCGATCTTGTAATAGAACTCAAAATGTCTGAGTCAATATTGGTCCTATCCGAAAGTTGGTCAGACTTCTCGGGTGATTGATCTTGAGCTCGCTTCAGCCAGCAGAGCACAGACTGTTATACGCATGCCATAGAATTTTTTTTAGATCAATATACATAGAATCTGTGTTACAAGAGGCCGCTGCGTTTAACTATCTTGTCTGTGATGTCACCTCAAAGTGAGAAGATTATGTTTACACAACAATTGTGTGTCTATGGAGACCTCTGTGTATCCGGATAAGTGGGAGGGTTGTGCGCAAGTAATCTGAATAACCACACCATTTGCTAAAAGCAGATGGCCGTCCAAAGTCGGCGTCGGGTGTACATTGGTCTCCTTCCTTTTATCTGTTGTCATCAATGTTTAATGTTTTGTACGTCTTTTACGATTGTTTTGTATGATGCTCTAGTAAATATTGTTGTCTTTTTGCGATTTGGAGTTTTTATGATGTCATTTATGTGTCACTTTCTTGTGGGTTTGTTTGGCTCGGTGAGCACAGGATGATCATGCTGGAGATCATTCTCTTTTCTTGTTGTAATTTTCTATAATGATGCCACTGTTTAAAAGACGCAATTCTATTGTTGCGTTACAATAATAAGGAGCGCCGAAAGTTCCCATCCCGATCATTTTTCATTTTTCACCAAATTGAGCATAGACGGACCCCTAACAAGCTAAAAGTGGGACCAGTTGCCCGGGACGAGTAAGCATCCCCTGTTTGGCTAGCCGCACCCGCCATCGATGTTCACGCACGAAATGACAGCAATATATACAAAACATGCACTGTCTAAGGTTGTCTGTATAGAAATTGCTATGGCAACCATGTCAGGAAGAAATGTTTAGAACGCTTACTGTCAAAACCCTCGCGGGGAACTTTTTACGAGCTCCACACGGCAAAGTACATCTATAATTCACTTTAAGTATCAAGACCTCTGAATATTGTTTTCTTTTTCCATCCTTTTTTCACTGGCTCGTTCGTATTTCTAGTATTTCTAAAATTATGCATTCTAAATATCCTTTTTCGACGTCAGGAAATATAATTATATTTTAGATGCGTCGATGCTCCATGTTTTGCTCTATTTTGAGTGCTACAGATGTTAAACGTCTTTTAATTCAATAGCATCATTTAAAAACTGATAAATTTACAGCATGGACTGTTGTCAGGATCTTCTTTATCTCATTGGCAGCCTTGTAAAAACCCCGGTTTTTATACAGAAATATTGCAAATTAATAAATTTCGAACGTGGCATTGAAAGGGTTAATTCATTATAATAATATCCCATACTTATACTAAGTGCACATGATTCTAAATGTGATTTGGGGAGTCAAAGGAAGAGAGATAACTTGTGAGCATTGATGGATCATAACGAATGACCAATAACATTGATTCGTCCTGCAATGATTTGGAGAATGTGCAGTGTTTACCGGATTTAGGAATATAATGTACATATAAGCGGCATACTTTATTTACCTGAGCGGAGTGTGGGGTGGAAGGTGGAGTGGAGTGACACATTTCCAGTCAGTTGACCCCCATAATCAGGATAGTGGGGTGAATGATTCTTAGAATCGGGACAACGGCAGATTTATCTGTCAGACCAATTTATCACACTCTCTAATTAAGGATCTTTGATCTCTGTGTTGAACACATTATGGGAATAGTAATTCCCACAGGCAGATTATTCTTTGAATCGTAGTCTTGCATGTATTGAAACATGTTTTTGTTTTTACCAACCTCTTACATTATGAAATTCAACATTACATATCATCATATCTATAATTATACAGTGATTATTTGCTCCTCTTTCATATATATAATACATGTAGTCATGGAAAGAAATATAAAGTTGTAATTTAAAGTGTTTCTCAGATCATAGATTGACAACTACACCTTTGAGGAGGTTTGTCAACTCATCTATATCTCAGACTCGTAGGCTTCTTTTGTTATGGGATTTTTTTCTCAGCTGGTATTTAGAAATAATTGTGATACAATTCAACCAATAACTGCTGAAATCGACCGCTTTATGTTCAAGTTAAACAAATGGTGGGTCAATAAACGCTGTATAATTATATATATAATGTTAAATTTAATCTAAGACGTTGATAAAAACAAATACTGTTTCAAAAGATGTAATATTATAATTCAAAGAAGAATCTGCCAGTGGGAATTACTATTCCCATAATGTGTTGAACATAGGGATCAAAGGTCCTTAATTAGGGAGTGTGATAAATTGGTCTGACAGATAAATCTGCCGTTGTCCCAATTCTAAGAATCATTCACCTCACTATCCTGATTATAGGGGTCATCTGACTGGAAATGTGTCACTCCACTCCACCCTCCACCCCACACTCCGCTCAGCTAAATAAAGTATGCCCATATAAGCTTGATATACAGTAACTGTTACATGTGTTAAGATTGAGATGAGGAGGATCTATTGTTTTTAAGGAATGGTGTGTTACAAGGACATTCTTCAACTTAAAACCCACCAAACGACAACAGCCACTATCTAAATAAATATTATGTATATACTTAAAACCAAATATGATAATATTACGGTATACATGTAATTCATGATATTATATATTATGTATTTCTTCTTAGAGTTATGTAATATGTTAAACGTCCTCAAATTCAATAGCATCATTTAAGCCCTGATAAATTTACAGCATGGACCAGACATGCACGTTTCGGGTACTAAGCCCTCGTCAGTGATCCTCAGTCTAAACAATGTAAAATGGCCAAAAAGTATGAAAATTATTATGTCCAAAAATGTACCAAAAGACGTAGCAGAATGGTAGGGATATGATGCTACAGGATGTTTAATACATCTTAAAAAGCACCTCGATCGCCTTCAGTTCCGAAATAGCTCAGTTGGTAGAAACACTCTCCGAAAACATAAAAATGGTATAGGTTCGACATCGTATAGTTTTACAATTCATTGAGAAACTTGAAATGAAATGACTGTATTTCAACAATACAATTTCACTAATAACAGATTTCTAATATACTTCCTATCGCACTCCATTCCATTGGATAGTGACGTCAGGATTTTAAAGAGAACGTGTGAATACGTGTAGGACATAATGTATAACTAAGTAGAGCACACATAGAAACCATGTGTAATCAGAAGTTTATGTGTTCTGATGGAACGTGAATATAAAAGGACTTTAATTTAAGTTAATTTAAATGGGTAACTGGTAAATGTTCATGTCATTTTCTTTCAGCTGTTCAATGAATACGATGAATACGGCTAGCGTAGGCATTTAAATTTCACAGGCAGGATATTGTAAGTGGACATAAGCAGTATCACGGACATTGGTCAAGTCTATTTATAGTCTTTACAATTTAGTATATGGTAGCTTTATATACACATGTTGGTGTGCAGAATTAGAATGTACAAGAATTTTTTTTATAGAGAGGTATGTATTTATAGCATATGGATACAACGTAGTTAAAGGGTAATCTAAATAACAGAATATCGATTCGGTAATATATAATTAATCAGTATTAGGAATTGAATATAGATGATCGATAGCTGTGAACATGTAGCAATATTCATATATATATATATATTTATAAATGTACAGTAAAGGACGTTATAGAACTATCTTGCATATATGTTACAATAAAAAGTGTAAAATCATATAGCTTCCTATTTCATTCGAAATATTAAAGAATGATCGAAGTTTTTTTTTAAATAGCCCTATTCGGACTAATTAAGTCAAATACTCTTACACATGGCAGGTCAACATGCATCTAACAATTTTATAACCCTTTGAAGTTCATGCTTATCTCCTCGACTCACATTTGAAAAGTACAAAATTTTCATTATTCAACTTTTATTCACCCGGACATCTGGGTTCATTCTTTAGACGAAAATAAGTTTTCATGTTTCCTTGTGAATGTTGGAAAATTTCTTTTTATCATTGAAATGTATACTAATGCAAATCAAGACATCGATCATTCTTTGCAGGTCCAAAACTCTTAATAAAAATATACTTTTCCTCTTTCAGCCTTACCCATCTGAAGAAAACCACGAATTGATAATCCCTATGTATAACAATGCACATGGCATAGTTTGCATTCCTCAGTGAACCATAGAAGTTTCCAGTGAAGTCCTATTTCATACAAAATATTTTCGAATGAAAATAGCCCTACTCGGACTATTTAAGTCACATAGCATAGTTTGCATTCCTCGTTGCACTATAGACGTTTCCAGTGAAGGGCCAATTCCTCTCAGTAACCGAAAAGGGGAGGGGATGAGTTTTGAACAAAGCTCAGCGATGGGAAACCTTGCCTCCAAAGATTCGGGTGATACTGAGAGAGGAGAGAAAACCTCCAAGGATAGCTCCTTCAACAAGAGAGAAAAAACCGATAAAGAAACATTCCCATACCTGAACAAGATTCACACTATCAAACGGAGAAAGAAAACGGGAGAAAATCAGTCTCGTGCATCGGTCTACGACACTGTGAAGAACATTGCATCCTGGCTTGGTTGGACTGTGTGTACCATGGCAAAATGCACAGCATTAATGTTGCAGATCCCCCTAATACTTACTGGTATAGTTCTTGATCAAAGAGAAATGGATGGAATCGATGTGGATTCGTATTATTCGGAAAGCATTTTTGCCGGAAGTTGCCCCATGTGGAGTATATTTACTTTGGCACCAATGCTTGAATTTATTTATATTTTGATATTGGGTCCGACTCCATGTGTTGTCCTTCTTGTTTTTAGAGTAGGACTAAATATATTCATTATAGACGATGTTCGAGTGAAGGGTTATGGAATTTGTGCTATCCTATTCGCAAATTTTAGTGCACATCTTGCCGTTAAATTAACCCTTGGTTCTGTACCCGACTACTTCTAATTTAAAACATTTAGATTATTATATGGCAACATTTATTTATGTTGATTCTTCATTTCTTCTCATGGGTAACTTTCATCCATTGTTAAGATACATGTGTGTACAAAGTCCTGTTGGAGACCCCCACCCCTAATTACTTACTCGCTTTGCCTAGTTGTACCACTTGGTGAGTGTCACTGCTGGTGGACCTGGAGTCCCCGAGGACATATGTAGCCAGGTTCGATCAATTTCGTTTGGTCGTTTCTTTAAACACATTTGAAAATTTCTGTTTACAACATTTTCTAAAATTTCTAAAACCTGCGTCCTGGAGCATCGTATCCCAGTCATCTTACTACGTCTTTCGGTATATTTAAATTTAGGACATAATTTTCACACATTTTGGCAATATCGCATTGTTTAGATTGAGGATCACTGACGAGGGTTAAATACCCGAAACGTGCATGTCTGGTCCATGCTGTAAATTTATCTGCTCTTAAGTGATGTTAATGAATTTGATGACGTTAAACATCTTTTTCTAGAGAATCGAATGAAACATGAAGAGGCTAGATTGCATCATGGCCAAGTAGACCATTTTATAAATGTTAAAATGGGAAAACTTTTAGGAATAACATTTTTAGCGGTTTTTAACTTTTTAACTTTTTAACTAATTTTTAACTTTTGCAAACATATGTATATATATTGTGCTCGATCTATTGTGATAAGAAGAGTTTACAACTGTCTTTGCATTCTATGGTCATGACTTTCAAAATATATATATGTATATTCTGACAGTTTGGAATTAATCAAGATTTGAAATATAAAAGTGCATCTGTATTTGAAGAAAAAAGTTTTGACTTACATGCTTGTAAATACTTAAATTTATATCCCTCCCAGTATTCCTTCTGATTAGAAATGCACATTAATTGTAGAATAAGTGCCCTAATTTCTGTTTTTCCCTTGTGTGTAACACACAGCAAATGCTATATCGTACATGCAATGCGCATTTTAAGCGATAAATGCACTTACTGTGTGTTGCATGCCCGCCCTAATAAAACCAATCACACAAATTATGGCATTTATTCTATATGTATTATTTTATCTCAATTACAGTGTGTTTTGTAAAAAAAATCCTTAACGATCCCAGGAACAAAATGAAAAGATGCAAGAACTCTACAATGTTTGCAGTGAGCTTGGAATGGTATTGAAGAAAAGCAATACCTGTATAGTGCGAAGGAATCCAGGCCGTTTGTGACGTAAATTTGATAAAGGATGACATCAATAGTGCCATTTGTATAAAGGGCTGATTGCGCATGTATTACGAGAAGTTGCAAGATATGTTGCATATATGTTGGATAAATAAAGTAGGTGTCATTCAAGGTCAATGCAATGTTCTTAATTTAAGTTGAAACAAAATTCATCTTTTATCGAAATCTGGTATATGTATTATTTGATCATAATGAAAAAATCAAATAACTAAAAGGTTACTGCCAGAGAGCAGCCCTCAAGACAAGAAATACGGAATACGGAAGTGTTCCAACTCTTAACCTTCTTGAAGGAAATTTCACGCCCATTTAATGAACCAGACACGTGTTTCGGTTAGTAAATTCTCATCAGTGATGCTTCCAGCCAAAGTGATTTTGAGATACAGCCAATAGCGTCCTCTGGTTTATTTTTTTTTAAAATTTGAATTTGTGTAATTACTTTGCAGGAAGTACGCGGCTCAAAATTTCCAGTTGGGTCGATTCAATTTAACCTCCTTTAATGACAAATATGGACAATAACCATATCTCAATACACAGCACAAAATCGATGATTCAAGAAACCACGAACCGAAGGCATACGAATCAGGATTAAACAAGAATCAAATCAAACAAACTAAAACCTCCACCATATGAAAAGAAGCGAAACCCTAATTACGAGTGGGACCAAGTGCCCAGGAAGAGTAAGATTTCCAGCTTGCATGCAACACTAGTCGCTTCAATTCGGCAGATATATTACATCCGGTTACTTCCATTTCGGAAGATACAAATATATACTGTGGTTGGATGGTTCAAACGGTCTAGGACAGAATATCATTCACCATTCTGAACAATGGGACATAAGAGTGTATGACGAGGTCTCCAATTCCGATGTTCGTTTTTGAATGAAATAGCCAAATAATATACATGATACCAAATTGACACAGGGTCAAATGAATGCTTCTTTCAGGCGACAGAGTAATTGATACATCTCAAACATGGGGTCACGAGGAACGAGTTTAACTGCTCCATGCTGCAGAAATATACTGCAAATACTGCGAACAATATTTGAAGGGCTATAATAACAATCATGAGTTAAAGAAGATCCAGCCGATAATCTCAACAGCACTTACAATAGAGCACAAAATTGAGCATCGACGGACACCTAGCAAGCTAGAGGTGAGATCAGGCGCCCGGGAGGAGTAAGCATTCCCTGTTGCCTAGCCGCACCCGTAGTAGTGTTCTATCTCGTGTATTCAAAGAGAAGAACACTGCTAAAAGGTACCGGAATAGAAAGTCAAAACTAAATATGGGTCATTATCAAAAATTGCAGCCAAATCTGAAGCATGAAAAATCAGAAATATATCGTCTGATTTTTAAATAATTTTTCGATGACAATAAAAACAAGTAACCACAAATTCAATCAATATAATTTGCAAACAAATAAGCATGAAAAATAAGAGTTTTAAGAACCGTAAAGTATGTCAACTAGGAAAAACTTGTCAGTAGTGTAACGTATGCTTTAATACCATTATTTCGACTTCTGATGCAAACAGCACAAAAGGAACTTTGTAGTCAAGTGAACGGCTTATAAATCTATCTATTTCTTTTATTCCTGCTCGTTTTTAATGATCAGTTTAAATTTCTATGCTCATACAAACTCAAAATATGGACAAATGCATGAAGCTACAAGATATTTTATGAGTTTAAATTGGAACCGATATATTCCTTAGAATTGGTGTTCCTCATTTTGTATAAAATGAATTAGATTCTTTTCTCAACAATGAAAATAAATCAGATATCAGAATTTTTTCGGAAGTTATTCAAAATATAACCCTCGTTACACCAGTGATTCTGACGATTACACCAATGACAATTTTGTTACTCCACTGACATCGAAATTTATCTCATGTTTTTCATGCTTTTAAATACAAAAGGGACATATCACACTTGTTCATAAAGTACAAAATGTCCATTTTTAAGATTATTTGCAGTAAAATGGATGAAAGTGATCTGTGTTAAGCTATATTTTCTATTTTCTGTAAGCAGTGTAACACCAATTACAAGAAATATAACACCACTGACAAAGTCATATTAAAGATGAAATATATTCGAGGTACAGAAAGAAAATGACAAAATAAAAGTGTTGGTATGAGAAAAAAGAAACAATTCAATTGTTGTATTTTTTAAATCCTAAGTAATGTCTACATGAGACTATAAATTTTCAAATACAAAAATTTGTGACACCAATGATTCAAGTTGTAACACCATTGACTTATGTATAGGTGTTCTTATTACCAAAATTGTTCTCCTGATATTTTGAATTGTAAAGTTAAAATGTAACAATTCCAATTAGGAAACAGTTTTAATTCATAAGCCTCCTACTGACAAACCCGAGAGGGACTATTATCTTACTCTCTGTATGTCAGTCTGTATGTCCGTCTGTCCATCATTTTAGCAAAGTTTTCAATACTTTTTTTTCTGCAATGGACTAAGATAGTGAGCAAAAATATAAAACAATGTACCTGATTTCGTTTTTGGTAGGTACACTTGAAGTTTTAGTAGGGTCACAAGTGTCGGCAACCACTTTTGGAAAAGTAATTACCCCAATACAAAGTTTTATTGCTGCAATATAGAATATAATGTTTGTTTATTTGTTTTGGGTTTTTTTTTTGCATTTTCATGTCACTACTTGGTTTGAGAAAATAGAATTATCTTCAAAATAACCGTAACAAAATCTGTCGGGAATTATTTGAATTGATCAACACTGACAAGTATTTGATATTCTGGGTGTGCACGTCTTTTGCACTAAATTTGAATACTGAGGTCATAGAAGTTACTATCTGGTCTTTTATTTTTTTCTTCTGTAAACAGTAAGAAAGACCCAAAGAGTAAAAATGGCTAAGACAATAATGGTTATAAACTTCAGACTCCGATGAGTGAAAATACCGGTAAGGTATTTTTGTTGTGTAGATTATTTATAACCGTTCTGTTCGGTGCTCTCATACCTATTCTGTCATATAACTTTCGTTGAATTTAAATTACTAAGGTATACTTGTAAACCACACGTAACAACATTCTTTATTCGTATAAGAGTACCACTTCACGTGTATAACACCGGTACCACCCTATTAACTGGAACATGCTTTTGGTGTCCACCACGGTCATCTACATGAATGTTTGATATGGGTGATATTGCCACCCAAGTAAACATGAAATCTCTTTATTTTATTGATGTTTAGGTTCATGATTTATTTGTCTTTCTTTTTCTTCTATTTTCATAATTTTTGTGTGTGTTTGTTCCTTGTGTGCCGTCAAATTGAAGTGTTAACGTGTTTATTTTTTGTGGATGTTACAAGGGTTCTTTGTGAAGATCACCTTCTCCCTAAATATCTATTCTTTACGCGATTTCATTCCATTCATCTCACAATTATTTCTGGTTCTCGAATGATGTGATAGTCATTGGTGTAACAGGATTCAAAACATAATGCTTTTTAGAAGTTAAATTCTCGGAAACTTTGATGTTGATACTTTGATGAACACATTACATACTATTGATAGTATTTCACTTAAAAATTATAATTTTCATTTATGACATAGGAGACAAAATCCAGAAAAAATGGCAATATGTCAATGGTGTTACTCGGTCTGTCAGTGGTGTAACACAACTAGCATTATCATGAAATTGGCTCTCTTTAAATAGACATAACCTACATACGTTTAATGCTAAACACAACATTATGA
Source organism: Pinctada imbricata (assembly GCA_033119305.1). NCBI lineage: Eukaryota > Metazoa > Mollusca > Bivalvia > Pterioida > Pteriidae > Pinctada > Pinctada imbricata. The sequence goes on from VSWD01000011.1 coordinate 2,954,086, forward strand.
CATTTATATCCTTTGAATACTTCATTTCCAAAACACAATGAAGATGCAATCACATTTAGACTGTATTTGTCACTGGTGTAACGAAAATTGTAAATGGTGTAACTATAACACCACTGACCGTTTCACCAATGATGTATTCATCATTAATTTACAATAACTTCTATAAAGTGTTGTCCATGGACTTTGTAATACTTTCCATAAACATTATGTTGTATCAACGTTTGCAAGGAAAATGTACACCATGCTAAGTATTATACAATTGATAAAAATAAACGTAACACTAATGACGTGAAACAAATGTACGGTTCAGTTAACCCTTAATGGAACCGTATAATCTTTGTTTCAAATTATCTTGAAAAGAGTGGACTTGAGAAAATAAATGACAAGATATTAAGTAGATAAGGAGTAGGTCTTTGAATACTTTGAAAAAGCAGAAAGTGACAATATATGACTAAAAAGGCGTTTGTAACACCATTGACAAATTTTTTTTCTTGGTGCATAGTCCAGGTTATTTCGAGGAAATTTAAGATAAGGCAACTACTATTTATAATATTTCTTACGTATTTGTTCAATCTTTTTCATGTTTATTATAATAGACTCATAATATCACAATTGCAATTAACTATTTTGACAATACTTTATTGCAAAGAAAATTCTGAAGCCAGTTGACAGCAAAATTTGCCATAAAATGGACCTTCTATAGGACGGAATGAAATGATTTCCTCATTATTGAACAAAGAAAGTGTGCTCATGTGATAGATTCCATTGTGAACAATATCATAGGATAAAAGTTTGGTCATATAACTTATATAGAAGTGTGGCAATTGTCTACTGACAGAAAAGGCTGCAATTTTTGATATTGACTCATATATATCAGCAAAATCAAGATGACAACATTTACACCGAATCCGAAGTTACCAATTGGATAACTTTCAAGTTTTATCTCCGGCTAATTATGTTTAAAGTCCTCAAATCCATTAGCATCATTTTAGAGCAGATAAATTTACAGCATGGGCCAGACATGTGCATTTCGGGAATTTAACCCTCGTCAGTGTTCATTCAGGATTGAATTCATTTCTCATGGCATGTGGTTCTGGTGCTTGTGTTTTTCATTGAGATTTGGAATTGCAATAGCTGTTTAGAAGACTTCATGTAAATGTACTATGTTAAATTAATGTCATGTAATGGGTGTCTTTCTTTTTGCAGGTATGATTGAATCCCTGGCCGTTTAACTGGTCTCTTCTTTTTACACAATCGGCCATAACAATGCAGCTGATTATTTTAAAATATAACATGACCAAGGTATAACTGAATTACAAAATATCCCTGAATGTAAAAGAGATTAGCCTTTATATGTTTTCATCACAGCAAACATGACATATTCATATACACTGTAATGTAAAAAAATGCACAAAATGTAAATATAGATTAGATTAGTGAAATGAGGGAACAGTACTATACTCTGAAACACATATCTTTGAGAATTTTGTGAGACATGAGTTTGTTGGTCGATTTCATGATTTGAAGATGCTGTCAATCACTCAATTGGAGAAAGTTCCGAATTGATTCCATCAGATTCCACAATGCAATAGATCTACATTGAATTATTCTTAAGAAAAAAAGGGGTTTTTTTTACTAGTAAAAATAAAACCTGAGTTTGTGAAATACGAATGCCCCCGTTGGCATCTTTGTCAGTAAACATATCAAAAGTAGTATCAAATTTGAGGTTAAGGTCACAAGGTCAAATTTAGTATCCGTGGAAAAGTCTTGCCACATGGATTTCATATGTGAAATATGAAAGCCCTATCACTAACCATTCAAAAGTTATGGCTAAAGTTTAAATTTTCGAAATTAGGTCAAACTCCAAGGTCAAGGTCACAAGGTCAGTAATTTTGGTATCCATGGAAAGGTCTTGTCACAAGGAATGCACATGTTAAATATGAAATCCCTATCACTTACTATTCAAAAGTTATGCCCAATGTTAAAGTTTTTTCAAAGGTAGGTCAAACTCCAAGGTCAAGGTCAATGGTAAAAAATTTTGGTATCCATGGAAAGGTCTTGTCACAAGAAATGCACATGTTAAATATGAAATCCCTATCACTTACCATTCAAAAGTTATGCCCAAGGTTAAAGTTTTTTCAAAAGTAGGTCAAACTCCAAGGTCAAGGTCACATGGTCAAAAATGTTGGTATCCATGGAAAGGTCTTGTCACAAGGAATGCAGATATTAAATATGAAAACCCTATCACTTACCATTCAAAAGTTATGCCAAAGCTTAAAGTTTTTTTCAAAAGTAGGTAAAGGTCACAAGGTCAAAAATTTTGGTATCCATGGAAAGGTCTTGTCACAAGAAATGCACATTTGAAATATGAAAGGCCTATCACTTACCATTCAAAAGTTATAGCAAAGGTTAAAGTTTTGCAAAAGAAGGTCAAACTCCAAGGTCAAGGACACATGGTCAAAAATTTTGGTTACGTAGAAAGGTCTTGTCACAAGAAATACACATGTGAAATATGAAAGCCCTATAGTTTACCATTCAAAAGTTATGCTCAAGGTTAAAGTTTTTCAAAAGTAGGTCAAACTCAAATGTCAAGGTCACAAGGACAAAAATTTTGGTATCCATTGAAAGGTCTTGTCACAAGGAATGCACATGTGAAGTATGAAAGCCCTATCACTCACCATTCAAAAGTTATGCCCAAGGTAAAACTTTTCAAAAGTAGGTCAAACTCCAAGGTCAAGGTCACAAGGTCAAAATGTTTGGTATCTATGGAAATGTCTTGTCACAAGGAATACACATGTGAAATATGAAAGGCCTATCACTTACCATTCAAACGTTATGCCCAATGTTAATGTTCTTTTCAAAAGTAGGTCAAACTCCGAGGTCAAGGTCACTAGGTCAAAAAATTTGGTATCCATGGAAAAGTCTTGTCACAAGGAATGCACATGTGAAAATGAAAGCCCTATCACTTACCATTGAAAATTGATGGCCAAGGTTAAAGTTGTTTCGGACAAACAGACAGACAGACGGACGGACAGACCAAAAACTATATGCCCCCGAATCTTCGATTACCAGACCAGAGACTAGAGACCAGAGACAGGCATTCCGATATTCTCGCACTTTATCCACTTCACAAAAAAGGACATGTAGAAATGACAACGCTTTGATATCGATATCTACATGATATTTTTTCTTGAACAATTAGTGAGTAGTACAGTAGACTCTATGCCTTCAAATTCTCTAATTACATTTCTGGATCCTTGGATCAATGAAATATACGATTAAAACGGAATTCGAGAGGTGCCATGCAGTGGGCTAAAAGCCGTTTCTAACCGTCCAGTCGACAAATCTGTTTCGTTGAAGATATACAATTTTGTTTGCTTGTTTATTTTCTGACCAAGGACGAATTGATAAATGCAACAAGGAAATTAAATCGATAAGACTTTGCGTAGTCACAAAATTTAATGGGAACTTTTTATTATTATTCAGAAAGGCTTTTGATTGGTCAAGTTAATTTGCGACCAATAATGGAAGTTTCCTAGGGTCAAGTAATTAATGAATGACTATTGAGTCTTTGCGGAATACAGAATTTTTTCCCCTGTTAGACGGTATCTGACGTTAAACCATTGTAACGTCATGATAATGGTATGGTAACGTCGATTTTACATCGTCATTTCCCAGACTTTTAGGACTGTTTCCATAGAATTTGATGACATCACAATTCAGTCTACGTCAGATACCGTCTCAAATGGGAAGTAACTCTGGTTTTCGAAAATAGCGAATTACGAGTATTGCATCTCGAGTTTAATAATTATGTAAATGCACTTATTTTCTAACTTACCAGAATTCTATTCAATTTCTGTTTTGTATCGAGTTTCTTTTTCTTTTTTTATTCTTTTTTTTTCATGCATATCACTACTACTCCTCTTTATTCTTACATTTTAAAAGAGTCAACATCTTAACCTATTTCGACGATAAAAAATATTGCGAGATTAAAAAAAAAATGTTGATATCGACCAAGCTATTTTTGGGAAGCTAATACTTGTATTGTTTACTGACTGCATTCGATTGGGACTCGCCGAAAACTTACGTCGTCGATTGAACTTAAACATATTATATAAAATATCCAAAACTAACACAAGGTGCCATGTGACAGGTCGATAGGTTCTTTTAAGGTACATTGTTTTGAGTCAAAGTTTGTATGTAATTGCAGTGTAATTGCCAATTGAATGTGGAGATCTAATGTTAGTAATTTATGTTTCATTTGCGACATCCCTGTAAGACAGGAATATATACTGAAACAAAAAAAGATGAAGGTTATGCTAACATACGTACTGTTCATTATATATTTTTGGGATGATATCCCTGTCATAGAGGATGGCTATTTGTTACAATTTCAATGAAGTTCAAAGTATCAAATTATTATTAGCTGGGTTTCGGCATAATTTTCTTCGGTCACGTTTAGAATTAAGCTCCTTGCGCCTACACTCCAACGATTTTTAGCCATATTTTTCACTTAAATACGCTTCTGAATAAACCCTACATAAAATTTGGAGCCGCTCATTTTTGCAAGAGGAAATTAAAGCTCTGTATTGTAGATGGCGCCAGGGAAATTCACTTTGGCTTTATTTAAATTGTTTGGCATGAAGTACTACTGACAAGGATTAAAATATCCGAAACACGTGTCTAGTACAACAATATTGCCACTATAGAATATTTCAATATTGACAATAATAACATTATGACATCAGTGTTCATAAAACCAAGAAACCCAGTAAATGCTTACTAGATAAAAGAGGGGTGGACAGGGTGAAAGGGAGGGGAGGAGGGAGAGAGGGGGAGAAAGACGGGAGGGAAGGGGGAAAAGGGGAGGGAGGGGCGGGAGGAGAGAAAGGGGTGGGAGGAGGGAGGAAGGGGGGGGGGGGGCTAAGGGAAGGGTGAAAAGGAGGGAGAGGGAAGATGGGGCGGGAGGGGGAGGTAATAGGATGGAGAGAGGTACCCCTGTCCGCCCCCATACAGTCATCATACAATCGAAAAGGGAACAAACTGTGAGTCTGTATATCGTGATAAGTTTTTTAAATTGGCACATACTAATAAGATAACTTAACAATATCTTAAAATCTTGTCATGTACATTACATGCAAGCGATATACTTAAGCGAATCAATCTAAAGTTTTCAAAGAATGTGGTGTAGTTTATATTTAACTCTTCGGTAGTTAAAAATAGAAGAAAACTATTGCGAAGCACATATTTTTAGCGTCTTATCACATTTACCTATAATATAAAACCTATTAGCTTACTTTCGATTCAAACTACACCTAAAGATTTTAGAAGATTTCAAACAGATTAATTTGGAAAAGTTTTGAACAGTGCAGTTCTATCGACTGTGAGTCCTTTGATAGGCTTCTGCATCTGGACATTTTGAGGTACATGTATTTGATTGACTTTTAAAATAGCTGATAATCATGAATATTGAAAGACGACACAGCAGGGTTTCCTTCATTTAATGACTGAGGAGTATCGCCTAGCGGCATATATCTTAGCTTGACCGATTCCTTAGCATTGATTTAGCATTGATTTAGAATTGAGTTAGCATCCATTTAGCATTGATTTAGCATTGATTTAGAATTGAGTTAGCATCCATTTAGCATTGATTTAGCATGGCTTAGCATAGAGTTAGCACTGATTGAGCATTGATTTAGCATTGAGTTAGCATTGAGTAAGCATTAGTTTAGCATTGATTCCGCATTGATTACAGGTCATGTTTAGATTTTGCTCTTCATGTATTCACTCGGCCTCGAGCATCATTGATGTTACATGTTTGTAGCGCGTATGGTGCACTAAATCATTACTACAGAACACGTATACTAAGGAAAAAAGTTAGTATCCGCTTTTCCGTATATATTAGATATTGACCCTACAAAAAAGTCTGCGTATTGGAAACCACCAATGATTTACTGATCGTTAGATCATTTTCAGATTCTTTTCTGCTTCCAATAAACTAAAGCCCGGCCGAATGATATCATCATCATTGTTTACACAAAAGGTTTTAAACTTATTCAACTGCTTCTTGCCGAAAGTCTAATAGTTGAATAGATTAAAAAATGGAATATGTCTATTAACTGTTGGACTATCTGTGGATGTGTGTAGAATTATCGGCATTGCGCATTACCGTCTATGGACCTCTGGGGGCCTTTCAGCTACCAAATTTACATCCGGTTACTTCCATTTCGGAAGATACAAATATAGACTGTGGTTGAATGGTTCAAATGGTCTAGGACAGAATATCATTCACCATTCTGGACAATAAGACATAAGAGTGTATGACGAGGTCTCCAATTCCGATGTTCGTTTTTGAATGAAATAGCAAAACAATATCCATGATAACAAATTGACACAGGGCCAAAAGAAAGCTTCTTTCAGAGTAATTGATACATCTCAAACATGGAGTCAAGGGGAACAAGTTTTACTGCTCCATGCTACAGAAATATACTGCAAATGCTGCGAACGATATTTGAAGGGCTATTATAACAATCGTGAGTTAAAGAAGATCCTGACGATAATCTCAACAGCACTCACAATAGAGCACAAAATTGAGCATCGACGGACACCTAGCAAGCAAGAGGTGGGATCAGGCGCCCGGGAGTAGTAAGCATCTCCTGTTGAATAGCCGCACCCGTAGTAGTGTTCTATCTCATGTATTCAAAGAGAGGAATACTAAAAGGTACCGTAATAGAAAGTCAAAAGTAAACATATATCTGATTCAGCAAAATCAAGATGGCAAAAACTACACCGAATCCGATGTGACCAATGGGATAACTTTCAAGTTTTATCTCCGGCTAATTATGTTTAAAGACTTCAAATTCATTAGCATCATTTAAGAGCAAATAAATTTACAGCATGGACCAGACATGCGCATTTCGGGTATTTAACCCTCGTCAGTGTTCATTCATGATTGAATTCATTTCTCATGGCATGTGGTTCTGGTGCTTGTGTTTTCCAGTTAGATTTGGAATTGCAATAGCTGTTTAGAAGACTTTAAGTACATGTACTATGTTAAATTAATGTCATATAATGGATGTCTTTCTTTGTGCATGTATGATTGCATCCCTGGCCGTTAAACTGGTCGTGGGTCTATCTCTTTTTTTTTTTACATAATCGGCCATAACAATGCAGTTGATTATTTTAAAGTATAACATGACCAAGGTATAACTGAATTACAAAATATCCCTGAATGTAAAAGAGATTAGTTTTTTTATGTTTTCACCAGAGCAAACATGACATATTCATATACACTGTAATGTAAAAAAAAATGCACAAAATGTAAATATAGATTAGATTAGTGAAATGAAGGAACAGTACTCTACTCTGAATCACATATCTTTGAAAATTTCGTGAGACATGAGTTTATTGATCGATTTCATGATTTGTAGATGCTGTCAATCACTCAATTGGAGAAAGTTCCGAATTGATTCCATCAGATTCCACACTGCAATAGATCTACATTGAATTATTCTTAAGAAAAAAGGTTTTTATGACTAGTAAAAATAAAACCTGTGTTTGTGAAACACGAATGCCCCCGTTGGCATCTTTGTCAGTAAAACAGATCAAAAGACGTATCAAATTTGAGTATCAATGGAAAAATCTTGCCACATGGAATTCATATGTGAAATATGAAAACCCTATCACTTACCATTCAAGTTATAGCTAAAGTTAAAATTTTCGAAATTAGGCCAAACTGCAAGGTCAATTTCACAAGGTCAAAAATTTTGGTATCCATAGAAAAGTCTTGCCACAAGAAATGTACATGTTAAATATGAAAGCCCTATCACTTACCATTCAAAAGTTATCCTCAAGGTAATGTTTTCAAAAGTAGGTCAAACTCCAAGGTCAAGGTCACAATTTAAAAAAATTTGGTATTCATGGAAAGGTCTTGTCACAAGGAATACACATGTGAAATTTGAAAGGCCTATCACTTACCATTCAAAAGTTATGCCCAAGGTTTAATTTTTTCAAATGTAGGTCAAACTCCAAGTTCAAGGTCACAAGGTCAAAAATGTTGGTATCGATGAAAAGGTCTTGTCACAAGAATGCACATGTGAAGTATGAAAGCCATATCACTTACCATTCAAAAGTTATGCCAAAGGTTAAAGCTTTTCAAAAGTAGGTCAAACTCCAAGGTCAAGGTCACAAGGTCAAAAATTTTGGTATCCATTGACAGGTCTTGTCACAAGGAATGCACATGTGAAGTATGAAAGCCCTATCACTCACCATTCAAAAGTTACGCCCGAGGTAAATCTTTTCAAAAGTAGGTCAAACTCCAAGGTCAAGGTCACAAGTTCAAAATGTTTGGTATCTATGGAAATGTCTTGTCACAAGGAATACACATGTGAAATATGAAAGGCCTATCACTTACCATTCAAACGTTATGCCCAATGTTAATGTTCTTTTCAAAAGTAGGTCAAACTCCGAGGTCAAGGTCACTAGGTCAAAAATTTTGGTATTCATGGAAAGGTCTTGTCACAAGGAATGCACATGTGAAAAATGAAAGCCCTATCACTTACCATTGAAAATTGATGGCCAAGGTTAAAGTTTTTTCGGACAAACAGACGGACAGACAGACGGACAGACCAAAAACTATATGCCCCCATATCTTCGATTACCAGACCAGAGACTAGAGACCAGAGACAGGCATTCCGATATTCTCGCACTTTATCCACTTCACAAAAAAGGACATGTAGAAATGACAACGCTTTGATATCGATATCTACATGATATTTTTTCTTGAACAATTAGTGAGTAGTACAGTAGACTCTATGCCTTCAAATTCTCTAATTACATTTCTGGATCCTTGGATCAATGAAATATACGATTAAAACGGAATTCGAGAGGTGCCATGCAGTGGGCTAAAAGCCGTTTCTAACCGTCCAGTCGACAAATCTGTTTCGTTGAAGATATACAATTTTGTTTGCTTGTTTATTTTCTGACCAAGGACGAATTGATAAATGCAACAAGGAAATTAAATCGATAAGACTTTGCGTAGTCACAAAATTTAATGGGAACTTTTTATTATTATTCAGAAAGGCTTTTGATTGGTCAAGTTAATTTGCGACCAATAATGGAAGTTTCCTAGGGTCAAGTAATTAATGAATGACTATTGAGTCTTTGCGGAATACAGAATTTTTTCCCTTGTTAGACGGTATCTGACGTTAAACCATTGTAACGTCATGATAATGGTATGGTAACGTCGATTTTACATCGTCATTTCCCAGACTTTTAGGACTGTTTCCATAGAATTTGATGACATCACAATTCAGTCTACGTCAGATACCGTCTCAAATGGGAAGTAACTCTGGTTTTCGAAAATAGCGAATTACGAGTATTGCATCTCGAGTTTAATAATTATGTAAATGCACTTATTTTCTAACTTACCAGAATTCTATTCAATTTCTGTTTTGTATCGAGTTTCTTTTTCTTTTTTTATTCTTTTTTTTTCATGCATATCACTACTACTCCTCTTTATTCTTACATTTTAAAAGAGTCAACATCTTAACCTATTTCGACGATAAAAAATATTGCGAGATTAAATAAATGTTGATATCGACCAAGCTATTTTTGGGAAGCTAATACTTGTATTGTTTACTGACTGCATTCGATTGGGACTCACCGAAAACTTACGTCGTCGATTGAACTTAAACATATTATATAAAATATCCAAAACTAACACAAGGTGCCATGTGACAGGTCGATAGGTTCTTTTAAGGTACATTGTTTTGATTCAAAGTTTGTATGTAATTGCAGTGTAGTTGCCAATTGAATGTGGAGATCTAATGTTAGTAATTTATGTTTCATTTGCGACATCCCTGTAAGACAGGAATATATACTGAAACAAAAAAAGATGAAGGTTATGCTAACATACGTACTGTTCATTATATATTTTTGGGATGATATCCCTGTCATAGAGGATGGCTATTTGTTACAATTTCAATGAAGTTCAAAGTATCAAATTATTATTAGCTGGGTTTCGGCATAATTTTCTTCGGTCACGTTTAGAATTAAGCTCCTTGCGCCTACACTCCAACGATTTTTAGCCATATTTTTCACTTAAATACGCTTCTGAATAAACCCTACATAAAATTTGGAGCCGCTCATTTTTGCAAGAGGAAATTAAAGCTCTGTATTGTAGATGGCGCCAGGGAAATTCACTTTGGCTTTATTTAAATTGTTTGGCATGAAGTACCACTGACAAGGATTAAAATATCCGAAACACGTGTCTAGTACAACAATATTGCTACTATAGAATATTTCAATATTGACAATAATAACATTATGACATCAGTGTTCATAAAACCAAGAAACCCAGTTAATGCTTACTAGATAAAAGAGGGGTGGAAAGGGTGACAGGGAGGGGAGGAGGGAGAGAGGGGGAGAAAGACGGGAGGGAAGGAGGAAAAGGGGAGGGAGGGGCGGGAGGAGAGAAAGGGCTGGGAGGAGGGAGGAAGGGGGGGGGCTAAGGGAAGGATGAAAAGGAGAGAGAGAGAAGATGGGGCGGGAGGGGGAGGTAATAGGATGGAGAGAGGTACCCCCTGTCCGCCCCAATACAGTCATCATACAGTCGAAAAGGGAACAAACTGTGAGTCTGTATATCGTGATAAGTTTTTAAAATTGGCACATACTAATAAGATAACTTAACAATATCTTAAAACCTTGTCATATACATTACATGCAAGCGATATACTTAAGCGAATCAATCTAAAGTTTTCAAAGAATGTGTTGTAGTTTATATTTAACTCTTCGGTAGTTAAAAATAGAAGAAAACTATTGCGAAGCACATATTTTTAGCATCTTATCACATATACCTATAATATAAAACCTATTAGCTTACTTTCGATTCAAACTACACCTAAAGATTTTAGAAGATTTCACACAGATTAATTTGGAAAAGTTTTGAACAGTGCAGTTCTATCGACTGTGAGTCCTTTGATAGGCTTCTTCATCTGGACATTTTGAGGTACATGTATTTGATTGACTTTTAAAATCGCTGATAATCATGAATATTGAAAGACGACACAGTTTCCTTCATTTAATGACTGAGGAGTATCGCCTAGCGGCATATATCTATGCTTGACCGATTCCTTAGCATTGATTTAGCATTGATTTAGTATTGATTTAGCATTGAGTTAGCATTGATTTAGCATTGATTTAGCATTGATTTAGAATTGAGTTAGCATCAATTTAGCATTGATTTAGCATGGCTTAGCATAGAGTTAGCATTGATTGAACATTGTTTTAGCATTGGTTAGCATTGATTTAACATTGAGTTAGCATTGATTTAGCATTGATTTAGCATTGAGTTAGCATTGAGTTAGCATTAATTTAGCATTGATTCAGCATTGATTACAGGTCATGTTTAGATTTTGCTCTTCATGTATTCACTCGGCCTCGAGCATCATTGATGATACATGTTTGTAGCGCGTATGGTGCACTAAATCATTACTACAGAACACGTATACTGAGCAAAAAAGTTAGTATCCGCTTTTCCGTATATATTAGATATTGACCCTACAAAAAAGTCTGCGTATTGGAAACCACCAATGATTTACTGATCGTTAGATCATTTTCAGATTCGTTTCTGCTTCCAATAAACTAAAGCCCGGCCGAATGATATCATCATCATTGTTTACACAAAAGGTTTTAAACTTATTCAACTGCTTCTTGCCGAAAGTCTAATAGTTGAATAGATTAAAAAATGGAATATGTCTATTAACTGTTGGACTATCTGTGGATGTGTGTAGAATTATCGGCATTGCGCATTACCGTCTATGGACCTCTGGGGGCCTTTCAGCTACCAAATTTACATCCGGTTACTTCCATTTCGGAAGATGCAAATATAGACTGTGGTTGAATTGTTCAAATGGTCTAGGACAGAATATCATTCACCATTCTGGACAATAAGACATAAGAGTGTATGACGAGGTCTCCAATTCCGATGTTCGTTTTTGAATGAAATAGCAAAACAATATCCATGATAACAAATTGACACAGGGCCAAAAGAAAGCTTCTTTCAGAGTAATTGATACACCTCAAACATGGAGTCAAGGGGAACAAGTTTTACTGCTCCATGCTACAGAAATATACTGCAAATGCTGCGAACGATATTTGAAGGGCTATTATAACAATCGTGAGTTAAAGAAGATCCTGACGATAATCTCAACAGCACTTACAATAGAGCACAAAATTGAGCATCGACGGACACCTAGCAAGCAAGAGGTGGGATCAGGCGCCCGGGAGTAGTAAGCATCTCCTGTTGAATAGCCGCACCCGTAGTAGTGTTCTATCTCATGTATTCAAAGAGAGGAATACTAAAAGGTACCGTAATAGAAAGTCAAAAGTAAACATATATCTGATTCAGCAAAATCAAGATGGCAAAAACTACACCGAATCCGATGTGACCAATGGGATAACTTTCAAGTTTTATCTCCGGCTAATTATGTTTAAAGACTTCAAATTCATTAGTATCATTTAAGAGCAAATAAATTTACAGCATGGACCAGACATGCGCATTTCGGGTATTTAACCCTCGTCAGTGTTCATTCATGATTGAATTCATTTCTCATGGCATGTGGTTCTGGTGCTTGTGTTTTCCAGTTAGATTTGGAATTGCAATAGCTGTTTAGAAGACTTTAAGTACATGTACTATGTTAAATTAATGTCATATAATGGATGTCTTTCTTTGTGCATGTATGATTGCATCCCTGGCCGTTAAACTGGTCGTGGGTCTATCTCTTTTTTTTTTACATAATCGGCCATAACAATGCAGTTGATTATTTTAAAGTATAACATGACCAAGGTATAACTGAATTACAAAATATCCCTGAATGTAAAAGAGATTAGTTTTTTTATGTTTTCACCAGAGCAAACATGACATATTCATATACACTGTAATGTAAAAAAAATGCACAAAATGTAAATATAGATTAGATTAGTGAAATGAAGGAACAGTACTCTACTCTGAATCACATATCTTTGAAAATTTCGTGAGACATGAGTTTATTGGTCGATTTCATGATTTGTAGATGCTGTCAATCACTCAATTGGAGAAAGTTCCGAATTGATTCCATCAGATTCCACACTGCAATAGATCTACATTGAATTATTCTTAAGAAAAAAGGTTTTTATGACTAGTAAAAATAAAACCTGTGTTTGTGAAACACGAATGCCCCCGTTGGCATCTTTGTCAGTAAAACAGATCAAAAGACGTATCAAATTTGAGTATCAATGGAAAAATCTTGCCACATGGAATTCATATGTGAAATATGAAAACCCTATCACTTACCATTCAAGTTATAGCTAAAGTTAAAATTTTCGAAATTAGGCCAAACTGCAAGGTCAATTTCACAAGGTCAAAAATTTTGGTATCCATAGAAAAGTCTTGCCACAAGAAATGTACATGTTAAATATGAAAGCCCTATCACTTACCATTCAAAAGTTATCCTCAAGGTTATGTTTTCAAAAGTAGGTCAAACTCCAAGGTCAAGGTCACAATTTAAAAAATTTTGGTATTCATGGAAAGGTCTTGTCACAAGGACTACACATGTGAAATTTGAAAGGCCTATCACTTACCATTCAAAAGTTATGCCCAAGGTTTAATTTTTTCAAATGTAGGTCAAACTCCAAGGTCAAGGTCACAAGGTCAAAAATGTTGGTATCGATGAAAAGGTCTTGTCACAAGAATGCACATGTGAAGTATGAAAGCCATATCACTTACCATTCAAAAGTTATGCCCAAGGTAATGTTTTTCAAAAGTAGGTCAAACTCCAAGGTCAAGGTCACAAGGTAAAAAAATTTGGTATCCATGGAAAGGTCTTGTCACAAGGAATACACATATGAAATTTGAAAGGCATATCACTTACCATTCAAAAGTTATGCCCAAGGTTAAAGTTTCTCAAAAGTAGGTCAAACTCAGACCAAAAACTATATGCCCCCGAATCTTCGACTACGGAGGCATAAAAAAGCGTGACCAGAGACAGGCATTTCGATATCCTCGCACTTTATCCACTTCACAAAAAGGACATGTAGAGGACAACGCTTTGGTATCGATATCTACATGATATTTTTTCTTGAACAATTAGTGAGTGATACACTAGACTCTATGCCTTCAAAATCTCTAATGACTGGATCCTTGGATCTTTTGCAACAAAGAAATATACGATTAAAATGGAATTCGAGAGGTGCCATGCAGTGGGCTAAAAGCTGGACATTTTGAGGTACATGTATTTCTGCTTATCATGAATATTGAAAGACGACACTGTGCACAGGGTTTCCTTCATTTAATGACGTGAGGAGTATCGCTCAGCGGCATATATCTGTGCTTGACCGATTCCTTAGCATTGACTTAGCATTGAGTAAGCATTAACTTAGCATTGAGGAAGCATTGATTTAGGATTGAGTAAGCATTGAGTTAGCATTGAGTAAGCATTGACTTAGCATTCAGTTAGCATTGAGTAAGCATTGATTTAACATTGAGTTAGCATTGAGTTAGCATTGAGTTAGCATTGATTAAGCATTGAATTAGCATTGATTTAGCATTGATTTAGCATTGAGTTAGCATTGGTTTAGCATTGATTTAGCATTGATTTAGCATTGATTTAGCATTGATTTGGCATTGAGTTAGCATTGAGTTAGCATTGGCTTAGCAATCATTTAGGATTGATTTAACATTGAGTTAGCATTGATTTAGCATTGAGTTAGCATTGATATAGCATTGAGTTAGCATTGATTCAGCATTGAGTTAGCATTGATTTAGCATTGAGTTAGCATTGATTTAGCATTGAGTTAGCATTGATAGCATTGATTAAGCATTGTTTTAGCATAGAGTTAGCATAGAGTTAGCATAGATTTAGCATTGATTTAGCATTGATTTAGCTTTGAGTTAGCATTGATTTAGCATTGGTTACAGGTCATGTTTAGATTTTGCTCTTCATGTATTTACTCGGATTTCCTCTTTCGCCCTCGAGCATCATTAATGATACATGTTTGTAGCGCGTATGGCGAACTTAAAGTAGTTCGGTACACCTACGGAACGTAACTCTAGCTAGCATATATATCCCTTGGAGGTTTTCAAAACTCAACGTTGTGTAATTCTCTTATTTCTGAACGGATTGAAATAAAATTAGTATCTATGGAATCAGAAATATCTTTTCTGAATTTTTATACCAAAATTTGCGTTTGATTATGTGCAAAATAATTTAAAAAAAACCGTCAGATTCGTTAAACGGCTTATTTTTGCGCGATGCATGAATTGTCTACTTAGCGGCGTAACTAACATGCATTTCATTGGGCATCCCACAAAAAGTTCAATAAGCACTAGTACTTTGCTGTTACAATGAAAGTGTAAATTTCTTTATGTTTATAATGATATTATTTTCAAGTTACAACACTTTATCTGTAGTTAAGTGTCAAGAAAAGCGCAAATCATATCGAAAATTTATGATACATCTCAATTTAACGGTAAATGTTATCGAGAAAAGTTATCCGGAGGAAAATATATAAGCGTATGAGTTAGAGAGTAAGCTCTCCTTAATCTAAATATGTTTCTATGTCAACAGTAGCTTTATTTGTTTCTGAAATCGAGTGAGTTAAAAAAAATATCTCTTACCTTTCGCAACGTCAGCTTTACGTTAGCTGTGAAAACGAATGCATAGTGACAACGTCATTCTCATTTGATTCAAGGCTCATTACGAAAAAATAAAAAAAGGTGGAATTACAAGATAATGACAGACGACAGGCTACTTCTTGCAGGTTAAAAGAATACAAAAATTGAAAATAAAAGAAGCTGCTCGGACAGACGGCGGCATCTCTGTTTAAACGGAGTGAGTTTACGCTATCTCAAAATTACACATTAGAGAGGCCCAACAATTGGACTTAGATTCTAACTTGGGCCCCTTTGATAAAAGCAAACAATAGTAATTACGTACATGTGTATAGTTTGCAAAAAAATATGTACGCAGAATGCTATAAAAAACAGAAAAAAAATTTATTTGTTTGTAGAAAAGGACTGAAAGATAAGAAAAGTACACAAATTTTCGAACATCCTTTATCAATAGGGCTATAAATCTGCAATTCTGGATGTACGTTGTCTGCTCGTCAGTCCCAATCCGTCTGATTATCAGTCTTTAGGAAATGCCAGATGTCTTCGCCGTTCTTGCATATTTTAAACCCCTCGATCTTCTTTTTGTTTACATGTGAAATTCAATACAGATAACGCACTAGTTGAGATACTTTTTAATTGACCTTTTCCGTGACGTAAAAAATATAATTGACGTTCTGACAGAAAAGTGAAATTTTTGTACAGTTACATTGTATTTATAACATATTTCTATAAAACATGTCACTTTCCTCCCCTAAAATTTCACATCAAAATAAGGAGAACAAAAAAAAGACAAAAAAAAAAAAAAAAAAAAACACACACACACACACCCTCACACACACAAAACCTAAAAAAATGTGATATGGAAATAATATTTGGAACAATATTTTGACATTCCGAACCAATTTATCATACCCGTGAAAAGATTAACTGCAGCGCAGGAAAAAAAAATAGGATTATTAAAAATGAACTTCAATTATTTGTTACATTATAACAAATAAGTTACACAACCATTTATAATAAAGTATGGCGTTGGCCCAGAAGCTTTTTTTTGTCTTGGGAAGTCCCTTAGAGCAGAAGGAATCCGAGGTACCCGGATAAAAACATTTTGAGACCGGGTAGGCGACTCCCATTACCGCATTAAATCCTTTAAAAATCGTGGCCGCAGAGGTTAGAAGTAAGCGCACCATCCCTTCGATTAACTGACCGTTGCAGGGATGGGAGTGAACCCCCCTCCCAATCGCCAGCACCTCTGACGACTTCAATACATCGTCTCATTTTTTTCAGATTTTTTTAAAACTTCCCTACTTATAAAATTTTTCATGTTCACCTTTTAATGGGTAATATACCAGCACACTTATAAAGCACATCGCTTCAAAATTTAGAAATCATCAAAATGAAAATTGCATGAGGTATGTAATTTGAATAAATCAAGAAATCAAAGATGACGGCGTGAAAACTGTCTAGGCGTCGTTACCGTATGTACGACGTCGCCGCATGACGTTCGCCAAAATGACCGAAAAAGGTGTCAAAAACCAATTTTCTATCGCCTGTAACAAAAAATTGGGTCCATGTTTTGATTAATTTTTTGATATCAGTATTTTCAAAACGATTTCAAGAAAAGTGTACTTGAATATAATGAATCTTTCTCGACTCGTTTTTTTAAAAATAACTATAAAGGATAAAAAAGGTAATTTTTTTTCTAACCGAAATGTGATAAAATGACGGAGAATAATATGCCAAAACATGCAGAATATCCATGTTATTGGCAATATTTTGTGGATTTATGCACAGAATTTATATATTTACCTAATCAATGTATTATTTTCTTTGGATGACATGATTTTAAGAAAATTATCTTGCCAAATGTACAAGTGCATAGTGTATCTTTATTATTACAACGGCAAGATAAATGTCCCATTTTTGTTAAAGTTTATAGAAGAATCGACGCAAATAGAAGTGAGAATAGCGGAAAAACTAGGGGATGTTTTGGATGATTTTATTATATCAACATGAAGAGTACATCTAGTTCATAGGATGTTAATTTTTATAAGGACATTTTTCGACTAGATTTTGAATATTTGTTAAAAGTATATGAAAATAAAAAATCAAAAGTCGAAAAAAGCCGTTAAAATATGAATTGCACCGTCTATTTTACACATTACAAAAAGATGTTATTATAAACTCACGATTAAGGGGTATGGACAAACTGTTATTCGCCATATTGGATTTTATGTAGTGTGTTATTGAAAGTCTTTCCTTACACCGAGTCATGGCTCCATCTTCAACAATTTTAATCCCAAGTATTCTCAACCCCAATAACTACATTTTCTCATATTTGCTACGGAAAATTACATTAAGATTTTAACATTAGAAACTTTTTAAATTCATGCACCGAACTGCACAGCTGCACCTCAGAAGAATATATTAATAATACTATAACTTACCTTAAACATTACATTGATACTATATCTACAACCATTTGTCCTTCGATTTTGAGTACAAGGTCTCATTATCATATAAATCTCTTGTTAATACAACACGGTGTCTTTTCGAACACGAGTTTTTACAGGTAGCCATTTTCACGTGCCGATCCGCCCCAACATAGGTAGAAAAAATAAACGATTTCAAAGTTCCTGGGGTAATTCACTAGAATTTCGACTGTTTGCGATTCAATTATTAATTATTTACATGATATATATATTAGAAAAGTGGGATAGTCATGAGAATTATAGGTGACAAATTACAAATGTGCAACATTCCGGGGATCCGCCCCTGGATTCATTTCTATGTTGATAAGGCTACTAGCCCCTTGCGTGTATAATGAAGATACCCGGTATTTTGAGAAAGTATGATCAAAATTGGAGGACAAATGTTTGTAGACATATGATGATAGTAACGTTTAAGGTAGGTTATAGTATTAATCATGAATCCTGCAAACCTGTAGCTGCGCAGTTCGGTGCACTAAGTTCAAATGTTTGTCATGTAAAAATATTGATGCAGTTTTTGTTTAAAATTATGGGAAAATGACGATGTTGAGGTAAAGGAAACGTAGTATTAAAATGGTTAAAATTGGAGTCTTCATTCTGCAGAACGACAGATTTTCAATTATGCTTCGCGTCAATTCCAATATGGCCGATAAACTTTTGTCCATACCCCTTAAAGAGATTTATCACTAAGAAATCCATTTTAGGGCATTTTGTCAACATCCATTGTATATTTTGTCTAATTTGACGTTGTAATTATGCAGTTTAGCGCATACGAACAGCGCAAATATATGCCATGTAGGTAGCGTTCTATACCTACTTTGTGACGTTATTACTAAGAAAAACCAACTTCACAAATGGGTTTTATTCGCACAACATAATGTATTTAAAGTTAGCTTTTAGAATATGTATAAATCATACCGAAATGTACTCGTTTTACGTAAAACGTAACTTCGATATGACGCCTGTACCGAACGACCTTAAGGGGGTCCAGAACAGTATCCGAAAGAACCCTATCGGAAAGCTCTAGATCAATTATGACGTCATAATAGAAACGGGGACTTGGGCGCGTTTTTCGCAAGAACGTCAGCATTAGGTAACGTAAAAATAAGAGGGAGGGGGTAACAAAGTTACTGTAACTGAAAAACTGACGGTCAAATTTCAATAGGAA